>JARQOD010000005.1:390571955-390625360 GCA_033576555.1 Oophaga sylvatica | reverse complement strand
CCATAACCTTCAGCCAAAGGCCAATGTCCTTCTGGTCCCATTTTATCTCCGGCCGGACCGCTTTCCGTTGCCTAAATTGCTCATCATACCTCAGCCACGTTTGCCCCCCATATGTCCTATGCGCCTCCCCTAAAGCATCCAAGTAGCAAAACAAACCTGAGCAATTTTCCGGAGACTTCTCACCTATAACACTAGCAAGTATCGCGAACGCCTGCAACCAATTTGCGAAAGTCTGCGGGATCAGCCGCCACCTACGCTTCTCCTCCTCTTCCTTCTTGCTGCTCTCCTTCTTTCCTTTGTCTAAATTAAATTTTTCCAAAGGCAAAAGGGAGAATATCTCCACATATTCATCCCGCCAGATCCTTTCCTTGACCTCTTTTTTCAAATGTGCTCCCAAGGGCCCCTCAAAACATACGTAAACCTCTCCTTTTGCCCTATCATCCAGCTTAATCGAATCCCTTTTATCCGTTTCAGTCTGCACCGAGACGGACACCCCCGATGACACAGACTCCACTCCACCGGCCTCAACGACTCACACCCAGACTGACAGCCAACTCCCTGCCCCGGCATCCATGCCGCCAATGGTGAACCCGCCGGCCCGCTCACTACCCCCCATCAAACCTTCTCAAAAACCGCGACATGCTGCTCACTAAATCACGCAATCCTGCTACTTCATCACTCCGCCTCAACTGCCCCCCTAACTCTGACCTAACTAGCTGATTCCCTCCAGCTTCCTGAAAACTTGCCCCTGCGGGCGACAAACACAACATAGAGCCATACTCACATAGCTGTGCGGGTGCTGTGTCCCCGCCAGCCGAAACTCCAGAATCCAGACGCTCCTCCTGGCCGTGGTCCTCGCTTCACGACTCCGAATCTTCTAGTCCGCTTTCGCGCACATGGCCCGAGCCCCTGGCCTCCACGCCACCAGGGGGGCCCGACGCGTTAGCAGACTGCTGCACCGCTGACCTTCTGTCCAGCCATGATCTGGACCGTATCCCGGACCCTGACCCGCCGGCCCGGTCCACTTCTTCCTCCCCCGGACTGCCAGGCAGCTCCCCGCTGCTGCCCGCCGCTCTTCTATTACGACCCTGCAGAACTGGGCCAGGCTGAACCTCATCACAAGGCCTCAGCCCGCCCGTTACCACGGCCTGCTTCCTGCTCCTCCTGCTGTGTGGCCTGGTCCGGCGCTCCCGGGGGCTCCAGATGCCTGCGCCGCCTGTTCCTCCGCTGCTCCCGACTCTGCTGGCAGCCCCCGTGCCCTGGATGATCTGCGTCCCGGCTGCAAGTCCCTGCACCCGACGGGCGCTTCACCGCTCTGCCTTGCTGCCTGTACTTCCGGCGCGGCGGCCCTGTCACTGCGTCCCGCGCCAGCAGGCCGGCTGAGCGGATTCCTGCTGGACCGAGCGCTGCGGACAGAAGCCCTACCACAGCGCTCTGCATCCACAGGGTCCCATGAGGGGCTCCGCAGCCCGCGCCTGCCACGCACCGATACCTCGGGGGAGAGTCTGTCAGGTGGTCGGGTCCTTCTCCCCTGCAAACTGGTCCCTGGTTCCCCTGCGGCACCGAGGAGGGAGGCTAACTGCGTCTCCAGCCATCCTCCTCTTCTGGACCGAGCCATCTCCCGGAGCCTGGACATCATTTCTTCAGCGGATGCCATCAGTGTAGAGCTGGTAAGGAGAGGGTCCGTTCTTGATGTCTTCCTGGGTAATAATGCCAGCATCTCCCGCCTTTTCAACTGCCCTGACCGCACCTCCCACCCCAACAAAAACTCCACCCCCCAGCCAATCATTTCAAAGCCCCCTCCAGAACATATTGCATTCTTTAAAAGCCCTCCCGACCAATCGCAGTCATGGGAGGGCCTTCATTATCTGCGCTCCATTCCGGCCCCTTCTGGAGTCGAATCCTGCCCAACAAAACTGCGTCACAGAGATGTCATCTATAGCCCAGACCGGAAGACGTGAGTGGACTTCTGGGCACATGACATGTCATGTGACCCAGAGCTGGTGACGTGATCCAGGCTGGGCATGGATAGAGCAGCTGTGCGTACCAGCACCCTCCTTTATATTCAGCACTGTATGCCCTGTCAGTCTGCTAGAATCAAAATTTGGGTGGGGCATCACATGTTCACTGGACCTATCACTCGCTGCTGTTTGGCTACATTGTTTATAATTTCAAGAGGGATCCAATGCTGTGTATGGAAAAGAAGCGCCGATGCAGGAGGTGAGATTTTCTCAACTCCTGGGTCCATTAATGTTGTTTGCAGACTGTTCAGAAACTGAGTGTCAATATATTTTCTTCCTGAGCCCATTAATAAGAGATTGACAAGATATAAATTGAAAGCTTTTAGTTGAAAGAAATCAGTTTCTAATATTTTGTAAAACAAAAACTGACCTGTTTAAAGTGAAAATAAATGCTAATGTGAACCTGGCCCAACAAATATGCACAAAAACAAATATATACAAACACACAAACATAGCCCTCCCAACTGCAGGTCCGTCTCCTCTGATTGGCTGCTGTTCAAAAAACACACAAGCTTATCCCAGACTTGTTAGGACTTAGGATATCAGTATATGCGAATCTGATATTTATTACAGCATGTTGTACCTCCAGTGGAGATGCTATAGGGCACCATGAGCTGGAGGCCCTGTGCCAAAACCATTTCTTGTGGCCAGAAATGTTAACATATTCAGCTAACAAATATGCAGTGAGCGGCTCTGCATATTGGCCAGTCAAGTCTTTTGATTTTATTTTTAACTAGAGGCAGAGGCATTGTGCACTATACACTCCTTATACTTAGCCACTAGTGTTGAGCATTCCGATACCGCAAGTATCGGGTATCGGCCGATATTCGCTGTATCGGAATTCCGATACTTAGTTCCGATATTTTCCATATATCGTATACCGGAATCGGAAGTTCCCATAATTCTTTGAGAGGCAATGTGATTTTAGTCAGCCAATGAGGAATCCTAAGAAGTGTGGGCACATCCTGTACTGCTGCGGTCATGTTAACTAATGGCATGGCTGTGATTGGATGCTGAAATGATGTCAGAATGCACTATAAAAGGCGCCGCTTCCATTTTAGCGTCACTGTGCTGTGAACTCAGTTAGGGAAAGAACGCTGCTCTGCTGACTCTGAGGGACAGTTAGAGATTGCGATTTAGTGTACTGTGCTTTAGGCAGGCTAGTTTACCACCGGCTGTGTAAAGCTTCCTTTTGCCTGCAGTGTTGTTTTAACAGCTCTGCAAGGTGTGTGTGAGTGCAGGTGACGTTGCAGTTTGCTCTGTATGCAACGCTGTCTGTAGGCATCTGCACGTGTCACTCACAGACTCTTTTTTTTTTTCTTCAGTGTAATTCTTGCAGCTCCATGCAATTGAAATAATAGTGTGACGTGCTTCCATCCGTATACAATACCTTGGTTGCAAACACTATAGAAGTCCACAAAGGAGCCTTTCACAGCAAGTGAACAGTTGTGTTTCAGTGTTCACTGCAGTCTGTGTTTTTTTTTTTTTTTTTTTGAGTGCAGATCACGCTCCAGTTACTTCAACTAATGCTGCGTGTACTCTGCTGAGCGTCTGTCACTGGCTCATCCTTGTAATTTTTAAAAAATTGCTGCTGCTTTCTTCTATTTTAAATTTACAAAAATCTATTAGTGTGACGCTCTTCCATCAAAATACAATACATTGCTTGCAAACTTAATAGAAGTCCACAAAAAGGCCTTTCACAGCAAGTGAACAGTTGTGTTTCAGTGTTCACTGTAGTCTGAGGTTTAATTTTTTTGTAGGAGTGTAGATCCCGCTCCACTTCAACCACCGCAGCGTGTACTCTGCTGAGTGTCTGTCACTGGCTCATCCTTGTAATTTTTCAAAAATTGCTGCTGCTTTATTCTATTTTAAATTTACCAAAATCTATTAGTGTGACGCTCTTCCATCAAAATACAATACATTGCTTGCAAACTTAATAGAAGTCCACAAAAAGGCCTTTCACAGCAAGTGAACAGTTGTGTTTCAGTGTTCACTGTAGTCTGAGGTTTAATTTTTTTGTAGGAGTGTAGATCCCGCTCCACTTCAACCACCGCAGCGTGTACTCTGCTGAGTGTCTGTCACTGGCTCATCCTTGTAATTTTTCAAAAATTGCTGCTGCTTTATTCTATTTTAAATTTACAAAAATCTATTAGTGTGACGCTCTTCCAGAGGACAGCGTTTGTTGGCCAGTTGTGAGTCTGCAGCACATGGTTGATTTCATGCTGCACTGCCTGACAAACGACCGCTGCATCGGCCACATTCTCACCACGTCAGATTATTGGGTGTACACCCTCCTAGACCCTCGCTACTGGGACAACTTACAAAGCCTCATCACACCGTTGAACCGGGACCGTAAAATGCTGGAGGACCAAGACACACTGTTGAAATCCATAATGTTCTCCATTCCAGCCGAGAGCGCTGCTGCTGCTACTGCTTTACAAAGCAGCTCTGTGCGTCGAGGCATTGTAGACACCTCTGCAACAAGAGGGAGCACAAGCAAGCGCCTCTGCACAGGGCAAGAGCTGTATGTTACAAATGTGGCGAAGTTTTGTGACAGCGCCACCAAGGTGTACACCATAGTGATGGGAAATCTACCGTATTTTTCGGACTATAAGACGCACCGGACCATAAGACGCACCCCAAATTTTGGGGTGGAAATAGCAGAAAAAAAGATTTTTACAATATGGGGGTCCGTCTTATTGTCCGAATTTTAAGGTACCTGTGGGCCGGCGGTGGTACAGCAGGGGTTGCGGCAGTGGTGTGGCAGAGGTGCGGTGATGCTGATACTGTACTCACCTTCCTCAGGTGAGGTGACGCTGCGGCACGGAGAGCAGAGCCGGGTTTGTGGCAGTGGTGTGGCGGTGGCAGAGATGTGGCGGTGGCAGAGATGCGGCGGTGGCAGAGGCGTGATGGGGGTGGCGTGCACCTGAGCAGGGTCCCTTCCTCAGGTGGTGAGGTGACGCCGCGGCAAGGAGAGCAGACAGGACAGCAGAGCCGGGTTTGTCGGTGGTGGCGGCCATCGTCCTGTCCTGGTATGCATGGCTCCCCTGTTGCTGTCCTGGTATGCATGGCTGGCTCTCCCATCCTGTCCTACTATACTTGGCTCCCCCTGTCGCTGTCCTGGTATGCGTGGCTGGCTCCCCTCATCCTGTCCTGTTATGCGTATCTCCCCCTGTCGCTGTCCTGGTATGCGTGGCTGGCTCCCCCCATCTTGTCCTGGTATGCGTGGCTGGCTCCCCCCATCTTGTCCTGGTATGCGTGGCTGGCTCACCTCATCCTGTCCTGTTATGCGTATCTCCCCCTGTTGCTGTCCTGGTGTGCGTGGCTGGCTCCCCCTGTTCTGTCCTGATATGCGTGGTTCCTCAGGTGGTGGGGTAATGCCGCGGCACCGAGAGCAGACAGGACAGCAGAGCCGGGTTTGTCGGTGGTGGCGGCCATCTTCCTGAGGCGGCACGTGCGCAGAGTACTCTGCTTCCTGGGGCTTCAGGAAAATGGCCGCCGTGATCTCTATCTGCGCATGCGCGGCCTACCGCGGCCATTTTCCTGAAGCCACAGGAAGCAGAGTACTGTATCTGCGCACGCGCCGCCTCAGGAAGATGGCCGCCACCACCGACAAACCCGGCTCTGCTGTCCTGTCTGCTCTCGGTGCCGCGGAATTACCTCACCACCTGAGGAAGGGACCCTCCTCAGGTGCACGCAGCCCACCGCGCCTCTGCCACGCCGCATCTCTGCCACAGCCACCGCCACCGCCACACCGCTGCCGCAACCCCCCGGTAAGCTGCGGTCGGGCTATAAGACGCACCCCCGATTTTCCTCACAATTTTTTGGGGGAAAAAGTGCGTCTTATAGCCCGAAAAATACGGTAGTTAATTTTGGTGATTAGTTCACCATGAACTAGTTCACTGAAAAGATTAGTTCAAAAGATTAGTTCATTTAGTTCAGTTTTTCTCCACCCTATCCTGTGAGGAGCTGATAGGAAATGCATCATGTGACCTCTGAACTAAATGAACTAGATGAACTGCTGAACAAAATGTTCTATTGAGAATGACTCAGGACAGCCTAGTTCAATCTGATGCCTCTGACTGAGCCCAGCAGTGCCACATAATGATTGTGTATGAGGGGGCTGAGAAGCAGTTCAGCATCCACCATTTTAAGAACAGAACAGGGGTCAGTGTTAAAGATTTTAGCAAGACTGATCTTCTAGGCTAGAGGCATGAACTACACACAGAAACACTCTCTCATACACACATATGAGCTGTGTCTGTGTACTGTGTGTGCAATTTCATTTTTTAATAATAATATTATTATTACTGTTATATTTGTATTTGATGTGTGGTATGCCTTGGAGGTGCTGGCTTGCCCTGCTGCCAGTGTATTATCTGAGCGCGTCTTTAGTGCTGCAGGTGGTGTACTAACAGACCGTCGCATGCGACTATCCTCAGACAATGTAGACCGGCTTATTTTTCTGAAAATGAACAAGGCATGGATCTCACCTGAATTTGCCTGTCCGTTTTCAGATTAAATAACTGTTTGCCAACGTTTTCCAAGTCTCCTGTTATGTTCATCTTTCTACCACCTGAACTCTACTCCCTGGGCTACAACACTGCCAGTCACAGGGGAATGATCATTTACAAAACAAAATGTTATCCCCAACAAATAGTAGCGCAATGACTCCAGTGCCCACTTTATCGCCAGGCACTCTCTCTCTACAATGCTGTCTCTGTTTTTTGATGGAGTAAGTTTTCAACTTAGGAAACTAATGGGATGCTCCTCCCCGTTAAGCTCCAGTCCTGAGACAACACGGCACCCAGACCTACCTCTGATGCATCAGTCTGGACAATGAATTCTCTTTTGAACTCGGGTGTGCTCAAAACTGGTGACCCACACAGTGCCCCTTTTATTGCCCCTGTTGATGACCCCTTGCTGATTTATTAACCGGCTCCACCAGATCCATGGGTATTCTCTCAAACTGGACCTCTAAAATTTTTAATGGCACCAAGGGACTCACTAAATGAGGCTGAGGACTGTGTACCTGGCGCATGCGACAAGAGTTACAATACCGTTTAACTTCTTGATAGACCCCAGCCAGTAAAACCGTTGTATAATTCTGTGTAGGGTTTTCTTTTGGCACAAATGTCACCCTAGTACATGCGCATGCGCTAAGTCCATTACCAACCCCCGATATGACTGCGGTAGCAGCAATTGCTAAAAAATTCAACATGTATTTTATAAACCTGATACAGCAAATCTTGGTTCAGCTCTAATTGTTTAAATACTGTAGCTGCCCCGGGGTGTTGGGGTTCCCCATTGACAACCAGTAAATTTTCACGGGCTAGACTCAACGTAGGGGCCGCGGAGTTGCGCCTTAACAAATTTGTCACCTGTCACATTTAAGTATTACAATTCAGGTCCCGGTGTCAAATCTTCCATCTCCCCAACTAACACTTCGATAGGAGAGGGGTTTTCCTACTCCACCGAAAGCAAAGGTAATACTGCCCACTGCACACATGTGTTATGCATAGTGAGACTGATAGTAGCCAACAAAGTAACTAACAAAGGCCACTTGTGATCGCCCTATCAGCGTAGGAACAATGCTACTCAAAAGATCTGCCATGATCCTGGACAAAATCTTGATATAATGGTCAATGAGTGAGAATGTACGATAGGATCCAGGCAGATGTGAAGGTTTGTTTGGTTTTAGTAGCAACTTCATGTGTGACAAGTTTGAATGGCTGGGCAACTCTCCTGTCTCCAATATATGATTGAAGGTGCGTACCAATGTGGACGGGATATCCTCACTCAATAATTTTAATAATTTGGCTGTAAACCCGTCAGGTCCTGGAGCTTTCCCGTATTTAACCCCTTACTGCCATCGGACGTACTATCCCGTCCATGGTACCTGGGCCCGTATGACCGAGGACGGGATAGTACGTCTCGTGCGATCGGACGCGCTCCGGGGGGCTCCGGGGGGAGCGCAGCCGATCGCGGCCGGGTGTCAGCTGATTATCACAGCTGACACCCATGACTGTGTGTCAGGAGCGGTCACGGACCGCTCCCGGCACATTAACCCCTTGCACACCGCGATCAAACATGATCGCGGTGTACTGGGGGCACAGGGGAGGATCGCGCAGGGTGGGGGCTCCCTGCGCGCCCCCCTGAGACCCTCAGAGCAGCGCGATGTGATCGCGCTGTTCTGAGGGCTTCCTCCCTCCCAGGACCCGGATCCAAGATGGCGCCGGGGTCCTGGAGGGAGGCGGCTACCTCAGTGCCTGCCGAGAGCAGGCACTGAGAAGCCTGCTGCACTGCCTGAGCGATCGCTGGTGTGACAGAGTGCTGTGCACACTGTCACACCAGCGATCTGATAAAATACAGTGATGTCCCACCATGGGACAAAGTAAAAAAGTTTAAAAAATAAAAATAAACATGTTTTAAAAAAAAAAACAAAATAAATAAAAAAATATATATATATTCCCCAATAAATTCACTTCTTCCTGTAAATAAAAAAAACAAAGCAATAAAAGTACACATATTTGGTATCGCCGCGTCCGTAGCGATCCCCCCTATAAAATTGTCCCACTAGTTAACCCCTTTAGTGAACTCCTTAAAAAAAAAAAACAAGCAAAAAATCAATGCTTTATCATCATACCGCCGAACAAAAAGTGGAATAACACGCAATCAAAAAGACCGATATAAATAAACATGGTACCGCTGAAAACGTCATCTTGTCCCGCAAAAAACTAGCTGCCATACAGCATCATCAGCGAAAAAATAAAAAGTTATAGCTCGCAGAATAAAGCGATGCAAAAATAATTATTTTTTATATAAAATAGTTTTTATTCTATAAAAGCGCCAAAACATGAAAAAAATTATATAAATGAGGTATCGCCATAATCATACTGACCCGAAGAATAAAACTGCTTTATCAATTTTACCACACGCGGAACGGTATAAACGCCTCCCCCAAAAGAAATTCATGAATTGCTGATTTTTGTTCATTCTAACCTCCCAAAAATGAAAATAAAAAGCGATCAAAAAACGTCACGTGCTCAAAAATGGTACCAATAAAAACGTCAACTCGTCCCGCAAAAAATAAGACCTCACATGACTCTGTGGGCCAAAATATGCAAAAATTATAGCTCTCAAAATGTGATGATGCAAAAACTATTTTTGCAATAAAAAGCGTCTTTTAGCGTGACAGCTGCCAATCATAAAAACCCGCTATAAATAGTAAATCAAACCCCCCTTTATCACCCCCTTAGTAAGGGAAAAATAATAAAATTAAAAAAAAGTATTTATTTCCATTTTCCCATTAGGGTTAGGGTTAGGGTTGCGGCTAAAGTTAGGGTTAGGGTTGGCGCTAAAGTTAGGATTAGGGTTAGGGTTGGGATTAGGGGTGTGTTAGGGTTAGGTTTGTGGTTAGGGTTGGGACTAGGGTTAGGGGTGTGTTGGGGTTAGGGTTGGAGTTAGAATTGGGGGGTTTCCGCTGTTTAGGCACATCAGGGGCTCTCCAAATGTGACATGGCGTCTGATCTCAATTCCAGCCAATTCTGCGTTGAAAAAGTCCAACGGTGCTCCTTCAAATCTCAGCTCTGCCATGCGTCCAAACAGTAGTTTATCCCCACATATGAGCGTACTCTGGACCCCAAGAGTTATTGTGCAATTTGTCCTATTTCTTCTGTTACCCTTGGGAAAATAAAAAACTGGGGGCGAAAATATCATTTTTGTACAAAAAAAATTATTTTTTTGTTTTTACGGCTGTACATTATAAACTTCTGTGAAGCACTTGGGGCTTCATAGCACTCACCACACATCTAGATAAGTTCCTTGTGGGGTCTATTTTCCAAAATGGGTTCACTTGTTGGGGATTTCCACTGTTTAGGCGCATCAGGGGCTTTCCAAATGCGACATGACGCCCCCAGACCATTCCATCAAAGTCTGCAATCCAAAACGTCACTACTTCCCTTCCGAGCCCTGACGTGCGCCCATACAGTAGTTTTCTCCCACATATTGGGTATCAGCGTACTCAGGATAAATTGGACAACAACTTTTGGGGACCAATTTCTCCTGTTACCCTTGTGAAAATAAAATATTGGGGGCGAAAAAATCATTTTTGTAAAAAAAAAAAGGATTTTTTTTTTACGGCTGTACGTTATAAACTTCTGTGAAGCACTTCGGGGTTCAAAGTGCTCACCACACATCTAGATAAGTTCCTTGTGGGGTCTATTTGCAAAAATGGGGTCACTTGTGGGGGGTTTCCACTGTATAGGTGCATCAGGGGCTCTCCAAATGTGACATGACGCCCCCAGACCATTCCATCAAAGTCTGCAATCCAAAACGTCACTACTTCCCTTCCGAGCCCTGACGTGCGCCCATACAGTAGTTTTCTCCCACATATTGGGTATCAGCGTACTCAGGACAAATTGGACAACAACTTTTGGGTTCCAATTTCTTCTGTTACCCTTGTGAAAATAAAATATTGGGGGCGAAAAAATCATTTTTGTAAAAAAAAAAAGGATTTTTTATTTTACGGCTGTACGTTATAAACTTTAGTGAAACACCTTGGGGTTTAAAAGTTCTCACCACACATCTAGATAAGTTCCTTGAGGGGTCTAGTTTCCAAAATGGTGTCATTTATGGGGGTTTCCACTGTTTAGGCAGATCAGGAGCTCTCCAAACACGACATGGCGTCCAGCCAATTCTGCGTTGAAAAAGTCAGACGGCGCTCCTTCCCTTCCAAACTCTGCCATGCACCCAAACAGTGGTTTACCCCCACATATGGGGTATCAGCGCACTCAGGACAAATTGCACAATAACTTTTGGAGTCTTGTTACCCTTGGAAAAATAAAAATTGGGGTGAAAAGATCATTTTTGTGGAAAAAATATGATTTTTAAATTTTACGGCTCTACGTTATAAACTTGTGTGAAGCACTTGGGGGTTCAAATTGCTCACCAAAGATCTAGAAAAGTTCCTTAGGGGGTCTAGTTTCCCAAATGGGGTCATTTGTGGGGGGTTTCCACTGTTTAGGCACATCAGGGGCTCTCCAAATGCAACATGGCATCCAATCTCAATTCCAGCCAATTTTGGTTGGAAAAAGTCAAATGGTGCTCCTTCAATTCCGAGCTCTGCCGTGCGCCCAAACAGTGGTTCCCCCCCACATATGGGGTATCAGCGTACTCAGGACAAATTGGACAACAAATTTTGTGGTCCAATTTCTCCTGTTACCCTTGGGAAAATAAAAAATTAGTGACTAAAAGATAATTTTTGTGGGAAAAAAATAGGATTTTTTATTTTCATGCCCGGGCATTATAAACTTGTGTGAAGCACTTGGGGGTTCAAAGTGCTCACCAAAGATCTAGATAAGTTCCTTAGGGGGTCTAGTTTCCAAAATAGGGTTACTTGTGGGGGGTTTCCACTGTTTAGGCTCATCTGGGGCACTGCAAACGGAACATGACCCCATCAACGTCTGCATTCCAAAACGTTACTACTTCCTTTCCAAGCCCTGCCGTGCACCCAAACAGTTCCCCCCCCCACATATGGGGTATCAGCGTACTCAGGACAAGTTGGACAACAACTTTTGGGGTCCAATTTCCTTGGGAAAATTCAAAAATTTGGGACTAAAAATCATTTTTGTGGAAAATTGTTTTGTTTTTTTTTCACACCCAGGCATTATAAGCTTTTGTGAAACACTTGAGGGTTCAAAGTGCTCACAACAGATCTAGATAAGTTCCTTAGGGGGTCTAGTTTCCAAAATGGTGTCACTTGTGGGGGTTTCCACTGTTTAGGCTCATCTGGGGCACTGCAAACGGAACATGACCCCATCAACGTCTGCATTCCAAAACGTTACTACTTCCTTTCCAAGCCCTGCCGTGCACCCAAACAGTTCCCCCCCCCACATATGGGGTATCAGCGTACTCAGGACAAGTTGGACAACAACTTTTGGGGTCCAATTTCCTTGGGAAAATTCAAAAATTTGGGACTAAAAAATCATTTTTGTGGAAAATTGTTGTTTTTTTTTCACACCCAGGCATTATAAGCTTTTGTGAAACACTTGAGGGTTCAAAGTGCTCACAACAGATCTAGATAAGTACCTTAGGGGTCTAGTTTCCAAAATGGTGTCACTTGTGGGGGTTTCCACTGTTTAGGCGCATCAGGGGCTCTCCAAACACGACATGGCGTCCAATCTCAATTCCCGCCAATTTTAGTTTGAAAAAGTCAAACGGCGCTCCTTCCCTTACGAGCTCTGCCGTGTGCCCAAACAGTGGTTTTCCCCCACATATTGGGTATTGGCGTACTCAGGAGAAATTGCATAACAACCTTATCTGTCCATTTTCTCCTTTTACCCTTGTGAAAATAAAAAAAAGTTTGTAAAAGATCATTTTTGTGGCTAAAAAGTTAAATATTCATTTTTTCCTTCCACGTTGCTTTAGTTCCTGTGAAGCACCTGAAGGGTTAATAATCTTCTTGAATGTGGTTTTGAGTACCTTGAGGGGTGCAGTTTTTAGAATGGTGTCACTTTTGGGTATTTTCTGCCATATAGATCCCTCAAAGTGACTTCAAATGAGAGGTGGTCCCTAAAAAAAATGGCTTTGTAAATTTTGTTGTAAAAATGAGAAATCGCTGGTCAACTTTTAACCCTTATAACTTCCTAACAAAAAAAAATTTTGGTTCCAAAATTGTGCTGATGTAAAGTAGACATGTGGGAAATGTTATTTATTAACTATTTTGTGTGATATATTTCTCTGTTTTAAGGGAATAAAAATTCAAAGTTTGAAAATTGCAAAATTTTAATAATTTTCGCCATATTTGCGTTTTTTTCAAAAATAAACGCAAGTTATATCAAAGAAATTTTACTTCTAACGTGAAGTACAATATGTCACGAGAAAACAATCTCAGAATCGCGAAGATCCGTTGAAGCGTTCCAGAGTTATAACCTCATAAAGAGACAGTGGTCAGAATTGTAAAAATTGGCCCGGTCATTAACGTGCAAACCACCCTTGGGGGTGAAGGGGTTAAAGTAACTTATCGCCGCTGTCACTTCCGTCACCTCAATTTGTTTTTTTAAAAGGAGAAGCTGATAGTTTGTGATGGATGGTAACCGTATTCCATCTACAAAGGTGTTACCCTCCGCACTATCCGTATGTTCCACCTTATATAAGTCTGAGTAGTATTCTTGTAGAATGGTGTTTATGGTTCGAGGGTCTGTGTTCATGATCCCATGTTTATTCGTTAACGCTGTAATATGTTGATGACGAATGTGATTTCCTTTCGCTAGTCGTGCTAATAGTCTCCCTCATTTGCTACCATAACGATATACATCGGCTCTATAATTGTTATTACTGCTTCTCTCTCGTTGATATACCCATACGTGTAAGTCAGCCTTAGCCTGCTTACATCTATTTTTAACCTGTGTTGATGAACTTGTCTTGTTTGCCGTGTGCCTATCGCGTAATATCCTGCTAGCCTGTGATCTTCTTTTTTAGCGTTGTCTGATAACCTATTAGTTTCCCGCGCATTACTCCCTTCCCTGCTGCCCATAAAAGTTCCGGCCTATCCCTAGTATCTCCATTATCCCTTACATATTAAAAACACCATTGCTTCACGTGATGTCGAAACTTCTCATCCATTAACAAATAGGTCGGGAAGCGCCAAGTTTGGTTTGGCCCCATCTGCACCATATCTGGCAGGGTCACTGATACGGGCGCGTGGTCATATATAGCTACGTTGTGCACATCTGCCTCTTCCACTCCCCTTAATAGCTCCTGTGCTAGCAATATATAATCTATTCTGGACCAAGAGTCATGTGGCGCCGAATAGAATGAATATTCACTGCCATCTGGGTTCAGGTGTGTCCAAATGTCTACAAAGTTACTCGTGTCTAGCAAGGGTTATTATAAACGTGTGTCATGTGATCGCACATTCATTCGCATCGACCTACAGTTCTTCACTGGTTCGATTCACCATATTTAAGTCACCACCGTGGGTGGTTTTAATGCTCTCCTATCGGCCTGATATGCTTGGATACCTGGGATAAATTCAGGAACGTCTCCAAACTCCCTACTCACATGTCAGCGCAGGAACCGTAAGAGGGAACGTGCTTGTTTTGTTGCGCATAGGTGGAGTTTTATACAGTAAATTATTAGTGCTGTCTTATTTTTTGCGTCCTAAGGGCAGAATAAGTCTGCGTAACGTTACATTTTACAGACACTCATATAATAGACACACGCTACCCTAACCGTGACACAAGGAAGGTATTGTTGCCGGATAAAGCCGCCATTTTAGCGTCACTGTGCTGTTAATTCAGTTTGGGACAGAACGCTGCTCTGCTGACTCTGAGGGACAGTTAGAAATTGCGATTTTGTGTACTGTGCTTTAGGCAGGCTACTTTACCAACCGCTGTGTACATCTTCCTTTTGCCTTGCAGTGTTTTTTTCACAGCTCTGCAAGGTGTGTGTGTGAGTGCAGGTGACGCGCTGCAGTTTGCTCGGCATACAACGCTGTATGTAGGCATCTGCACATGTCACTCTCACACTCTTTTTTTTTTTTTTCTTTAGTGTAATTCTTGCTGCTCCATTCAATTGAAATTATAGTGTGACGTGCTTCCATCCGTATCCAATACATTGGTTGAAAACACTGTACTGTAGAAGGACACAAAAACCCCTTTCACAGCTAAGAGTTGTGTTCACTGTAGTCTGAGATTTTAATTTATTCAATTTTGATCACGCTCAAGTTACTTCTTCAAGCAATGCTGCTTGTACTCTGCTGAGCGTGTCTTACTGCCTCATCCTTGTCATTTTTCTCGAATTGGTGTACAGTCATGGACAAAAGTTTTGAGAATGACACAAATATTAATTTTTACAAAGTCTACTGCTTCACTTTTTCTAATGGCAATTTGCATATACTCCAGAATGTTATAAAGAGTGATCAGCTTAACAGCAATTACTTGCAAAGTCAATATTTGGCTAGAAAATGAACTTTATCCCCCAAAACACATTTCAACATCATTGCAGCCCTGCCTTAAAAGGACCAGCTAACCTCTTTTCAGTGATTGCTCCATTAACACAGGTGTGGGTGTTGATGAGGACATGGCTGGAGATCAATCTGTCATGATTAAGTAAGAATGACACCACTGGACACTTTAAAAGGAGGCTGGTGCTTGGCATCATTGTTTCTCTTCTGTTAACCATGGTTATCTCTAAAGAAACACGTGCAGTCATCATTGCAATGCACAAAAATGGCCTAACAGGGAAGAGTATCGCAGCTAGAAAGATTGCACCTCAGTCAACAATCTATCGCATCATCAAGAACATCAAGGAGAGAGGTTCCATTGTTGCCAAAAAGGCTCCAGGGCGCCCAAGAAAGACCAGCAAGAGCCAGGACCGTCTCTTAAAAGTGTTTCAGCTGCGGGATCGGGCTACCAGCAGTGCATTGCTCAGGAATGGCAGCAGGCAGGTGTGAGTGCATCTGCACGCACTGTGAGGCGGAGACTCTTGGAAGCAAGGCCTGGTCTCAAGGAGGGCAGCAAAGAAGCCACTTCTCTCCAGAAAAAACATCATGGACAGACTGATATTCTGCAAAAGGTACAGGCAGTGGACTGCTGAGGACTAGGGTAAAGTTATTTTCTCTGATGAATCCCCTTTTCGATTGTTTGGGACATCAGGAAAGCGCCTCATTCGGAGAAGACAAGGTGAGCGCTACCACCAGTCTTGTCTCATGCCAACTGTTAAGCATCCTGAAACCATTCATGTGTGGGGTTGCTTCTCAGCCAAGGGAATCGGCTCTCTCACAGTCTTGCCTAAAAACACAGCCATGAATAAAGAATGGTACCAGAATGTCCTCCAAGAGCAACTTCTCCCAACCCTCCAAGAGCAGTTTGGCAATCAACAATGCCTTTTCCAGCATGATGGGGAACCTTGCCATAAAGCAAAGGTGATAAATAAATGGCTCAGGGAACAAAACATAGAGATTTTGGGTCCATGGCCTGGAAACTCCCCAGATCTTAATCCCATTGAGAACTTGTGGTCAATCAACAAAAGACGGGTGGACAAACAAAAACCTAAAAATTCTGACAAAATGAAAGCATTGATTGTGCAAGAATGGACTGCTATCAGTCAGGATTTGGTCCAGAAGTTGATTGATAGCATGCCAGGGAGAATTGCAGAGGTCCTGAAGAAGAAGGGTCAACACTGCAAATATTGACTTGCTGCATTAACTCATTCTAACTGTCAATATAAGCTTTTGTTACTCATATGTTTGCAATTATTATATTTCTGTCTGTGATAAAAACATCTGTCAAACACACATAAAAACCAGAGGGCAGCAGATCATGTGAAAATATAATATTTGTGTCATTCTCAAAACTTTTGGCCATGACTGTACATGTACATCAAAGTAGTCTTCATTTTGATCGAAATCCAAGCAGGTACCCGGACACTCTATGGCTGCTTTTATACGGTGGACTGGCTCCAACATTCAATAAGACTTAAGATGCAATCGGGCACCTTGTCAAGGCCCAATCCTCTTCTCCCTCTGATATAATAATAATAATAATCTTTATTTATATAGCGCCAACATATTCCGCAGCGCTTTACACTTTAACAGTTTCAAAACACAAGTCATAGGTAACAACGTTAACAATACAATAATTAAAGCAAAATAAGCCGACCTTGCTCGTGAGAGCTTACAATCTACAATGAGGTGGGGGAGATACAAAGTACAGGTGTGTATATATAATGGTGCATTTCCAATGATGGTCCAGCCATCTTGAGGGAGTGAGGCATGGATGGAGATAGTGAATGGGCTCCACATACACACTTAAATATAGAACGACTTTGGTTATTGAATGTCATAGGCCACTCTGAACAAATGTGTTTTGAGGGAGCGCCTGAAACCAGGCAAATTGTGGATAGTCCTAATTTCTTGTGGTAGAGCATTCCAGAGGATTTGCGCAGCGCGGGAGAAGTCTTGGAGTCGGGAGTGGGAGGTACGGATTACTGCAGAGGTTAGTCGAAAGTCATTTGCAGAGCGCAGCAGTCGGTTAGGCCGATAGATAGAAATGAGGGAGGAGATGTAGGGGGGTGCTGCACTGTGGAGAGCTTTGTGGGTGAGAACCAGTACTTTGAATTGGATCCTATAATGAATGGGCAGCCAGTGTAAGGACTGGCGAAGAGCGGACGCGTCTGAGTACCGATTAGCCAGATGGATGACCCTGGCTGCTGCATTAAGGATGGACTGGAGAGGGGATAGTCGAGTAATGGGGAGGCCAAGTAATAGAGCATTGCAGTAGTCCAGGCGGGAGTGGATCAATGCTACAGTGAGGGTTTTTGTTGTTTCCATGGTGAGAAAAGGGCGGATTCTAGAGATGTTCTTTAGGTGTAGACGGCAAATATCTAACAAACAGGTCATGCTGGAGAGACTTGCACCTACTGCCACTCAGGGTCTTCAGCTCCTTTGTGAGAAACTAATGTTTGGCCAGCCAGTATATCAAATAAAGTTCATGAGTAGTGTTGAGCGATATTGCTCGATATCTAAAAATATCGTATCGAAATTGTATCGCCGATAGCACTAAATATCGTCGATATCCGATTTCGATACCGGAAGTCCCATGTAAGTCTATGGGAACAAAATATTGCAACAAAAAAAAACCTTTCTTTCGTTGTAAACACAAAATATACACACATAGAATACATATATATATATATATATATATATATATATATATATATATATATACATGTCATTGTGACATATATATATACATATATTTATAGTTTATACACTTCTACATAGTAAAATCGACTCTAATTCAATTGCCGGGTAAAGACGTGACATACCCCATAGAAGTCGACGGGCTCGGTGCCGAGTACCCCGAAAACCTCTGGCTCTGTGCGACTCAACTTGGGCGTCACGAACAGGATTCTGTAGCTCGCTATAAGCGAGTCCTGTGTGCCTGAATTGCACTGGTTTTGTGCTTGAGAATTGCTAAAATCATCAGAGAATGTATTTGCCATTTTTCCGCCATATCTGCGTCACGACGAGGCACTGGTGAAGAAGAAGGGCGTGCTCTTCGTGGGTGTCACTCACTCAGTGGCGTGAAAACGATGGCCGCCCACTGTAAATGGTACTGCAATGTAACATCGTGCCCCGCAGCTCTGGAGTTCCGCCTCCTCATCCTCTTTAGTGTGAGGAGGTCCCGCCTCCCTACAAAAGAGGGGCCCTCTCCAGATATGACACATGTGACTTGGCAGAGATGGCTAATGGACACGACGAGCAGAAGTGGGAAGGGATGGAGCAGTCAGAGCTCTCCCCCCACGGAAGCGACCCGATCGCCACGGAATCACCGTTGGGCACCCGGCCTGTAAACCCTCCTACGCTGCAAGAAGCGGAGGATACCCTGAGAGGCCTGGCCCGGCACCGGGAGGAGGTCGCCAGGATGGAAGCCAGCTGGCGTGCCCTAAAAATAAACTTGGAGCGGCGCCAATCCCTCTTACCTGAAGTGTCTGTACCGGAAGGTGAGGCACCCGTTATAGTAGAGGAGCCCTTGCAATGTGATCCGGTTGACGTTGTCGCAGTGGAGGCACCCGTTCCTGCAAAAACCGCAGCACCGTCAGCAGCACCCCAGATCCCGCTGTCTGCCCCGGTCGCTGAGACAGAAGAAGCGACACCCGTCCTCATGGAGGAGGCTGCGCAGGCACCAGAGCACTACCTGCCTGTACCGGAGCCCCGACTGTCATCTGATTTAGAGCCGTCTGCTTCCTCCGCAGGGGAGCGCCGCCAGGACTGGGGGGCGACAGGAGAGCTGCCGCAAACCGGACACTGTAAGCTGCAGTGGAGTGGTGGAGACATGGAGCAACTGGTGGAGGAGAATTACAATCGGCGTCAGGAGGAAGAGTGGAGACGTTGGGAGCGGGAAGCAGAGCGACAAAGGGAGCAGCGAGAAACCCTAAAACTTTGCCAACGTCACCTGGAGAAGGACCAGGCAGATAAGGACCGGATGAGAAAGGATAAAGGAACCCTGAGTGAGCCGCGGCGTAAGGGTGCAGTACGGAGCTTTAAATTGAAAGGTGGGTGGGGCTTCATCAAGGAGCCTGGACTTTATTTAGAAGTCTTTGTGACCCGGCGGGACGTGGAGGCTCACCTCCCAGAAGGACACCCGGGGAGGGACCTGTTGCCAGGAGACTTGGTGACTTACACCCGACACTGGGGTTACAATGGGTGGTACACCCTAAATGTTACCAGGTGCGACCCCTACTCCCCAGTGTGTCAGGAACCTGTGAGACCCTCGAAGCCTTCAGCCTCCCACATCCAGGCCTCTGCAAAAGTGCCCACCCCACGCCGTAAATCTCCCCAGCCTCCCTCAGTGGTCTCCTCAGCAGCCCCAGCTATGGACATGATAAGTATAGCTGGCCCGTACCCGGCGCCTGTTAGGCCCCCTGGGGTTCGTACAGTCCGTGACATAGGACTCCAGACCCGGAGAGAGATGAAAGAGGTGGCCACACAGACCCAGATAGCGGGTCACGACTTGACTGTACAGGCCACACGACGTCATCAGGTCCTGGTGGTCCTTGGTGTCTCGGATGTTTGGCAAGCACCAGAAGAGTACCAGGTGGTACCTGTAACACCCCTGCCAAAGAAGTCTAAATAACCCGGACAGGGTCCCTGTATGTAAATAAATAGTTAAATTGTTTATGTACCCGGACGGGTGAATGTTCCAAAAAAAATTTTTAATTTAATAAAAAATAAAAAAACACAGTTTTCATTTCTTTTATTACTGTCTCATCCTGCTGCGACGCCATCGATCTCCTGTAAAAAAATGAAAAAAAAAAAAAAGTATACCACCTGACCGACGCAGTCCATAGTAACGAGTGTCCCACGACGATCCAGCTCTGCTACATCAGAATGACAGGCAGAGCCTGTCATCCCGGCGCAGCACAGCTGATTACCTGCTTCCCCGGCGGTGACGTCATCGGACTGACTGCTTTACGGCCGGGATTACCCTGCAGTCACTGCAGTTATCGCGAAAAACTGCATGTGACCGCCAGGGAGAAGATAATGGCGGCCATCAAGCAGTCCAGGACGTGACCGCCGGAGATCTTCTGCCAGGTAAGTGCCGCTGACTCCTGACAGACCCGACCGACGGACACTCACAGTGACAGTGACAAATCCGATTCCGGTATTCGATAAGACGAAAATATCGAAACGAATTATCGAAAGGCCGATAGAGCTAATATCGGCCGATAGCCGATATTTGCATTATCGTATCGCTCAACACTATTCAGGGAGAAATGAGAGATGACTGTGGTTGGCTTCACTTTTGGTACTGGGTGCTAATACCAAACCATGGTGTGCCATTCAATGGATATTCCTGGCTAGTTGGAGACAAGCTCATTCCCACAGAAAAGTACCAGAAAGCTAAGGAGATGGTGGCCTCTCTCACAATGAAGGAGTTTGCTCGTTGTCTAGGAGACCGACCACCCCTGCTGTGTACCTTGTCAACGTTGTGTTGAAGCTTGCAAGGATTAAGAGGTTACAGTGGTAAGTCTGGTTTTTACTAAAGATCCTGCTGTGTATTATAGTTTTTATGTTTTAAAAAAAAATTATCTTAGGAATGTTAAATAAATTTCTTTTTTTTTTTTAAATACAATGTATCTTATGAATGTTAAATAATTTTTTTTTTTTTTTAATAAAATAAAATGTATCTTATGAATGTTAAATAACTTTTTTTTTTTTTCAGGTATTTGATCTACCGTAGCTAGTTGCTGATCGTTGACTCTACACCCCTCTCCCCAGAATGTTACTCAGGTTATGGGGAGAAAATCACCGCTATTCCAGACTGATTTCATGTTAATGTGTCTGGCTCTTACACAGCACACAGCACTTGATGTTAGTTTATCTTTTTCCTAAATTATTTGTTACACTGCCCTTCTCACATTTTATTTGCACTTTTTTTTTTAAGCACAAGTTTTTTTACACTTCCTTGTTCTGTAAGTAGGCTTAATGGTTAAATGTTTTATACTAGATGTAAATATGTAACATGTAAATTTTATATTAAGATTTTGCAAATTATTAGGTCCACACCATCAGGCTCTTTCGTCCCCTCTCCCTCAGAGTAGCGGTAATATATCGGACCCCAGGCTCGCCCACACAGTTCCTTGACCACTTCTCTGCCTGGCTGCCGCACTTTCATGTCCTCAGAAGTACCAACCCTTATCCTTGGAGACTTCAACATCCCCATTAACAGCCCTACTTCCACACTCAAAACACATTTGTTCAGAGCGGCCTATCACATTCACTAATCAAAGTCATTCTATGTGTAACTGTGTGTGTGTGTAGCCCATTCACTATCTCCATCCATCCCTCACTCCCTGAAAATGGCTGGACCATCATTGTAAATACACCATTGTATATAAACAACTGTACTTTGTAGCTCCCCCTCCTCATTGTAGATTGTAAGGTCTCACGAGCAGGGGCGGCTTATATTGCTTTAATTATTGTATTGTTAATGTTGTCACTTATGACTTGTGTTATGAAACTGTTAAACTGTACAGCGCTGCGGAATCTGTTGGCGCTATATAAATAAAGATTATTATTATAGAGGCCCACTCAGTAGTGGTGAAGTGAACGGCGCAAATAGCGAGTTGATTGCGACTGATGCAGCTGATACGCCATTACTGCTGGCTGCTGCTCACACAACCGCTCCAACATATGTAACGTGGAATTCCACCTGGTGGGTACGTCACATATGATGCGATGTTCAGGAAGGCAAAATCTGCGTTGCAGAGCTGCAATGCGCGATCTGGCCATGGTGGAACGTCGCAAGTTAGCGCACTGTAGGCGGACCTTGTGCAGCAGTGCATCAAGATCCGGAGAGTCCCTCAAAAAACTCTGGACGACCAAGTTTAGCACATGTGCCAGACATGGTATGTGAGTGACGTTGCCTAGGCCCAGACCTGCCACCAGATTTCGGCCATTGTCACACACTACCAAGCCTGGCTGGAGATTCGCTGGCAAAATACACATGTCGCTCTCTTGCTTTATGGCATTCCAGAGCTCCAGCGCTGTGTGGCTTTGATTCCCCATGGAAATTAATTCCAGGACGGCCTGTTGACGTTTGGCCACGTCTGTGCTCATATCGGTCAACAGGCTCGCTGTCTGGGTGTTATGTTTGACACCAATCTCTCCTTCACCTCCCATATACAATCTGTTGCCCGCTATTGCCGCCTACACCTAAAGAACATCTCTCCCGAATCCAAGACTTCTCCCGCGCTGCGCCAATACTGTGGAATGCTGTACCCCAAGAAATTAGAACTATCCACAATTTGCATGTTTTCGGGCGCTCACTCAAAACACATTTCTTCATAGCGGCCTATCACATTCACTAATCAAAGTCATTCTATGTGTAAGTGTGTGTGTGTAGCCCATTCACTATCTCCATCCATCCCTCACTCCCTCAAAATGGCTGGGCCATCATTCTAAATACACCATTGTATATAAACACCTGTACTTTGTATCTCCCCCACATATTTGTAAATTGTAAGCTCTCACGAGCATGTGCGGATTATATTGCTTTCATTATTGTATTGGTAACGTTGTTACTTATGACTTGTGTTCTGAAACTGTTAAACTGTAAAGCGCTGCGTAATCTGTTGGCGCTATATAACTAAAGATTCTTATTAAGCGTTCACGGTTCCATGTGGAGGTAGACCGTGACGGCTCCTGCAACGATGTTTCTGAGGAACTGGAGAAGGAGGAGTCAATGTGTACAGACTTGATTCCCGCAATCCTTGTAGTTGCCTGAACACGTACAGCGCCACTCGCAAGATCTGTACCCGGCTCCACAACATTGACCCAATGGGCAGTAAGGGAAAGGTATCGTCCCTGGCCATGGGTACTGGTCCACGCAGCGGTGGTCAGGTGGACATTGCTACTGACGGAGTTTAGTAGCGCATGTTTAATTTTAACCTCAACAACATGCTTTTGCAGACCAGGGACGGCTTGCCTGCTGAAATAAAATCAGCTTGGCACATTGTATTGTGGGACTGCCAATGCCATTAAGTTCCGTAAACTGTCAGTCTCCACCAGCCTGAATGACAGCATTTCAAGGGACAGGAGTTTTGCAATGCCAGCATTCAGAGCCTGTGCTCGTGGATGGTTTGCCGAGATTGGGCCTACACCCGATACGCCACAACCTGACACCCACAGATAAACAAGCCATAAAATCTCTGAAAGATAACCCCAACATTATTATTAAACCAGCAGATAAGGGGGGTGCTATCGTTATTATGAATAAGACCCAATCTATTGCCGAAATTCATAGACAACTGTCAGTTAACCTAACCTACAGACAACTCAATTGTGACCCTACATTTTACATCTGTCAAAAAATTGATCGTATCCTGACAAAACATCTTTAATTGATCACCATAGACTGTAAGACTATGACATTCCTTAATATTCAATACCCCATCACCCCTGTTTTCTACACACTCCCAAAAATCAACAAAAAACTACATTATCCAACCGCATACCCTAGAGGGATAATTCTCCGTGTTCTACAGTATCACCCAAATGTTTAACATGTTGCCTAATTCCTATGTATATATATTCTTCACCCTATGTATATATTGTATATATTGTATATATTATACATTGTCATTGACTGTAAATTTTTCTATCTCTTCCAGCGACTATTTGATAAAGGCCACTGCGTTGCCCAAAACGTCAGTCAGTAGTCTCATAGCTATTTTCTTTTTTCACATCAAGTGTGCAATAAAAATTTCAAATTTAACCATGACATATGCAGTTAAACTTGTGCAGTGATTCTCTATAGACTGTACATCTTCAGTGTGTCTTTGTAACTCAACTACGTGTTTTCTCCGCACATGTTTACACATATTTGTGGTATTGAGGTTACTGACACTTTACCTCTTTTTACTTTTTGATTACACAGCTTGCATTTGACATAGCAAATATCATCTGCAAGTGTGTGAAAAAAGGACCACGCAGTGCAAGTCCGGGGAGCGTCCGTTTAGACTTTTGTAAGAGAAATCCGAACAGGTGCCAAAATGGAGGCTACAGGCAACAGAGTATGTAGCCTAACTCTCCCTCCTGTTTGTACCGTTGGGGCAATCGCTTCCTCAGAGCTGCTACCACCACCTTCCTGTTCCTCACGCCATGTTGGGTCTTGGACCTCATCATCTCCACTAACCTCTTCCAACACCTGCTGCTGTTGGGTGGTCTGGCCACCACCATGCTCAACAGAAACTGGCATCTGAGTCTCATCATCATCAGATGCGTTCTGCGGTGTGCTGACCATCGGCACTGTCTCACCCGCCTCTTCAGATTCAGAGAGACACAGCTGTTGCGTATCACTGCATACTCCCTCTTCTTCACATTCCAGAATGCTGCTTGGCTGTGCCCCTGTTTGCAAACCAACAGATTCTGAGAACAGAAACAGAGACTCAGCTGGCTCCTGTACACAACTCTCTGACTGACTGGGCAATTTGGCAGGCGGTGAAGAGACAGATGGTTGATCAACAGTGCTGTGTTCCTGAGAGGAGGTGGAAGCAATTGAAGTCGATGCATTGGACCCTGGGCTCCAACACCGCCAGTTGTTGCCTGTAAGTGCTGTTAGCACAGTCAACACTTGCTCCTGTGTTACTGGGGTTGAGTAATGGCAGCTGTTCCCCTGCTGTGTGTACGACAAAAAGTCATGCTGCCTCCACCCTGTCCTCCTCTCATCCCTGGGCTCCAACACCGCCAGTTGTTGCTCGGAAGTAATTGGCACGGGTACTGACTCATGCCCACCCTGGTTACAGCACCACAGCTGTTTGCTGGCAGTGTCAACGTAAATTAGCCTCCAATAAGTTGTCCTGTCATGTTGCATTCCGGTTATCCGACTCTATGGTTCCTGCAGTTTAGGTGATTCCTATGTGTGCTATGGGATATGTAAATAAAGGCTCTTTCCGTTGTGAAAATAGGACAAGCACCCACTGTAGGACTGTGTGATTTGGTAACTGCAGACGGCTTGCGGCCTGTCAACTTACATTTTCATGGGTGCCTTATGGTACCCGTCCGAGTTCCAGTACCGTCAGCTGGTTCTCCACAGTGCCTTTGGCCTAGGTGCCTCCATCTCGGTATCCGAGTTCCTGCAATGTCTGCTTGTCCTTGGTAGTGCTTTGGAGCACAGGTACAGTAACGTCAGCTGGTCCTCGGTTGTGCCATTGCCTCTTTTCCTTCTGCTGCCCCTCCGGGTTCCAGCACAGTCAGCTGGTCCTCGTTACTTGCATTGGCTCTTGTACCTTCTGCTACCCGTCGGGGTTCCAGTGCCGTCAACTGGTTCTCCGCAGTGCCTTTGGCCTAGGTGCCTCCATCTCGGTATCCGAGTTCCTGCAATGTCTGCTTGTCCTTGGTAGTGCTTTGGAGCACAGGTACCTCCTGCTTAGTAACTGTGTCCCAGTAACGTCAGCTGGTCCTCGGTTGTGCCATTGGCTCTTTTCCTTCTGCTGCCCCTCCGGGTTCCAGCACAGTCAGCTGGTCCTCGTTACTTGCATTGGCTCTTGTACCTTCTGCTACCCGTCCGGGTTCCAGTACCGTCAACTGGTTCTCCGCAGTGCCTTTGGCCTAGGTGCCTCCATCTCGGTATCCGAGTTCCAGCAACGTCTGCTGGTCCTTGGTAGTGCTTTGGAGCACAGGTACCTCCTGCTTAGTAACCGTGTCCCAGTAACATCAGCTGGTACAAGGTTGTGCTACAAATACAAGATACAGAACAAGAGACACAAGAACAATAAGCAGAAGATCTAAAAGCAGAAGAACATGAAGTATAAGACCAAAATGAAGAACAAAATATATACTCTAAATTATAAGCAGAAGAAGACTAAGCAGTGTATGGGGGTGAGTCCGTTCCTCCTCGTGGTGCCCCTGGTAAATGCCTGATGCTGCAGGCTAAACTGAACACGGACAAATACTATTGTAATTTAAATCTTTTGTGGCAGCAAGAACGGAACGATGAAAAAAATCATACTTTTACAGATTACAAGTACAGGAATCTATGTCACAAATAGGAATATGATGAAGAAGATGAAGGACTATTGTTGTGAATGGGTTTGAGATGAGTTCTGAGCAGAGGCTCCCTCTGGTGGTTACAAGCGGTACTAGTGAAGATTGTGAGGACTGGGAATCAGGTGTTACTGACTGGTCTTATATAAGGGAGTCATTTTCCCATCAGGGTTGCCGGTGATCAATTGTTCTGGTCTGAATCCTTCATTCCAGTTTCCCTTGTAGCCTGCTGTGTCGTGTCTGCATCTCCTGCTACCAGATAAGAATTTTTCTTCTTTTGTGTTGTTGCTATATTTTTGCATTTTGTCCTGCACTTCTTTGGGGGCCTTCTGGGTCCCCTCCGGGGGCTTCTGCCTTCTCAGTTTGGTTCAGCCACTGAGTTTTGTTCTTTTGCTTTTTCCAGTTTTTTCAGTGTCTGCTGTTTTTGATTTTGTTGCACCAGAGAGCTAATTTAGGTGGTAGAGGTCGTGTGATCTCAGGTGATTTTGAAATTAGTAGAGTTGGTGTTTTTCAGGGTTTTCTGGGATTGCAGTAAGTACCCTTCCTGTCCTTTTCTATTTAGATAGTGTGGGCCCCAGCGTTTGCTCATTCTATTTTCTTTCTGTGTCAGTATTTCCTCTTGTCTAACCGCCATTACATGTTTGGGGGCTTTCTATTATCTTTGGGGTTCTGCTCCGGGGCAGATAGCTTTCCTATTTCTATCTTTAGGTGTAGTTAGTTTCTCAGGCTGTGACGAGGCGTCTAGGACCAACGTAGGAACGCTCCACGGCTGCCTCTAGTTGTGGTGGTTAGTCAGGGTACTGCAATCCCATAGATTCCAACTGCTCTGGTGTATTGCCTTTTTTACCTGCACTCCTCAGCTACCGAAACATAACAGTATCACCGGCCTAAAAATTGAAAATTGTATGGTACTCACAGAAGGGAAAAAATATTGTGATAGAAAAAAGGTTGTCAGAGTTGTCAGAGATATTTTTCTGTTTGTTGCATTTTTTTTTTTTTCCCTCTGTATCTCTGGGTGCTGGGGAGGATCTTTTCTCCCAATGGAGTTTGCACAGTTGTCTGGCCGTGTGGATCAGCTTGCCACTGAGGTTCGGAGTATTGCTATCTATCTTGCTGGGTTGCCTGTTGTGGAACCTAGGATCCCCATGCCAGATTTGTTTTTAGGGGATCGAGCTAAGTTTCAGAATTTCAAAAATAATTGTAAATTGTTTTTTGCCTTAAAATCTAAGTCCTCAGGAAACGCAGCGCAGCAGGTTCAAATTATCATCTCTCTCCTGCGCGGCGATCCTCAGGATTGGGCTTTTTCCCTGATACCCGGGGATCCTGTTTTGAGTGATGTTGATGCGTTTTTTCAGGCTTTGGGGTTATTGTACGATGAGCCTAATGTCACTGATCAAGCTGAAAAAGCCTTGTTGGCATTAAATCAGGGGCTTGATGACGCTGAGTTATACTGTCAGAGATTCCGTAGGTGGGCAGTCCTGACCAAATGGAATGACGACGCTTTGGCGGCCCTTTTCCGGAAGGGTCTGTCAGATAATGTAAAGGATGTTATGGTGGGATTCCCTGTCCCCTCTGGTCTCAATGATTCTATGTCATTAGCGATTCAAATTGACAGACGTTTGCGTGAGCGGAGAAGTATGCGTGGAATGGTGTTGCCTTGTGAACCAGCTCCTGAAACCATGCAGTGTGATAGAGTGGTGTCTGGGGCACAGCGTCATGAGTTTCGAAAGCGCAATGGGTTATGTTTCTACTGTGGTGATGCCTCTCATGCTATTTCAGTCTGCCCTAAGCGGGGAAGACGTTTTGCACGCTCAGTTGTCTTGGGTAGTGTTCAGACTAAGTTTTTATTAACTGTCACTCTGATATGCTCTCTGTCCTCATTTTCTGCTCAGGCTTTCGTTGATTCTGGAGCAGCTATTAACCTGATGGATTATGATTTTGCTAAACGTTGTGGGTTCCCCTTGATACCCCTACAGAAGTCTATTCCCCTACTGGGGATCGATTCTACCCCTTTGGCTGAGAATAAACCCCAGTTTTCTACTCAGGTGATAATGAGGGTTGAACCTGATCACCAGGAGTGCTGCAAATTTTTGGTTCTATATAATCTGCATGACATTATCGTGCTGGGTTTCCCTTGGTTGCAGTCTCATAATCCTGTTTTGGATTGGAAGTCTGTGTCTGTGGCCAGTTGGGGCTGCCAATGTGTTAATACCAACACTCCTGTTTTTTCTGCCTCCCCCCAGGCTCAGGATGTTCCTGACTTTTTGTTTGATTTTTCTGATGTGTTTAGCGAAAGTAAATCTGCATCCTTGCCTCCCCATAGGAGCTATGACTGCGCTATTGAATTAGTGCCGGGTAGTAAATTCCCTAAAGGTCGCCTTTTTAACTTGTCTGTACCTGAACATGACGCTATGCGGTCTTATATCAAGGAATCATTGGAGAAGGGTCATATCAGACCATCCTCTTCACCCTTAGGTGCCGGTTTTTTCTTTGTGGCCAAAAAAGATGGTTCATTAAGGCCGTGTATTGATTATCGTCTCTTGAACAATATTACTGTGAAATATCAATACCCGTTACCCTTGATTTCTGACCTGTTTTCCAGGGTGAAAAATGCTACTTGGTTTACCAAGCTTGACCTCAGGGGGGCGTATAACCTTATTCGCATTAAGCACGGGGATGAATGGAAGACGGCATTCAATACCCCTGAAGGGCATTTTGAGTACCTAGTGATGCCCTTTGGGCTCACTAATGCTCCTTCCGTCTTCCAGTCCTTCATGAATGACATTTTCAGGGATTTTGTGGACAAATTTCTGATTGTTTATTTGGATGATATCTTGATTTTTTCTAATGACTGGGACTCTCATGTGAAACATGTTCGAACTGTGTTCCAGATTTTGAGAGAGAATGCTCTGTATGTGAAGGGATCAAAGTGTCTTTTTGGCGTACAGAGGATCTCATTTCTGGGATTCATTTTGTCCCCATCTGTTATTGAAATGGACCCGGTCAAGGTTCAGGCCATCTGTGATTGGGTCCAACCTACTTCATTAAAGGCTCTTCAGAGATTTTTGGGGTTTGCCAATTTTTATCGTAAATTTATTGGTAATTTCTCGGTTATTGTTAAACCATTAACTGATTTGACCAGAAAGGGTTCTGATGTGGTGAATTGGCCTCCTGAGGCAGTCTCTGCATTTCAGGAACTTAAGCAGAGATTCACTTCTGCTCCTGTTCTTCGGCAGCCTGATGTTTCTCTGCCATTTCAGGTGGAGGTTGATGCCTCTGAAATTGGGGCAGGTGCCGTTTTGTCCCAAAAAGATCCAGAGACCTCTAAAAGTAACCCTTGTGCCTTTTTCTCTCGAAAATTTTCTCCTACTGAACGTAATTATGACGTGGGTAATCGGGAGTTATTGGCCATGAAGTGGGCTTTTGAAGAGTGGAGACATTGGCTGGAGGGAGCCAAACATCAGGTGGTGGTCCTTACTGACCATAAGAATCTGGTCTATCTGGAATCTGCCAAGCGACTCAATCCTAGACAGGCCAGGTGGGCCTTGTTTTTCACACGTTTTAATTTTGTGGTTTCCTTTCTTCCTGGCACTAAGAATGTTAAGGCGGATGCCCTCTCGAGGAGTTTCCTTGCGGACTCTCCTGAGTTATCTGATCCTCCTGTTATTTTGAAAGAGGGTGTAGTTCTTTCCGCCATCTCGCCCAATTTGAGACTTGCTCTGGAGGGGTGTCAGGAGGATAGGCCCGAGCGCTGCCCTGTTGGAAAATTGTTTGTCCCGGACCAATGGAAAAAGAGTGTGATGTCTGAGATTCATTGTTCCGCATTGGCTGGGCATCCCGGAATTTTTGGTACCAGAGACTTGGTTAGTCGGTCCTTTTGGTTGCCTACCTTGTCTCGTGATGTCAGGGAATTTGTGCAGTCCTGCGGGACTTGCTCTCGCTCCAAGCCTTGCTCTCACTCTAGTGGTTTATTGATGCCATTGCCTGTGCCCAAGAGACCATGGACCCATATCTCTATGGATTTCATTTCCGATCTTCCTGTTTCTCAGAGAATGACCACCATCTGGGTAATTTGTGATAGGTTTTCCAAAATGATACATCTTGTGCCATTACCTAAGTTGCCTTCCTCCTCTGAATTGGTGCCGTTGTTCCTTCAGCACGTGGTTCTTTTACACGGCATTCCTGAGAACATTGTGTCTGACAGAGGAGTCCAGTTTGTTTCCAAATTTTGGAGGACTTTTTGTTCTAAACTGGGTGTTCAATTGTCTTTCTCCTCGGCATTTCATCCTCAGACCAATGGTCAAACTGAGAGAACAAACCAGACATTGGAGACTTATCTTAGATGCTTTGTGTCTGCTGATCAGGATGACTGGGTCTCTTTTTTGCCTTTGGCTGAGTTTGCTCTTAATAATAGGGCTAGCTCTGCCACTTTGATGTCTCCGTTTTTCTGTAATTCTGGGTTTCACCCTCGATTTTCTTCAGGACAGACGGAGGCTTCTGTCTGTCCAGGTGTTGACTCTGTTGTGGAGCGTATGCAACAGATTTGGGACCAGGTAGTGGAGAGGTTGTCCCTCTCTCAGGAGAAGGCCCAGCGGTTTGCTAACCGGCATAGGACTGATGGTCCTCGGTTTAGAGTGGGGGACTTGGTCTGGTTGTCCTCAAAGAATATTCCTATGAGAGTAGCATCTCCTAAATTTAAGCCTAGGTTCATTGGACCTTATAAGATCATGGAGATTATTAATCCTGTTTCTTTTCATTTGCTTCTTCCAGGGACATTTAAGATCCATAACGTGTTCCACAAGTCCTTGTTGAAGAGGTTTGTTGAGCCAGTGGTTCCTGCTGCTGTGCCTCCTGACCCTGTTTTGGTTGAGGGCAATCTGGAGTATGTGGTTGAGAAAATATTGGATTCTCGTTTTTCTAGACGGAAACTCCAGTATTTGGTTAAATGGAGAGGTTATGGTCAGGAAGACAATTCTTGGGTGTTTGCTTCGGACATCCATGCTAGGAGACTTATCCGTGCGTATCATAGAACTCATCCTGACCGACCTGGTTGCTCAAATGAGGGTTCGGTGACCCCTCCTCAAGGGGGGGGTACTGTTGTGAATGGGTTTGAGATGAGTTCTGAGCAGAGGCTCCCTCTGGTGGTTACAAGCGGTTCTAGTGAAGATTGTGAGGACTGGGAATCAGGTGTTACTGACTGGTCTTATATAAGGGAGTCATTTTCCCATCAGGGTTGCCGGTGATCAATTGTTCTGGTCTGAATCCTTCATTCCAGTTTCCCTTGTAGCCTGCTGTGTCGTGTCTGCATCTCCTGCTACCAGATAAGAATTTTTCTTCTTTTGTGTTGTTGCTATATTTTTGCATTTTGTCCTGCACTTCTTTGGGGGCCTTCTGGGCCCCCTCCGGGGGCTTCTGCCTTCTCAGTTTGGTTCAGCCACTGAGTTTTGTTCTTTTGCTTTTTCCAGTTTTTTCAGTGTCTGCTGTTTTTGATTTTGTTGCACCAGAGAGCTAATTTAGGTGGTAGAGGTCGTGTGATCTCAGGTGATTTTGAAATTAGTAGAGTTGGTGTTTTTCAGGGTTTTCTGGGATTGCAGTAAGTACCCTTCCTGTCCTTTTCTATTTAGATAGTGTGGGCCCCAGCGTTTGCTCATTCTATTTTCTTTCTGTGTCAGTATTTCCTCTTGTCTAACCGCCATTACATGTTTGGGGGCTTTCTATTATCTTTGGGGTTCTGCTCCGGGGCAGATAGCTTTCCTATTTCTATCTTTAGGTGTAGTTAGTTTCTCAGGCTGTGACGAGGCGTCTAGGACCAACGTAGGAACGCTCCACGGCTGCCTCTAGTTGTGGTGGTTAGTCAGGGTACTGCAATCCCATAGATTCCAACTGCTCTGGTGTATTGCCTTTTTTACCTGCACTCCTCAGCTACCGAAACATAACAGACTATAATATGAAGAAGAATAATAGTTTAAAAAGAACAATATGAGTAATGTTAACAAAAAGATGAAAAGCAAGAAGTTTTAGAAGAAGATAAAGAAGGTGAAGATGAAGAATAATTTGATGACAAAGATGATGCTGCTGAAGATTATGAAGGAGAAAGTGTGGCAAAAGTTAAAAGGTGAAGAGCATGGAAGTTGTGAAACATACATATTTGCCAAAATAGAAAAAAGGTTAACAACATTGTCAATTTCTTCGTCAATCCGAACGTATTTCCTAAAAAAAAAAAATTAATGCTATTCCATTGGATTGGGTTAAACATCTATGCCTTTAATGTCTCCTCAACCTCCCCCAATACATTCTACATTACTCTTTGTTGTTTTCCTTCATGTACAATTAACCTACAAGGTAAGAATGGTTTTTTTTTAATTTCGATATTTTGTTCCCATAGACTTACATTGGACTTCCGGTATCGGTATCGGGTATCGCCGATATTTTTTGGGTATCGGCGATACCATTCCGATTCCGATACTTTTGGATATCGGAAAGTATCGCTCAACTCTACTAGCCACTGCTGGAGGTAATAACTAGAGATACGCAAACTTGTTTGGAAAATGTTTCTAATCTGAAATTCGGCACAAACTTTGCACATTCGGATTCATGTTCGGATTCCCAAGTATTTTCCTAAAATTCTGCAAAATTCGTCCAAAGTTTGGTAAATGATCTTGTTTTCACTAATGCTTTTGTAAGGACTTTGGCAAGTATAGTGGTGATATAATGAGTGGGGAGGATGTGTTTGATGAGGGGAGGCTGTGGTGAGTGGTTAGAGGAGCGACGGACTATATATATTTTTCTTTTATTAACCTAATGTGTGGAGATTCCGGAAGTCAGTCAGGGCGAAGAAACGATACACAACGTCCAGACACAAGGGCTTCTGTCATTAATTGGTGAAGTCACGTTTCCCTCTCTATATAAAAAGCGGACATATTGTCAGATAGTATAGATAAATAGGATCCTGTGTGAAATCGACCTTCCAGCATCTAAATCATTTGTGCTAAAAAATGGGTGCCAGAGACGAGGCCACATTTCAGCATCTCAATCATATGTGCTAATAGTGTTGAACATTCAGGAGTCCACATTTCAGAATCTAAATAGTTTGTGCTAATAGTATGGTCCAGCCAAGAGTCCACATTTCAGAATCTAAATAGTTTGTGCTAAAAGGGTGGTCCAGCCAGGAGTCCACATTTCAGGATCTAAATCCTTTATGCTAATAGTGTGGTCCAGACACAAGGCCACAATTCTGAATATAAATAATTTCGCCTAATTGTGTGTTTCAGACACCAGCCCACATTTCTGAATCTGAATCTTTTTTGCTAATTGTGTGGTCCAGCCACAAGTCCACATTTCAGCACAGCATATAAATATTTTGTGCTAATTCTGTGGTCCAGACACCCTATCTCAGCAAATATATACTGATTGTTAATTTAGTGACAGGTCATTGACAGTAGAGATAATCAATTGTAGATAGCAATTTGGATATATCCTTTAGGATTAATGTTGAATAGCAGCAATAGGATATTATTAAAACTTAACATTTAATAAATAATTAAGTATAAAATGGACACACATATACAAAAACCATCCTCAAAAACGTGTAAAGAGGACTTATGATAATTTCAGAGAGATAATTATGATCAGCCAAAACCTTTCAACTTGATCAATAATCTTTATGGAGAATGACTAAGATAAGAGTATATTATTGTCAACCCTGCACCGCTAGAGTTGCAAATACTTCCTTACTGTATAATATATTTAAATCAATCATATATCAGTAGGTTATACATGTCTCATTTGAAAAAAAACATCATGGGATACTCTGAGGCAATATTGAAGCGCTCTCACCCATATACATGTTTGTTTCATATGTCATCTCCTTATTTCAGAATCCTCAGATGTCATCAATTCATATTGTCACAGGCCGTTTCCCAACGCGTTTCCTCCATTGTGGATTCATCAGGGGATATGGCGATATATACAGCAGTGCATCTCTGTTATTATGGCACTGGATATAGCTCTCATAGGGGATTCATACACAAGTACCTCCTTATATCAATTAACAGACACTCCCATTAACAAAAGAAAACCAACCAGTGAAGTGAATAAAACAAAAAGACCAATCACCAACACAGTGTTTAATTAAAATAATTAGCCACATATGGGCCGGGTGCACAATTGCGTTGAAGCGCACGCCGCACATGTAAGCACTAGTCACATATCCTCAGCGGTGTTCACGCTTGCCTGAAAGTGACCTCCGCTTCTCATTGTGGCGGGCGCATGCGCAATATCCACCACATGTCTCCTAGCAATGGAGGCAGAAAAGACTTCCGCTTACAACATATTACCACTTCCTATTCGGGTCGGGCACATGCGCAGTACATCAAAAACCTCCATCCAGGATTCCCTGGATATGTGCCGTATATATGCCCGAATGGAAACATAATATCGCGGTTACAGTTGCAACTTTAAAGTCGCACACACAAAGCCTCCAGCACATAAAGTGTCCGTTGTGAAAATACGCTCCCTATTTAGGGAACGAACTGTACCATGGACCAAGGCACAAGTAACACATAACTTAAGGCTGAAATTAGTTCAATCAATTAGTTCCCATGAAAGTGTAGCCCGCCTAACTTTCATCAACATGCATCTCCAATGACTTGTTCACCCCATTCACAGACTGGACCGATTAGGTAATGCATTAATTTTTAGTGTGCTTCATTGATTTTACGTTATTGCAGTCTGTGACACCTTTGTCGTTTCTTCTGTGCCTGCTGTGCTACTGCTGATGTTACAAACAATTTTTTGAAATGTGTAGACTCCATGTTGGGTCTCCATCTGGTGGGTTGCCTGTAGTGGAAGGGGTGTCAGAGCCCCATTATACTATTTCTTTTCTGGGAAAATTGATGCCATTTTAGATGTGTGTGGCAATAATTTCTTTTAAATGTGGAGAATCCAAGTTGAGTCTCCATCTGGTCGATTGCCTGTAGTGGAAGCGGTGATAGAGCCCCATTAAACTAATTCTACTCTGGGGAAATTTATGCCACTTTAGATGTGTGTGGCAATATTTTTTTGAGATGTTTGGACTCTAAGTTGGGTCTCCTTCTTGTGTGTGTTGCCTGTAGCAGTAGGGCTCCCAGACCGGTAGACCTGCACTTACTTTCAGTCAACTACCTGTGTTACTATCCTTAAATGTTTCTAACAATAGTAGTCTACAAAGCTGATATTTGTGGCACCTGAGTGTGGCTGAGCAGAAAAGCAGTTTGAGCTGTTTCATGAGGTATCAGGGTTCCTAGCACAGCAGATTTACACCAGTCCCTCACCCACTTAATCTTATTTTAAACTTAAATTCAAAGCTAAAAATGCTGGCCCAGGCCCTGACACCTCATACATGGCCCATGGCGGACTGCTGCTGTGTCATTCTAAAATTTCTACTGTGAGTGAATTGATCAGTGACTTTCCTGTGTTACTATCCTTAAATTTTTATAACCTTAGTGGTCTACCAACTAATATTTGTGCAACATGACCTGAGTGTGGATGAGCAAAAAAAACAGATTTAGCTGTTGCATAAGGTATTAGGTCTCCCAGCGCAGCAGGCTTACACTGATCTCTCACCCATCTTGCCTTAATTTAACCTTAAATTCAAAGCTGTAAATGCTGGCCCAGACCCTGATACCACATGCATGGCCCATGGCTGACTGTCACTCTTCCACCAGTTACCGATCAATGTTTAAGTTCGAAATTCTGGTCCAAGCCCTGTCCCAGGACCTGTTCCATGCATCCATGCTGCACAATTATACCATTTGTACTCTGGGTCAATTGTTGCCACTTTTGCTGGTGCCTGCCCCTAATTTGAGCTGTTTTGGCAGGTTTTTGGTCCCCTTGTCTATGTTGTCTATGTGTTTGGTTTTGCTTCCCATTGAATTCAATGTAGTTGTGATATGTTTGTCTGACTGTTTAGCGAACATGTCAGGCGAACATCGGGACTTTCGGCCATCCGAATCAAACCTTGAAAAGTTTGCTTATCTCTACTACTCTTTTAGCCTGATGAAGAGACCTGAGTAGTCTCGAAAGCTTGCAATTTGTTACCATCTTTTCAGTTAGCCATTAAAAGGTATCAACCACTGAGGACTCTCAACTCTAAATTTTTTCTATCTACTGGCTAACACGGTACAGAGATATACATCTTTACTTATCTCTACTAGTAAGAGCTGATCAGTGAACGTGCGGGGTGTTGAACCCCTATTTTATCCACTACTATGATGTGGATGAGTCATTAGTATCTTAGTAATGGAAACCCCTTCAACTTTAATACAGTAGGCCCTATGAATGATGATCTCAAATGCTTTAGCAAAGTTGAGCCATCTAAACTTCTACTTATAGGTTAGATTTGTTTGTCAACTTTATTTTTCTGCATTCTGTCATTTACAACATTTTCTGCCCCTTACTGCTGTAATGTTGTTTGTTAACACTTAGATGTCTAACTTCACAAAGGGACAACAGCATACTGTATGAAGAGATCAGGAATAATCCATTGTGAGGGTTTAAAGTTCCTAGCTTTCTTTCTATCGCAATGAAAAATTCCATGGATAATATTTCCTTACCGAGATTTTACTTGAATTTGAATATAAAGCTTGGAAGTTTTAACCCTTGGGGCTCAGTCAAACAGACATATAAATCGGACAGAGATCAGAACGCAATGCTCCGAATGGCTCTCCCAACCCGAGCATGATAGCTGCATAGAAAAATGTGAATCTGTAATGCTCAGCTCAGGAAAGCCAGTCCGAGCATTGCGCTCTGATTTCTATATGATTTATACGTCCGTCTGACTGCACCCGTTTGCTGAATGATCCTTTACTTATTGTGTGATGCCTGCACCCACCAGAGTGAATTCCATGTAGTGATGTGACATACAAACCACAAAGAGGAGATGAGCTGGTATTTTCTCTTTACCTCAGTTTTTTCCTATACCACACTTCATCCTGTATGTCAGATACGCTTGTGTAAAAAAATGTTTGTCACACAATTTTAGACAAAGACAAAAAGCAGTTTTTAAATGAAGGTTTTTATTATTAAGGGAAAAAGAAATCCAAACTTGTGTGAAAAAATGATTGCCCCTCCCCCACCTTAAAACATAAAATAACTGGTTTATGATATCATGCTCCTTGCTTCGTGTCGCGGCTCCTGCGCAGGCGTACTGATCAAGTACTGCAGTGCGCAGGCGCTGGGCCTCTCTGACCTTTCCCGGCGTCTGCGCACTGCAGTACTTTGCTCTGCCCTCAACAGGGCAGATTAGTACGCCTGCGCAGGAGCCGCGACACAAAGCAAGGAAGATGACGTCATCGCATCAAGATGGGAGGCGCCGGACCCGGACCTGCAATACCTATCAGACCAGAGTGCTCCCGGGTGAGTATAATATAACTTGTTTTTCTTATCTTTCAGGTTAGATCAGGGGCTTATCTACAGCATTTTAGAATCCTGTAGATAAACCCCGAAAGGCAGTGGCCACAGCTTATTGCGGAAAAACGAGGTGACAGGTTCCCTTTAAGGATAGATTGCTATAAAGGAGTGCGCGTGCTACATTACCCTGATCTAACTAGTAAACGTCAGGATGATAGAGGGACACAAGACAAAAAGAAGAATGTTTTTATCTCTACAAACTAATAGATAAAGCAAGGGAGACACAAAGCGCAATAGGGTCTTATCCGATAGTAAGTTATCACTTTTTTAAGTAGGAAGATGCTCACCTGGTATTAGATGGTTAAAGCACATGTAGGAGAGGCTGCCGCAGATCCACAGGTCGGTCGACGACCCGACAATACAATACACTGCAGAAAAGATGAGGATTCGAGTCCGCGCTGCCCAAATAATAGATTTCCAAGACGTAGTAGCAGTTAAGAAGTGGTTTAATCTACGCGTTTCAGGGTGAATACCACCCCTTCTTCAGGATGATACCACATATAGCTTACCACATATAGCTTTATCTCTACAAACAAATGAGGCTCAGGCACAACTTATGTTGAATTGAAGCCATAATTCCTGCCGGAAAGAAACAACAGGCCAGATCAAGTCTGTTAACATTTTTGTTACAAGCAGAGCCTTGTTCAACAAACTGTTCAGTCACATGGCTGAACATCCATCTGTTTCTGTATTTCTGTCTCTCTAGGCACATTTCCATTCACTCGCACAAACAGCAATATCAAGTTACACCAAACAAACCTAAGACATACTGTACTGTTAATTTATGACTCATGGAAATCCCCTGAACGCAGGCCTCCAACTTCAAGGCAGGTTCTTTGAAAATAACTAGCATAAAAGGGAAAGCCAAGAGAGTTAATCATTGCAAATGCCAAATGCAACAAATTTAGAGCAGAATACCAGATAAATGTAAAATCAGGACGATGAAAAATGCTGTACCATGCACATAGTAGACATGGCAGAGATCTTTATTTTCTTGGCTGCACTAATGGGTCAGTTACAGTCTTAAAAAAGTCTTCGAGGACAGATGAAATTGTTGGATAGGACTATAATTATTCCCGTAAACTATTCCTCTTCCCCTTCCCATTAGGTGAATCTGATATTTGTGGAAAAAAAGGGAAAGAGTCATGAAATTTTCTCTTGTTTCCGCTGTAGGAATCCAAACATAAAAGGGTATAATACAGCTCTAAAATATTAAAGCGTGGATATTTACGTAAAAGAATAGAAGTCATTTTGAAAATGGAATTTAGTCTTTAGTTTACCAATAAGAAAACACTGACATTTTTTGGCTTCTTGTTACGCAATTTACTGAGATGTGAATGACTTTTGGTTTTGAAGACCATGCTGTCTATAAATACTATCGGAAAAATTTTCCATATTACCTGCTTTCCGACATGTGGTGTAATATTACGCCCATGTCGGACTCCCCCTGTTTGGTGATCTATGCAGCTGACATGTGCCCACAACAGCCGCAGGTGGAATTGTGATCCACCTGCGGCTGTTAACTAGTTAAATACCGTTGTCAGTCTCTTTAAATCACGCTTACAGGAGCCGCATCGCTAATCCCACCACAGGAACACTGTGATGGGTCGGCATGACAACCAGAGGTCTGCACCAGACTTCTATGGTTGTCATTGCCAGATTGCTATGAGTGGCACCCCCTGGTTGGTGCTCATAGCAAGTGAGCATTTCTGCTACACACAGGCGATCTGATCATTGCCTGTGTGTAGCAGAGGCGATCAAAGTTTTGCAGCTTCTAGTCTCCCATGGAGACTATTGAAGCATGCAAAAAGTAAAAAAAAATGTTTTTAAAAATATAAAAAAATAAAAAAATATATAAAAGTTCAAATCATACCCCTTTTGCTCAATTCAAAATAAAACAATAAAAAAACACATACACATGTTTGGTATCTCTGCATTTAGAATCGACCAATCTATCAATATAAAAAAATAATTAACCTGATTGCTAAATGGCGTAGCAAGAAAAAATTCAAAAAAACAGAATGACCTTTTTTGGTCACCGCTGCATTGCAATAAAATGCAATAATAGGCGATCAAAAGATTGTATCTATATCAAAATGCTATCAATAAAAATGTCACCTCGGTGCGCAATAAATACGCCCTCACCCAACCCAAGATCATGAAAAATGGAGGCGCTATAGGTCTCGGAAAATGGCGTAATTTTTTTTAACAAATTTTGGATTTTTTTTCACCACTTAAATAAAAGAAGAACCTAGACATGTTTGGTGTCTATGAACTCGTAATGATGTAGATATACCTGGCACTCATATAAGTGTGTTCAAGAACTTATTTATTAGATGAAGCAATTCCAGAAAAATGAGACGTTTCAGTCAATATCTGACCTTCATCAGTCATCTGGATAGAGGAGGTATGTATGGCAGCGCGCTGTGTGAGGGTCTGCAATATCCACTGCTAAGACAGGAAACGCTAATGACCTGGAAAATCATAATGGCAGGTCAGTTTTAGAATTTAGTGAACATGGTAACAAAAAAAAAACAACTGTGGAATTGCATTTTTTTTTGCAATTTCACCGCACTTGGAATTTTTTTTTCCCGTTTTCCAGTACACGATATGTTAAAACCAATGGTGTCGTTCAAAAGTACAACTCGTCCCGCAAAAAACAAGCACTCAAATGGCCATATTGACCGGAAAAATAAAAATGTTATTGCTCTGGGAAGAAGGGCAGCAAAAAACGGAAATTCAAAAACTGAAATACCTCCGGTCATGAAGGAGTTAATCATGAAACTATGTTATATTATAGCATTACTAAAGTGATGTTGTGCAGTATATTTATTTATCAAAGAATTAATCTTGTCCTGCTATATATACCACAAGGATAAAAAAGTGCATTTAATTATTGTGGTAAGTTATGTGACAAATTTTTATATAAATAAAGCGTATTCTGTAAAAAAGATTATTTTTCAATTAATTGCTATAGTTTTTATGATTTTGCAAATCTCTTCTCATGACAACTGAATGCATTGCAAAATACTATTATTAATATTATTTACTATCTAGGTCACCTTTGTAATGTTCTAAAATCCATCTCTACAGTACTTAGCACTACAAAAACATTTGTTCAGGCCCTGATAAATTCATTTCAAGAACCTTAAATATGCAAATTGTCTCTTCAGAGAGAGGACTAAAACTCTAGTGCCACCTATTGGAAGCAACAATCCTAAAAGTCAACATTGAATCTTTAACCCCATTACCCCCAATGTGATTTGCAGGTTAATGACCAGGCCAATTTTTACAACTCTAACCACTGTCACTTTATGAGGTAATAACACTGGAACGCTTCAACGAATCCTGGTGATTCTGAGATTGTTTTGTCGTGACATATTGTACTTCATGTTAGTGGTAAAATTTCTTCAGTATGACTTGCGTTTATTTGTGAAAAAAATGGAAATTTGGCAAAAATTTTGCAATTTTCCAACTTTGAATCTTCATGCCCTTACATTACAGAGATATGTCACACAAAATAGTTAATAAATAACATTTCCCGCATGTCTACTTTACATCAGCACAATTTTGGAACCCAAATTTTTTTATTGGGAAGGGTTAAAAGTTGATCAGCCATTTTTCATTTAACCCCCAATAAAATTTACAAAACCATTTTTTTAGGGACCACATCACATTTGAAGTCACTTTGAGCGGTGTACATGACAGGAAATACCCAAAAGTGACACCATTCTAAAAACTGCACCCCTAAAGGTGCTCAAAACCACATTCAAGAAGTTTATTAACACTTCAGATGCTTCTCAGGAATTTTTGGAATGTGGATATCACTGCAAGCTCCACTAGATGGCAATAGAGTGGAGGGAGGACAGCAAGTCTGCAAGAGCAGACCTGCAGTGCTGCAGTAAGGCTACCACCAGTACAAAGGGAAATAACAAGATCAGAGTTAGCGGAGCACCAGAGGGTCAATACCAGACAAAAGCAGAAGTACCAGGGGCCAGAGACGAAGTCAGTTCAAAGCCAAAGCCGAGTAAAACACCAGGATATCCAAGCACAAAGGGAAGACGCTAAGTCGGGACGGGCAGAGGGGAAAGAACAGAAACAGCAAAGTCAGTAAATGCAGGCAGGACAAATCAGGGTACTACCAGAGTCAGATACTCACGCCGTAGGCAGAAAATATAACTGACACCACCTGCAGGGTGCAGCGGAGAGAAATAGCCGACCTGAAACGACTCCTCATAATAGTATTTCCTCAATGGGGGGGCCACCGGACCCCCTGGTTTCTCAGGATACCGTGCATGAAATGCCCAAACCAGTCGATCAGCATGGACGGATCACGCTGGAACCCAAGATTGTAACCCCTCCAATAAGACCAAGTACTGAAGTAAAGGGCGAACCAACCGAGAATCGACAATCCATTCAACTTCATACTCAGTTTGACCACTCACAGAGACAGGAGGTGGAGGGGATGGAGACCCAGCAGCGGAAGGTACACATGACTTAAGAAGGGAGTTATGGAACACATTGGGTATCCGACGTGACGGAGTTAAGCGCAAATGGAAAGCAACTGGGTTGACAACCTCAATGATCTCATAAGGACCAATAAACATAGGACCCAGCTTAATGTAAGGAACTTTCAGACGCCTATTCCTGGTAGACAACCACACCTTGTCTCCCACCAGCAACTTAGGTCCGACAGATCGTCGCTTATCAGCAAAATGTTTATGTTTGCCCTGAGCCACCTCAATGTTCTTCTGAATCCCCCTCCATATCTCCTCCAACCATTGAACCGATGAATCAGCCTCTGGACACCCCGAATCCAGCCTAGAAAATTCACCAAAATGGGGGTGAAAATCATAGTTACGGAAGAACGGATAGGTACCAGTGGACTGGTTAACCCGATTATTAAATGTGAACTCAGCCACCGACAACGATGAACACCAATCATCCTGCTGAGATGTGGCAAGACACCGCAAAATTTGCTCAAGTGACTGGTTGGTCCTCTCCGTCTGACCATTGGTTTCGGGATGGTAAGCCGAGGAGAAGGTCAAGTCAATACCCAATCTCTTACAAAGTGCCCTCCAGAACATGGACACAAATTGTACCCCTCTATCAGACACCAGATTCAGGGGCACACCATGCTCAGTAAATAACCTGGATAAAGTCTCCGCATTTGGTAGCCCTGCCAACAGTACAAAATGAGCCTGTTTACTAAATCTGTCAACCACCACCCAAACCACAGTCTTACCATTGGAAGGAGGGAGATCCATGATAAAATCCATGGACAAATGAGTCCAAGCTCTATCCGGAATTGGCAATGGCACCAATTTCCCGGCTGCCGGTTATGGGAGATTTTAGCACCGTCACACGTTTCACAAGCAGACACAAACACGGCGATATCAGAGGACATGGAGGGCCACCAAAACAGTCTAGCAATAACTCTCCGGGTAGCTGAGACTCCAGGATGCCCACTGAGAGCAGAGTCATGAAACTCCCGGAGAACCCTCAACCGAAACTGAATCAGAACAAAGAGCTTATTAACAGGAGATGACGGAGGAGCAAGAGACTGAGCCTCACGAATCTCCCGCTCCAAGTCGGAAAACATCCCTGCAATGACCACCCGTGCTGAAGAATGGAGGAAGGAGGTTCAGGAGGTGATACTAAATCCAAACTGCGAGACAAGGCATCGGCCTTGACATTCTTAGAACCAGGCCGTAAGGAGATGGAAAAATGAAAACGTGAAAAAAAAGCGACCACCTCGCCTGTCTAGGAGTTAAGCACTTAGCAGACTCAATGTAGGACAGGTTCTTGTGGTCCGTAATCACCGCAATCCGATGAACAGCCCCCTCCAGAAAGTGCCTCCATTCTTCAAAAGCCAATATTATGGCTAATAACTCCCGATCTCTGACATCGTAATTTCTCTCAGCAGGAGAAAACTTCTTGGAGAAAAAGGCACAAGGTCTTAAGTTAGTCAAAGTGACGAGTCCCTGAGACAACACTGCTCCCACTCCCACCTCCGATGCATCTACCTCAACAATGAATGGTTTAGATGGATCGGCCTGGATTAATACAAGAGCAGACATAAAATATTTTTTTCAGTGAAGAAAAGGCAGCAACTGTCGGGACCGACCAGTCTTTAAGATCAGCCCCCTTACAAGTGAGATCAGTGAGAGGCTTGACCACCTGAGAAAACCCCTTAATACATTTATGATAGTAATTGGTAAACCCCAAAAAATGCTGAAGACCTTTAAGGTCTTTGGGTTGCAACTAATTAACAATGTACCTTTCCAGGGTCCATGCGAAATCCCTTAGCAGACAGAATGACTCCCAGAAAGGACAGTTCTTGGACAAAAAATACACACTTCTCAGGTCTAGCGAACAGCAAGTTCTCCCGTAACCTCTGAAGAACTGCACGTAGATAACCCATGTGAGTCTCTTTGTCAGATGAAAATACCAGGATGTCATCTAAGTATATCACCATAAAGCGCCCAATGTAGTAAAAAAAAACATTATTAATGAAATCCTGAAGCACCGCTGGCGACTTAGTGAGACCAATGGGTATGACCAAGTTTTCAAACAAACCCTCAGAGGTGAGAAATGCTGTTTTCCACTCATCTCCCTCCTGAATACAGCTAAGATTAAACGCTCCCCTGAGGTCTAGCTTGGAAAACCACTTAGCCCAAGACAATTGGTTGAAAAGATCAGGGATAAGCAGGAGTGTTATTTAATTCCCGAAAATCGAGGCAAGGACGTAAACCATCATCTTTTTTCTTAACAAAAAAGAATCCAGCAGCCATGGGAGAGACAGAGGGACGGATGTGTCGTTTACGTAAACTTTTAGAGACATACTTTTTCATAGCGGAACGTTCCGGGCCGGAAAGATTGTAAAGATGGGCCTTGGGCAATTTAGCACCCGGAATGAAATTGATAGCACAATCATAGGAGCGATGTGGTGGCAAAACCTCAGCCACCTTTTCGGAAAACACATCCTTAAAGGGAATCTGTCACCTATTTTTTCCCATATGAGATGCGGCATTCTGTAATAAGCCCCCGATGTATCGGCCTGGATTAATACAGGAGCAGACATAAAATATTTTTTCAATGAAGAAAAGGTAGCAACTGTCGGGACCGACCAGTCTTTAAGATCAGCCCCCTTACAAGTGAGATCAGTGAGAGGCTTGACCACCTGAGAAAACCCCTTAATACATTTATGATAGTAATTGGTAAACCCCAAAAAATGCTGAAGACCTTTAAGGTCTTTGGGTTGCAACTAATTAACAATGGCCTGTACCTTTCCAGGGTCCATGCGAAACCCCTTAGCAGACAGAATGACTCCCAGAAAGGACAGTTCTTGGACAAAAAATACACACTTCTCAGGTTTAGCGAACAGCAAGTTCTCCCGTAACCTCTGAAGAACTGCACGCAGATGATCCATGTGGGTCTCTTTGTCAGATGAAAATACCGGAATGTCATCTAAATATATCACCATAAAGCACCCAATGTAGTAAAAAAACATTATTAATGAAATCCTGAAACACCTCTGGCGCATTAGTGAGACCAATGGGTATGACCAAGTTTTCAAACAAACCCTCAGAGGTGAGAAATGCTGTTTTCCACTCATCTCCCTCCCGAATACAGCTAAGATTAAACACTCCCCTGAGGTTTAGCTTGGAAAACCACTTAGCCCCAGACAATTGGTTGAAAAGATCAGGGATAAGCAGGAGTGTTATTTAATTCCCGAAAATCGAGGCAAGGGCGTAAACTATCATCTTTTTTCTTAACAAAAAAGAATCCAGCAGCCACGGGAAAGACACAGGGATGGATGTGTCCTTTACGTAAACTTTTAGAGACTTTTATTCATAGCGGAACGTTCCGGACCGGAAAGATTGTAAAGATGGGTCTTGGGCAATTTAGCACTTGGAATGAAATTGATAGCACAATCATAGGAGCGATGTGGTGGCAAAACCTCAGCCTCTTTTTCGGAAAACACATCCTTAAAGGGAATCTGTCACCTATTTTTTCCCATATGAGATGCGGCCACCGCCATCAGGGGCTTATCTACAACATTCTGTAATAAGCCCCCGATATTAACCTGAAAGATAAGAAAAACTAGTTATATTATACTCACCAGGGCGGCGGTCCTGTGTGGTCCAAGTCCGGTGCCTCCCATCTTCTAGCGATGATGTCCTCTTCCTTGCTTCTGTCGCAGCTCCTGCACAGGCATAATTCTCTGCCCTTTTGAGGGCATAGCAGAGTACTGCAGTGCGCAGACGCCGGGAAAGGTCAGAGAGGTCCAGCGCCTGCGCACTGCAGTACTCTGCTCTGCCCTTGAGTCGCACGTAGCAGGGCTTTGGGGTACTCGGCACCGAGCCCGTTCACTTCACTGGGGGATGTCACGGGTAGCACAGCTCGGTCCGTTGCCCTGGGCGCTCACTAAAGGGGGATATTTACAGGGGATTGTAGAATGTTCGTGACGCCACCTGTGGTTTCTGATCAGGGTGACCAGCGCTGCAGGGTGAATCCTCTGAGGGGTTGTTACTGGGCAGCAAGGTGTTAAGTCTTCCACAGGTAAGACTGGTCCCTCGAGGTATATGGCGGTGTAGGGGTGCAGGGCAATAATGCAGACACACACAAAGAGTCTCTTTCTGTACCTTTTACTGATGATGAAGTTGCAGGCACGTCCCGGGAGGCCGTCAGGGTGAAGGATGCACGTCCAGTAATCCACTGAGTAGGTATAAAGCCTCCTTACGTCTATTTGTGTGTGAGTTTCTAACTTGCATAAAACAGAGTTTAACTCCTTCTCTTTGCTACGCCCGGCTGATCTTGTGGTGGAGCCTTCTTTTGGACAGAACTAGTCTCTATATGCAGGGCCCTGCTAGACTCTTGTTCTTCCTGACCCCGGTTACGTATCAGCACTGAAGGGCCCCTCTGCGACCTGAAGTCCAGCAGGGTCTCCGGTTTCTCCCACTAGCCGTGAAGGTACTAGCAAGCTCGGACCCGGTGTCCGGTTGTGCAGAGTGGAGGTAAGCTATCGTTGCTATTTCTCCTCGGTCACTCTCTCTTCCCCTTTTTCCACTTGCCTGTCGTCCTACTCACACCTTTAACATAAGCACAGGCAGCAGTAGATGTCAGCTTTCTTCTCTTCACCGCTCTCCAAGCGTCGGCACGCTCGCTCACTAACAGTACCTCAGTTGACTCGGTGTTACAAATCCTGCAGTTCCCCTTCCTTCAACTCTTTCTTAGGCTCTGTCCGAAGTAGCTATCAGGACATTCCGTCAGACTGATCTGTGCACACTCCGAGAGTCACTTTCCACTTTCCTAGGGAAACTACAATCTGCACGTTCTGAGGTAACTTTCCTCTCCAACACACTCTGACACAGACTAGTGTAATCTGAGCTCTGACAGGAATCCTCTCACTCCGGTGTTCTGAGGAGATCTAATCTGTCTGAGGTACAACCAACAACTTGCTAACGTTCAGCTAGACTGTCTCTCTGGAATGTCTACTGCTCTAACTCTCCACACCCTTAAATACTCTAAAGGGCTCCCTCTGGTGGTACCAGGAAAATGTGAAGTGTGAATGAATATCAGGTGATTGTGAATTACCTTCCATGCATCCTCCAGGGAACATGTGGCATCAAGCGCAGCTGGGCTACACATCCCCCCCTAGTTAATATCAGCACTCCCGGGCTGAAAAAGAAAAACAATTTTTATACTTAACAATAAACATAACTCATCCCTTGCGGGAGGTAAGGACACTTGAACATTTCAATGTATACAAATTAGCAATAGAAAATATCAAAATACTTTCACACAATTCTTGTGGAGGACCCGTACCAAACCTCCCACTGTGGTCCTGGGTGGGCTGCAGGACTTCTTTGCTGCAAACCTCACTCAAGGCCACACCATACGGGTTTTTCTTCTGAGGTAGAAAGGCTTACGTAAAACCAAGATGGGGCACCGAAGTGCTAACTATTTACATTACAGTTCTGTGCTGCAAGAGTCCTCAGCACGCAATTCTTCATAGACATTTCACATTTCACATTAACACTTTACTCAACTGGGGTATACTATGCATCATACTATGCAAATATTATCTTCATACAACATTCTCAATAAAGTGCAATTCTCTGGCAACTTTGTACAGTTCAGTAAACCCTGTCTGGGTCCTACTGGTCTTCTTTAAATATAGTGGCACCTGTCCAGGTGCAGCAATACTTCATCAACTATATACAGTACTGAAACCTTGTCCAGGTTAGACATTTACTTAGCTTGGGTGACACCTGGTGGCAGTGCCAGCACAGGACCGTTCCTATTCACAGGCCCAGTGCCTAGCACCAGGATCATCGACTCCACCATCGGATCATGTGTAGCCCCCGGCCGCCGCTGCCCCTGCACAGTACCTCTCATCTGCCACCTACGCTGCTGGGACAGGCGGCGCTCAGCACATACAGGTGCGGGAGCCGGCTCGTCCCGGTTCTCCAGGCCGCAGGGCCTGTCTTTCTCTGGTGATGCTGGTGGCAGGCACGGATCTTGTGCAGGCGGCGTGAGAAGACGTTCCTCTGTGGGCTCCTCCGTGGAGCCGGGTGCCTCCGCTGTGGTGGCAGCTTCGATGTCGGGATCCTCCTCTGCTCCAGGTACAGTGTCTGGTTCCGGGCCTAGCTGGCGTTCCGGTCCGGGCAAGGCCTCCGCAGCCTCCTCTCCTCCCGCCGCGTCCTCGGCGGGGTCAGGTACAGCTCTTCCAGGATCAGCCTCCGGCCAGATTTCAGCCACTAGCTCAGGTGATGGCGCGGGTGTCAGTCGCGCACTCTGGGCAGAGAGCGATTGGTTTTGCTGCAGCCGCAGCTTTAGAGTCCGACAGCTTTGCTCCAATTCATCGCTGGGGAGGGTGAGATCCTTCATTCCCTCTCGTGACAGCTCACAACCGGCAGCCATCTTTTTCCGGTCACCCGTCCCTTCTTCATCCAGGGGGTCCCTTTCTTTGGTACAGGGGCGGGGTTTCCTTTTCCTCCTCTTCACTCCCTTTGGGATCAGGAGGCGGACTTCCCTTGCTGATGGGCGTGTCCGGTTAGGGCAGTCACATTTAGGGTAGGCGGGCATTATTTTCGCGCCACAAGGGGGGGCACGCCCACGAATACACACCCCTCTTCTTCACCAGCGCCTCAGGGCGCGAATATGGCGGGAAAATGGCGCCAAAAATCACAAAAACGCAACACAGTCTTTTTGCACAAAACAGTCCATTCAGGCACACAGGACTTCGGATCCTGTTCGTGACGCCAATTTTAGATGAGTCGCACGTAGCAGGGCTTTGGGGTACTCGGCACCGAGCCCGTTCACTTCACTGGGGGATGTCATGGGTAGCACAGCTCGGTCCGTTGCCCTGGGCGCTCACTAAAGGGGGATATTTACAGGGGATTGTAGAATGTTCGTGACGCCACCTGTGGTTTCTGATCAGGGTGACCAGCACTGCAGGGTGAATCCTCTGAGGGGTTGTTACTGGGCAGCAAGGTGTTAAGTCTTCCACAGGTAAGACTGGTCCCTCGAGGTATATGGCGGTGTAGGGGTGCAGGGCAATAATGCAGACACACACAAAGAGTCTCTTTCTGTACCTTTTATTGATGATGAAGTTGCAGGCACGTCCCGGGAGGCTGTCAGGGTGAAGGATGCACGTCCAGTAATCCACTGAGTAGGTATAAAGCCTCCTTACGTCTATTTGTGTGTGAGTTTCTAACTTGCATAAAACAGAGTTTAACTCCTTCTCTTTGCTACGCCCGGCTGATCTTGTGGTGGAGCCTTCTTTTGGACAGAACTAGTCTCTATATGCAGGGCCCTGCTAGACTCTTGTTCTTCCTGACCCCGGTTACGTATCAGCACTGAAGGGCCCCTCTGCAACCTGAAGTCCAGCAGGGTCTCCGGTTTCTCCCACTAGCCGTGAAGGTACTAGCAAGCTCGGACCCGGTGTCCGGTTGTGCAGAGTGGAGGTAAGCTATCGTTGCTATTTCTCCTCGGTCACTCTCTCTTCCCCTTTTTCCACTTGCCTGTCGTCCTACTCACACCTTTAACATAAACACAGGCAGCAGTAGATGTCAGCTTTCTTCTCTTCACCGCTCTCCAAGCGTCGGCACGCTCGCTCACTAACAGTACCTCAGTTGACTCGGTGTTACAAATCCTGCAGTTCCCCTTCCTTCAACTCTTTCTTAGGCTCTGTCCGAAGTAGCTATCAGGACATTCCATCAGACTGATCTGTGCACACTCCGAGAGTCACTTTCCACTTTCCTAGGGAAACTACAATCTGCACGTTCTGAGGTAACTTTCCTCTCCAACACGCTCTGACACAGACTAGTGTAATCTGAGCTCTGACAGGAATCCTCTCACTCCAGTGTTCTGAGGAGATCTAATCTGTCTGAGGTACAACCAACAACTTGCTAACGTTCAGCTAGACTGTCTCTCTGGAATGTCTACTGCTCTAACTCTCCACACCCTTAAATACTCTAAAGGGCTCCCTCTGGTGGTACCAGGAAAATGTGAAGTGTGAATAAATATCAAGTGATTGTGAATTACCTTCCATGCATCCTCCAGGGAACATGTGGCATCAAGCGCAGCTGGGCTACACACCCTCAACAGGGCAGATCAGTACGCCTGCGCAAGAGCCGCAACAGAAGAAAGGAAGAGGACGTCATCGCATGAAGATGGGAGGCGCCGGACCCGGACCGCGACACCCATGGGACCTGGACTGCTCCCCCGGTGAGTATAATATAACTCGTTTTTCTTATCTATCAAGTTACATCGGGGGCTTATCTACAGCATTCATAATGCTGTAGATAAGCCCCTGATGGCGGTGGCCGCATATCATAGGGGAAAAATAAGTGACAGATTCCCTTTAAAATCCTTCAGATACTCCGGAAAACCCTCTAGATTAACGGATAACACCAGTACAGCAGAAAGACAACCTTTATAACAAATAGGACCCCATTTCACAATATCCTGAGATTCCCAGTCAATAACAGGATTATGTAATCGTAACCAGGGGAATCCCAACATCAGTCCCGCTGGAAGATTGTCCAGAGCATAACATGAGATGCGCTCCTGATGCAAGGAACCCACCTTGAGGAGAAACTCCTCCGAGACAACTTGAACAATGTTCTTAACCAGCGGAGTCTTATCAATAGCAACGATATGAATTGGTGTTTCAAGCCTAACTGTCCCTATCTGACACTTGGATTCCAAGCATGAGTCAATGAAGTTCATGGATGACCCACAGTCCACGAAAGCTGAAGTGGGTGTGAAACAATCCCCATAACAAAGTTCCACCTCCAACAACATTCTTTGACATGAGGAAAAAGGTACCTGAGAGTCTGGGTAACCTCCTCGACAATCACCCAGACTCAGAAGCTTGTTCGGCGGTGGAAAAGAGAGGCAGTCCTGTCTCCAATGTCCAGGATTTCCACAGTAAAAACAATCTCCCCTCTCGTTGTCGCCTCCTCTCCATCTCCTTATGGTTGGTAGCCCCAACCTCCATAGGTTCTGTGTATGGTGCCACATTAGAATTAAATGGACGTAAAAGAACCTCTCGCTTCAATACGCCTTTCTCCCGCAACCTCCAATCCAAATGAACAGCCTGAGTCATAGCCTCCTCCAAGGAGCTAGGTGGCGAATGGAGAGCCAGAGCATCCTTAAGATGATCTGACATCTTAGCGCAGAGTCGTTCCAGGTCACTTCGGTGGACCGCCGCCTGAACTCAGAGCAATACCATTCGGCGGTGATTTTACTTTGGGAGAGACCCATGATTGTGTCCTCTGCCACCCTGACCCGGTCCGGTTTGTCAAAAATTAGTCCTAAGACCTCAAAGAACCTATCCACAGACACACGTTCAGGGGCAGTAGCAGGTAAAGAGAAATTGGGGACCCTCCCAGAGTAACGAAATGATTATCCCCACCCGTTGACTCTCATCCCCAAAGGATTGGGGTCTAAGGGAGAAAAGCAGCTTACAACTCTCCCTGAATGTACATAACTTCTCCCTCTCCCCGGAAAAAGTATCTACGAACCTGAACGTAGGTTCAGGAGAGTGGAGAGAGACATCTATGGGGTCCGAGTGCTTACAGGCAGATTGAGTAGTAGAACCCTGAAGAGACCTAACTGTCTCAGAGAGCTCTCTCTCTGAATGTGATTATGAGAAGAGGCCAGAGCTCTATGTTCCACAGACAAGTCCTGCATCATTTGAGACAGACTAGACATCTGATCCGCAAGCGTGAGAAGCGAATCCATAAAGAGAGGAGCAGAGAAAAAAACTGTTAACGGTCAGTTATAATGTCACACTGCAACTATGCAGGTCACTGCAAGCTCCACTAGATGGCAGTAGAGTGGAGGGAGGACAGCAAGTCCGCAACTGGACAGGCAGAGGGGAATGGACAGAAATGGGCAAAGTCAGTAAACGCAGGCAGGATAAATCAGGGTACCACCAGAGTCAGATACTCACGCCGTAGGCAGAAAATATAACTGACACCGCCTGCAGGTTGCAGAGGGGAGAAATAGCCGACCTGAAACCATAATGAGGCAAAGCAAAGTTAACCCCTGACACGACCAGACCGGGAAAGGGGTAGACAAGACTCAAAACCCGGACTGGATCATGACAGTGGAAAAGAAAAATTAACATTTAACTTTTTTTCACAAAAAATGTATTTCAGATCCAATTTTTTTATTTTGACAAGGGTGACAGGAAAAAATGGACTCCAAAATTTGTTGTGTAATTTCTCCTGAGCATGTCGATACCCCATATGAGGGAGGAAATCACTGTTTGGACACATGGCAGAGCTCGGAAGGAAAAGAGCGCCATTTGACTTTTTGAATGGAAAATTTTCTGGAACAATAGGCAGACGCCGTGTCGTGTTTGAGAAGCCCTGATGTGCCTAAACAGTGAAAATCCCCCACAAGTGAAATCATTTTGGAAACTAGACCCCTCAGGGAACTGATCTAGATGTGTGGAGAGCACATTGAACCCCCAGGTGCTTCACTGAAGTTTATAAGGTTGAGCCGTCAAAATAAAAAAATAAAATTTTCCTCACAAATATGTTCTTGGCCCAAAATATTGCATTTTCTAAGGGTAACAGGAGAAATTGCACCATACAATTTGTTGTGCAATTTCTCCTGAGTGCGCCGATACCCAATATGAGGGAGAAAGCTACTGAAGGCAGGGATCGGAAGGGATGGAACTTCATTTGACTTTTTGAATGTAAAATTTCCTGGAATCATTAGTGAACGTCATGTCCCATTTGGAGAGCCGCTGATGTGCCTAAACAGTGGAAACCCCCTACAAGTGACCCCATTTTGGAAACTAAACCCCTCAAGGAATGTATTTAGATGCGTAGTGAGCACCTTGAATCCCCAGATGTGTCACAGAAATTTATAATGTTGAGCCATGAAAGTAATAAAATCACATTTTCCTCACAAAAATGTTATTTTAGCCCCAAATTTTGCATTTTCATGAGGGTAACAGAAGAAATTGGTTTTTTGTGGGACAAAATTACTTTTCAGCGGTACCATGTTTATCTATATCCACCTTTTTTATTGCATTTTATTCCATTTTTTATTTGGCGTAATGATAATAAAGCATTGTTTTTTGCCACTAAGGGTTAACTAGTAGGACAAGTTTTATAGGTCAGGTCGCTGTGGATGCAACGATTCCAAATATGTGTAATTTTATTGTTTTTTTTCATAGAAATATTTAGTTATGGATACAATATCTTTTGATTTTTTTCTTATTATTTCTGATTTTTTTAAATATTTTTCCAATTTTTTTTTTAAAAAAGTTTTTGCCTTTTTTTACTTTTTTACTTGTCCCCCTATGGGACTATCATTTTTTGCAGGCTGATCGCTTGAGGATACATCAG
>JARQOD010000005.1:390500081-390571855 GCA_033576555.1 Oophaga sylvatica | reverse complement strand
ATTTTTTTTAATTGTTGTTTTTATGATTTTGCAAACTCTTCTAATGAAAAATGAATGCATTGCAAAATACTATTATTAATATTATTACTATCTAGGTCACCTTTGTAATGTTCTAAAATCCATCTCTACAGTACTTAGCACTACAAAAACATTTGTTCAGGCCTGATAAATTCATTTCAAGAACCTTAAATATGCAAATGTCTCTTCAGAGAGAGGACTAAAACTCTAGTGCCACCTATTGGAGCAACAATCCTAAAAGTCAACATTGAATCTTTACCCCATTACCCCAATGTGATTTGCAGGTTAATGACCAGGCCAATTTTTACAACTCTAACCACTGTCACTTTATGAGGTAATAACACTGGAACGCTTCAACGAATCCTGGTGATTCTGAGATTGTTTTGTCGTGACATATTTGTACTTCATGTTAGTGGTAAAATTTCTTCAGTATGACTTCGTTTATTTGTGAAAAAAATGGAAATTTGGCAAAAATTTTGCAATTTTCCAACTTGAATCTTCATGCCCTTACATTACAGAGATATGTCACACAAAATAGTTAATAAATAACATTTCCGCATGTCTACTTTACATCAGCACAATTTTGGAACCCAAATTTTTTTATTGGGAAGGTTTAAAGTTGATCGCCATTTTTCATTTAACCCCCAATAAAATTTACAAACCATTTTTTTGGGACCACATCACTTTGAAGTCACTTTGAGCGGTTGTACATGACAGGAAATACCCAAAAGTGACACCATCTAAAAACTGCACCCCTAAAGTGCTCAAAACCACATTCAAGAAGTTTATTAACACTTCAGATGCTTCTCCAGGAATTTTTGGAATGTGGATATCACTGCAAGCTCCACTAGATGGCAATAGAGTGGAGGGAGGACAGCAAGTCTGCAGGGGCATGACCTGCAGTGCTGCAGTAAGGCTAACCACCAGTACAAAGGGAAATAACAAGATCAGAGTTAGCGGAGCACCAGAGGGTCAATACCAGACAAAGCAGAAGTACCAGGGCCAGAGACGAAGTCAGTTCAAAGCCAAAGCCGAGTAAAACACCAGGATATCCAAGCACAAAGGGAAGACTCTAAGTCGGGACGGGCAGAGGGAAAGAACAGAAACAGCAAAGTCAGTAAATGCAGGCAGGACAAATCGGGTACTACCAGAGTCAGATACTCACGCCGTTGGCAGAAATATAACTGACACCACCTGCAGGGTGCGCGGAGAGAAATAGCCGACCTGAAACGACTCCTCATAATAGTATTTCCTCAATGGGGGGGCCACCGGACCCCCTGGTTTCTCAGGATACCGTGCATGAAATGCCCAAAACCAGTCGATCAGCATGGACGGATCACGCTGGAACCCAAGATTGTAACCCTCCAATAAGACCAAGTACTGAAGTAAAGGGCGAACCAACGAGAATCGACAATCCATTCAACTTCATACTCAGTTTGACCACTCACAGAGACAGGAGGTGGAGGGGATGGAGACCCAGCAGCGGAAGGTACACATGACTTAAGAAGGGAGTTATGGAACACATTGGGTATCCGACGTGACGGAGTTAAGCGCAAATGGAAAGCAACTGGGTTGACAACCTCAATGATCTCATAAGGACCAATAAACATAGGACCCAGCTTAATGTAAGGAACTTTCAGACGCCTATTCCTGGTAGACAACCACACCTTGTCTCCCACCAGCAACTTAGGTCCGACAGATCGTCGCTTATCAGCAAAATGTTTATGTTTGCCCTGAGCCACCTCAATGTTCTTCTGAATCCCCCTCCATATCTCCTCCAACCATTGAACCGATGAATCAGCCTCTGGACACCCCGAATCCAGCCTAGAAAATTCACCAAAATGGGGGTGAAAATCATAGTTACGGAAGAACGGATAGGTACCAGTGGACTGGTTAACCCGATTATTAAATGTGAACTCAGCCACCGACAACGATGAACACCAATCATCCTGCTGAGATGTGGCAAGACACCGCAAAATTTGCTCAAGTGACTGGTTGGTCCTCTCCGTCTGACCATTGGTTTCGGGATGGTAAGCCGAGGAGAAGGTCAAGTCAATACCCAATCTCTTACAAAGTGCCCTCCAGAACATGGACACAAATTGTACCCCTCTATCAGACACCAGATTCAGGGGCACACCATGCTCAGTAAATAACCTGGATAAAGTCTCCGCATTTGGTAGCCCTGCCAACAGTACAAAATGAGCCTGTTTACTAAATCTGTCAACCACCACCCAAACCACAGTCTTACCATTGGAAGGAGGGAGATCCATGATAAAATCCATGGACAAATGAGTCCAAGCTCTATCCGGAATTGGCAATGGCACCAATTTCCCGGCTGCCGGTTATGGGAGATTTTAGCACCGTCACACGTTTCACAAGCAGACACAAACACGGCGATATCAGAGGACATGGAGGGCCACCAAAACAGTCTAGCAATAACTCTCCGGGTAGCTGAGACTCCAGGATGCCCACTGAGAGCAGAGTCATGAAACTCCCGGAGAACCCTCAACCGAAACTGAATCAGAACAAAGAGCTTATTAACAGGAGATGACGGAGGAGCAAGAGACTGAGCCTCACGAATCTCCCGCTCCAAGTCGGAAAACATCCCTGCAATGACCACCCGTGCTGAAGAATGGAGGAAGGAGGTTCAGGAGGTGATACTAAATCCAAACTGCGAGACAAGGCATCGGCCTTGACATTCTTAGAACCAGGCCGTAAGGAGATGGAAAAATGAAAACGTGAAAAAAAAGCGACCACCTCGCCTGTCTAGGAGTTAAGCACTTAGCAGACTCAATGTAGGACAGGTTCTTGTGGTCCGTAATCACCGCAATCCGATGAACAGCCCCCTCCAGAAAGTGCCTCCATTCTTCAAAAGCCAATATTATGGCTAATAACTCCCGATCTCTGACATCGTAATTTCTCTCAGCAGGAGAAAACTTCTTGGAGAAAAAGGCACAAGGTCTTAAGTTAGTCAAAGTGACGAGTCCCTGAGACAACACTGCTCCCACTCCCACCTCCGATGCATCTACCTCAACAATGAATGGTTTAGATGGATCGGCCTGGATTAATACAAGAGCAGACATAAAATATTTTTTTCAGTGAAGAAAAGGCAGCAACTGTCGGGACCGACCATCTTTAAGATCAGCCCCCTTACAAGTGAGATCAGTGAGAGGCTTGACCACCTGAGAAAACCCCTTAATACATTTATGATAGTAATTGGTAAACCCCAAAAAATGCTGAAGACCTTTAAGGTCTTTGGGTTGCAACTAATTAACAATGTACCTTTCCAGGGTCCATGCGAAATCCCTTAGCAGACAGAATGACTCCCAGAAAGGACAGTTCTTGGACAAAAAATACACACTTCTCAGGTCTAGCGAACAGCAAGTTCTCCCGTAACCTCTGAAGAACTGCACGTAGATAACCCATGTGAGTCTCTTTGTCAGATGAAAATACCAGGATGTCATCTAAGTATATCACCATAAAGCGCCCAATGTAGTAAAAAAAAACATTATTAATGAAATCCTGAAGCACCGCTGGCGACTTAGTGAGACCAATGGGTATGACCAAGTTTTCAAACAAACCCTCAGAGGTGAGAAATGCTGTTTTCCACTCATCTCCCTCCTGAATACAGCTAAGATTAAACGCTCCCCTGAGGTCTAGCTTGGAAAACCACTTAGCCCAAGACAATTGGTTGAAAAGATCAGGGATAAGCAGGAGTGTTATTTAATTCCCGAAAATCGAGGCAAGGACGTAAACCATCATCTTTTTTCTTAACAAAAAGAATCCAGCAGCCATGGGAGAGACAGAGGGACGGATGTGTCGTTTACGTAAACTTTTAGAGACATACTTTTTCATAGCGGAACGTTCCGGGCCGGAAAGATTGTAAAGATGGGCCTTGGGCAATTTAGCACCCGGAATGAAATTGATAGCACAATCATAGGAGCGATGTGGTGGCAAAACCTCAGCCACCTTTTCGGAAAACACATCCTTAAAGGGAATCTGTCACCTATTTTTTCCCATATGAGATGCGGCATTCTGTAATAAGCCCCCGATGTATCGGCCTGGATTAATACAGGAGCAGACATAAAATATTTTTTCAATGAAGAAAAGGTAGCAACTGTCGGGACCGACCAGTCTTTAAGATCAGCCCCCTTACAAGTGAGATCAGTGAGAGGCTTGACCACCTGAGAAAACCCCTTAATACATTTATGATAGTAATTGGTAAACCCCAAAAAATGCTGAAGACCTTTAAGGTCTTTGGGTTGCAACTAATTAACAATGGCCTGTACCTTTCCAGGGTCCATGCGAAACCCCTTAGCAGACAGAATGACTCCCAGAAAGGACAGTTCTTGGACAAAAAATACACACTTCTCAGGTTTAGCGAACAGCAAGTTCTCCCGTAACCTCTGAAGAACTGCACGCAGATGATCCATGTGGGTCTCTTTGTCAGATGAAAATACCGGAATGTCATCTAAATATATCACCATAAAGCACCCAATGTAGTAAAAAAACATTATTAATGAAATCCTGAAACACCTCTGGCGCATTAGTGAGACCAATGGGTATGACCAAGTTTTCAAACAAACCCTCAGAGGTGAGAAATGCTGTTTTCCACTCATCTCCCTCCCGAATACAGCTAAGATTAAACACCTCCCTGAGGTTTAGCTTGGAAAACCACTTAGCCCCAGACAATTGGTTGAAAAGATCAGGGATAAGCAGGAGTGTTATTTAATTCCCGAAAATCGAGGCAAGGGCGTAAACTATCATCTTTTTTCTTAACAAAAAAGAATCCAGCAGCCACGGGAAAGACACAGGGATGGATGTGTCCTTTACGTAAACTTTTAGAGACTTTTATTCATAGCGGAACGTTCCGGACCGGAAAGATTGTAAAGATGGGTCTTGGGCAATTTAGCACTTGGAATGAAATTGATAGCACAATCATAGGAGCGATGTGGTGGCAAAACCTCAGCCTCTTTTTCGGAAAACACATCCTTAAAGGGAATCTGTCACCTATTTTTTCCCATATGAGATGCGGCCACCGCCATCAGGGGCTTATCTACAACATTCTGTAATAAGCCCCCGATATTAACCTGAAAGATAAGAAAAACTAGTTATATTATACTCACCAGGGCGGCGGTCCTGTGTGGTCCAAGTCCGGTGCCTCCCATCTTCTAGCGATGATGTCCTCTTCCTTGCTTCTGTCGCAGCTCCTGCACAGGCATAATTCTCTGCCCTTTTGAGGGCATAGCAGAGTACTGCAGTGCGCAGACGCCGGGAAAGGTCAGAGAGGTCCAGCGCCTGCGCACTGCAGTACTCTGCTCTGCCCTTGAGTCGCACGTAGCAGGGCTTTGGGGTACTCGGCACCGAGCCCGTTCACTTCACTGGGGGATGTCACGGGTAGCACAGCTCGGTCCGTTGCCCTGGGCGCTCACTAAAGGGGGATATTTACAGGGGATTGTAGAATGTTCGTGATGCCACCTGTGGTTTCTGATCAGGGTGACCAGCGCTGCAGGGTGAATCCTCTGAGGGGTTGTTACTGGGCAGCAAGGTGTTAAGTCTTCCACAGGTAAGACTGGTCCCTCGAGGTATATGGCGGTGTAGGGGTGCAGGGCAATAATGCAGACACACACAAAGAGTCTCTTTCTGTACCTTTTACTGATGATGAAGTTGCAGGCACGTCCCGGGAGGCCGTCAGGGTGAAGGATGCACGTCCAGTAATCCACTGAGTAGGTATAAAGCCTCCTTACGTCTATTTGTGTGTGAGTTTCTAACTTGCATAAAACAGAGTTTAACTCCTTCTCTTTGCTACGCCCGGCTGATCTTGTGGTGGAGCCTTCTTTTGGACAGAACTAGTCTCTATATGCAGGGCCCTGCTAGACTCTTGTTCTTCCTGACCCCGGTTACGTATCAGCACTGAAGGCCCCTCTGCGACCTGAAGTCCAGCAGGGTCTCCGGTTTCTCCCACTAGCCGTGAAGGTACTAGCAAGCTCGGACCCGGTGTCCGGTTGTGCAGAGTGGAGGTAAGCTATCGTTGCTATTTCTCCTCGGTCACTCTCTCTTCCCCTTTTTCCACTTGCCTGTCGTCCTACTCACACCTTTAACATAAGCACAGGCAGCAGTAGATGTCAGCTTTCTTCTCTTCACCGCTCTCCAAGCGTCGGCACGCTCGCTCACTAACAGTACCTCAGTTGACTCGGTGTACAAATCCTGCAGTTCCCCTTCCTTCAACTCTTTCTTAGGCTCTGTCCGAAGTAGCTATCAGGACATTCCGTCAGACTGATCTGTGCACACTCCGAGAGTCACTTTCCACTTTCCTAGGGAAACTACAATCTGCACGTTCTGAGGTAACTTTCCTCTCCAACACACTCTGACACAGACTAGTGTAATCTGAGCTCTGACAGGAATCCTCTCACTCCGGTGTTCTGAGGAGATCTAATCTGTCTGAGGTACAACCAACAACTTGCTAACGTTCAGCTAGACTGTCTCTCTGGAATGTCTACTGCTCTAACTCTCCACACCCTTAAATACTCTAAAGGGCTCCCTCTGGTGGTACCAGGAAAATGTGAAGTGTGAATGAATATCAGGTGATTGTGAATTACCTTCCATGCATCCTCCAGGGAACATGTGGCATCAAGCGCAGCTGGGCTACACATCCCCCCCTAGTTAATATCAGCACTCCCGGGCTGAAAAAGAAAAACAATTTTTATACTTAACAATAAACATAACTCATCCCTTGCGGGAGGTAAGGACACTTGAACATTTCAATGTATACAATTAGCAATAGAAAATATCAAAATACTTTCACACAATTCTTGTGGAGGACCCGTACCAAACCTCCCACTGTGGTCCTGGGTGGGCTGCAGGACTTCTTTGCTGCAAACCTCACTCAAGGCCACACCATACGGGTTTTTCTTCTGAGGTAGAAAGGCTTACGTAAAACCAAGATGGGGCACCGAAGTGCTAACTATTTACATTACAGTTCTGTGCTGCAAGAGTCCTCAGCACGCAATTCTTCATAGACATTTCACATTTCACATTAACACTTTACTCAACTGGGGTATACTATGCATCATACTATGCAAATATTATCTTCATACAACATTCTCAATAAAGTGCAATTCTCTGGCAACTTTGTACAGTTCAGTAAACCCTGTCTGGGTCCTACTGGTCTTCTTTAAATATAGTGGCACCTGTCCAGGTGCAGCAATACTTCATCAACTATATACAGTACTGAAACCTTGTCCAGGTTAGACATTTACTTAGCTTGGGTGACACCTGGTGGCAGTGCCAGCACAGGACCGTTCCTATTCACAGGCCCAGTGCCTAGCACCAGGATCATCGACTCCACCATCGGATCATGTGTAGCCCCCGGCCGCCGCTGCCCCTGCACAGTACCTCTCATCTGCCACCTACGCTGCTGGGACAGGCGGCGCTCAGCACATACAGGTGCGGGAGCCGGCTCGTCCCGGTTCTCCAGGCCGCAGGGCCTGTCTTTCTCTGGTGATGCTGGTGGCAGGCACGGATCTTGTGCAGGCGGCGTGAGAAGACGTTCCTCTGTGGGCTCCTCCGTGGAGCCGGGTGCCTCCGCTGTGGTGGCAGCTTCGATGTCGGGATCCTCCTCTGCTCCAGGTACAGTGTCTGGTTCCGGGCCTAGCTGGCGTTCCGGTCCGGGCAAGGCCTCCGCAGCCTCCTCTCCTCCCGCCGCGTCCTCGGCGGGGTCAGGTACAGCTCTTCCAGGATCAGCCTCCGGCCAGATTTCAGCCACTAGCTCAGGTGATGGCGCGGGTGTCAGTCGCGCACTCTGGGCAGAGAGCGATTGGTTTTGCTGCAGCCGCAGCTTTAGAGTCCGACAGCTTTGCTCCAATTCATCGCTGGGGAGGGTGAGATCCTTCATTCCCTCTCGTGACAGCTCACAACCGGCAGCCATCTTTTTCCGGTCACCCGTCCCTTCTTCATCCAGGGGGTCCCTTTCTTTGGTACAGGGGCGGGGTTTCCTTTTCCTCCTCTTCACTCCCTTTGGGATCAGGAGGCGGACTTCCCTTGCTGATGGGCGTGTCCGGTTAGGGCAGTCACATTTAGGGTAGGCGGGCATTATTTTCGCGCCACAAGGGGGGGCACGCCCACGAATACACACCCCTCTTCTTCACCAGCGCCTCAGGGCGCGAATATGGCGGGAAAATGGCGCCAAAAATCACAAAAACGCAACACAGTCTTTTTGCACAAAACAGTCCATTCAGGCACACAGGACTTCGGATCCTGTTCGTGACGCCAATTTTAGATGAGTCGCACGTAGCAGGGCTTTGGGGTACTCGGCACCGAGCCCGTTCACTTCACTGGGGGATGTCATGGGTAGCACAGCTCGGTCCGTTGCCCTGGGCGCTCACTAAAGGGGGATATTTACAGGGGATTGTAGAATGTTCGTGACGCCACCTGTGGTTTCTGATCAGGGTGACCAGCACTGCAGGGTGAATCCTCTGAGGGGTTGTTACTGGGCAGCAAGGTGTTAAGTCTTCCACAGGTAAGACTGGTCCCTCGAGGTATATGGCGGTGTAGGGGTGCAGGGCAATAATGCAGACACACACAAAGAGTCTCTTTCTGTACCTTTTATTGATGATGAAGTTGCAGGCACGTCCCGGGAGGCTGTCAGGGTGAAGGATGCACGTCCAGTAATCCACTGAGTAGGTATAAAGCCTCCTTACGTCTATTTGTGTGTGAGTTTCTAACTTGCATAAAACAGAGTTTAACTCCTTCTCTTTGCTACGCCCGGCTGATCTTGTGGTGGAGCCTTCTTTTGGACAGAACTAGTCTCTATATGCAGGGCCCTGCTAGACTCTTGTTCTTCCTGACCCCGGTTACGTATCAGCACTGAAGGGCCCCTCTGCAACCTGAAGTCCAGCAGGGTCTCCGGTTTCTCCCACTAGCCGTGAAGGTACTAGCAAGCTCGGACCCGGTGTCCGGTTGTGCAGAGTGGAGGTAAGCTATCGTTGCTATTTCTCCTCGGTCACTCTCTCTTCCCCTTTTTCCACTTGCCTGTCGTCCTACTCACACCTTTAACATAAACACAGGCAGCAGTAGATGTCAGCTTTCTTCTCTTCACCGCTCTCCAAGCGTCGGCACGCTCGCTCACTAACAGTACCTCAGTTGACTCGGTGTTACAAATCCTGCAGTTCCCCTTCCTTCAACTCTTTCTTAGGCTCTGTCCGAAGTAGCTATCAGGACATTCCATCAGACTGATCTGTGCACACTCCGAGAGTCACTTTCCACTTTCCTAGGGAAACTACAATCTGCACGTTCTGAGGTAACTTTCCTCTCCAACACGCTCTGACACAGACTAGTGTAATCTGAGCTCTGACAGGAATCCTCTCACTCCAGTGTTCTGAGGAGATCTAATCTGTCTGAGGTACAACCAACAACTTGCTAACGTTCAGCTAGACTGTCTCTCTGGAATGTCTACTGCTCTAACTCTCCACACCCTTAAATACTCTAAAGGGCTCCCTCTGGTGGTACCAGGAAAATGTGAAGTGTGAATAAATATCAAGTGATTGTGAATTACCTTCCATGCATCCTCCAGGGAACATGTGGCATCAAGCGCAGCTGGGCTACACACCCTCAACAGGGCAGATCAGTACGCCTGCGCAAGAGCCGCAACAGAAGAAAGGAAGAGGACGTCATCGCATGAAGATGGGAGGCGCCGGACCCGGACCGCGACACCCATGGGACCTGGACTGCTCCCCCGGTGAGTATAATATAACTCGTTTTTCTTATCTATCAAGTTACATCGGGGGCTTATCTACAGCATTCATAATGCTGTAGATAAGCCCCTGATGGCGGTGGCCGCATATCATAGGGGAAAAATAAGTGACAGATTCCCTTTAAAATCCTTCAGATACTCCGGAAAACCCTCTAGATTAACGGATAACACCAGTACAGCAGAAAGACAACCTTTATAACAAATAGGACCCCATTTCACAATATCCTGAGATTCCCAGTCAATAACAGGATTATGTAATCGTAACCAGGGGAATCCCAACATCAGTCCCGCTGGAAGATTGTCCAGAGCATAACATGAGATGCGCTCCTGATGCAAGGAACCCACCTTGAGGAGAAACTCCTCCGAGACAACTTGAACAATGTTCTTAACCAGCGGAGTCTTATCAATAGCAACGATATGAATTGGTGTTTCAAGCCTAACTGTCCCTATCTGACACTTGGATTCCAAGCATGAGTCAATGAAGTTCATGGATGACCCACAGTCCACGAAAGCTGAAGTGGGTGTGAAACAATCCCCATAACAAAGTTCCACCTCCAACAACATTCTTTGACATGAGGAAAAAGGTACCTGAGAGTCTGGGTAACCTCCTCGACAATCACCCAGACTCAGAAGCTTGTTCGGCGGTGGAAAAGAGAGGCAGTCCTGTCTCCAATGTCCAGGATTTCCACAGTAAAAACAATCTCCCCTCTCGTTGTCGCCTCCTCTCCATCTCCTTATGGTTGGTAGCCCCAACCTCCATAGGTTCTGTGTATGGTGCCACATTAGAATTAAATGGACGTAAAAGAACCTCTCGCTTCAATACGCCTTTCTCCCGCAACCTCCAATCCAAATGAACAGCCTGAGTCATAGCCTCCTCCAAGGAGCTAGGTGGCGAATGGAGAGCCAGAGCATCCTTAAGATGATCTGACATCTTAGCGCAGAGTCGTTCCAGGTCACTTCGGTGGACCGCCGCCTGAACTCAGAGCAATACCATTCGGCGGTGATTTTACTTTGGGAGAGACCCATGATTGTGTCCTCTGCCACCCTGACCCGGTCCGGTTTGTCAAAAATTAGTCCTAAGACCTCAAAGAACCTATCCACAGACACACGTTCAGGGGCAGTAGCAGGTAAAGAGAAATTGGGGACCCTCCCAGAGTAACGAAATGATTATCCCCACCCGTTGACTCTCATCCCCAAAGGATTGGGGTCTAAGGGAGAAAAGCAGCTTACAACTCTCCCTGAATGTACATAACTTCTCCCTCTCCCCGGAAAAAGTATCTACGAACCTGAACGTAGGTTCAGGAGAGTGGAGAGAGACATCTATGGGGTCCGAGTGCTTACAGGCAGATTGAGTAGTAGAACCCTGAAGAGACCTAACTGTCTCAGAGAGCTCTCTCTCTGAATGTGATTATGAGAAGAGGCCAGAGCTCTATGTTCCACAGACAAGTCCTGCATCATTTGAGACAGACTAGACATCTGATCCGCAAGCGTGAGAAGCGAATCCATAAAGAGAGGAGCAGAGAAAAAAAACTGTTAACGGTCAGTTATAATGTCACACTGCAACTATGCAGGTCACTGCAAGCTCCACTAGATGGCAGTAGAGTGGAGGGAGGACAGCAAGTCCGCAACTGGACAGGCAGAGGGGAATGGACAGAAATGGGCAAAGTCAGTAAACGCAGGCAGGATAAATCAGGGTACCACCAGAGTCAGATACTCACGCCGTAGGCAGAAAATATAACTGACACCGCCTGCAGGTTGCAGAGGGGAGAAATAGCCGACCTGAAACCATAATGAGGCAAAGCAAAGTTAACCCCTGACACGACCAGACCGGGAAAGGGGTAGACAAGACTCAAAACCCGGACTGGATCATGACAGTGGAAAAGAAAAATTAACATTTAACTTTTTTTTCACAAAAAATGTATTTCAGATCCAATTTTTTTATTTTGACAAGGGTGACAGGAAAAAATGGACTCCAAAATTTGTTGTGTAATTTCTCCTGAGCATGTCGATACCCCATATGAGGGAGGAAATCACTGTTTGGACACATGGCAGAGCTCGGAAGGAAAAGAGCGCCATTTGACTTTTTGAATGGAAAATTTTCTGGAACAATAGGCAGACGCCGTGTCGTGTTTGAGAAGCCCCTGATGTGCCTAAACAGTGAAAATCCCCCACAAGTGAAATCATTTTGGAAACTAGACCCCTCAGGGAACTGATCTAGATGTGTGGAGAGCACATTGAACCCCCAGGTGCTTCACTGAAGTTTATAAGGTTGAGCCGTCAAAATAAAAAAATAAAATTTTCCTCACAAATATGTTCTTGGCCCAAAATATTGCATTTTCTAAGGGTAACAGGAGAAATTGCACCATACAATTTGTTGTGCAATTTCTCCTGAGTGCGCCGATACCCAATATGAGGGAGAAAGCTACTGAAGGCAGGGATCGGAAGGGATGGAACTTCATTTGACTTTTTGAATGTAAAATTTCCTGGAATCATTAGTGAACGTCATGTCCCATTTGGAGAGCCGCTGATGTGCCTAAACAGTGGAAACCCCCTACAAGTGACCCCATTTTGGAAACTAAACCCCTCAAGGAATGTATTTAGATGCGTAGTGAGCACCTTGAATCCCCAGATGTGTCACAGAAATTTATAATGTTGAGCCATGAAAGTAATAAAATCACATTTTCCTCACAAAAATGTTATTTTAGCCCCAAATTTTGCATTTTCATGAGGGTAACAGAAGAAATTGGTTTTTTGTGGGACAAAATTACTTTTCAGCGGTACCATGTTTATCTATATCCACCTTTTTTATTGCATTTTATTCCATTTTTTATTTGGCGTAATGATAATAAAGCATTGTTTTTTGCCACTAAGGGTTAACTAGTAGGACAAGTTTTATAGGTCAGGTCGCTGTGGATGCAACGATTCCAAATATGTGTAATTTTATTGTTTTTTTTTTCATAGAAATATTTAGTTATGGATACAATATCTTTTGATTTTTTTCTTATTATTTCTGATTTTTTTAAATATTTTTCCAATTTTTTTTTTAAAAAAGTTTTTGCCTTTTTTTACTTTTTACTTGTCCCCCTATGGGACTATCATTTTTTGCAGGCTGATCGCTTGAGGATACATCAGCATCTCCCATGCTGTACAAACTGTTGATCTCAGCATTTCGGGGCTCAAAGTGCATTCGCATCTCATCTCGATCTCAGCATTTTGGGGTTAAAGTGCTTGGTGCTGAATCAGCTGACTCCTGGCAGCAATCGCTTGCGCACAGCCCATGTGCACGGGCAATTGCGTGGACGTAATAATCCCTGGTCAGATAGGCCTAGGGCACATGGACGGATTATTACATCCGATGTCAGAAAGGGGTTAAAGAGCCCTGCAATATGACATATCATAAAAGCCAAACAAGAATCTCAATTTGCAGACACGGTGTTTCAGTGTTTTGCCCCTCATCAGTGGTATGTCAGAGTGAGAAGGCTTATAAGCTCTGAATGCTCCTCTGGGAAATTAAATACGCAAATTATCTCATCAGAGAGAAAAAGGACTAAAACTCTGGAACCACTTATTGGAAGCAGTGATCCTAAAAGTCAATATTTACTCTTTTTTGAGCTTTGCAATATGACCTGGTATAAAAGCCAAACAAGAATCTCAATTTGCAGACACGGTGTTTCGGTGCATTGCTCATTATCAGTACAAAGTATGAGATCTGATTTGGCTAGACAAGAGGCTCTGGACTGTTATACTTTGCACTGATGTCAGTTATGTTTTAACCCCTTAATGCTGAATGACGGACATAGCACATCATGAGTTATTTCCTGCATCATGATGTGCTATGTCCATCATGACTTTAACTCCTTAGTGACAGAGCCATTTTGCAGCTTAATGACCAGGCCAATTTTTACAATTCTGACCACTGTTACTTTATTAGGTTATAACTCAGGAAAGTTTTAACGGATCCCGCTGATTCTGAGATTGTTTTTTCGTGACATATTGTGCTTCAGGCTAGTGGTCCGGTCCGGCACCTCCCATCTTCTAGCGAAGCCGTCCTCTTATTTGCTTCCCATCACGGCTCCTGCACAGGTGCACTGATCTGCCCTGTTGAGGGCAAAGTAAAGTACTGCAGTGCGCAGGCGCCGGACCTCTCTGACCTTTCCCGGGGCCTGCGCAGTGCAGTACTCTGCTCTGCCCTCAACAGGACAGAGCAGTGCGCCTCCCCCGGAGCTGCAACGGGAAGCAAAGAAGAGGACGGCTTCGCTAGAAGATGGGAGGCGCCGGATCTGACTGCGACACCCATCGGACCGGACCGCCCCTGGGTGAGTATAATATAACTCATTTTTCTTATCTTTCAGGTTACATCGGGGGCCTATCTACAGCATTACAGAATGCTGTAGATAAGCCCCTGATGGCAGTGGCCGCATCTAATAGTCCAAAAATGGGGTGACAGAGTCCCTTTACCTATCTGAAACATTAGCAAGAGCTCCACAGTTTAGAAATTATTCAGATAATAGCAGGAAATCCCACCACCGCAAGAAAGAAAAAATATGCTGTAATTTCAGTAAGGGTTAAACGTAATATATAAGATTTCAACAATAGAAGCTTGATAGATTATCTGAGAGGCATCGACTACAGTTTTGAATTTTAGTTGAAGGTCACATATTTAGCTGTAAAATAATTCAAACATTAACACCTGCAATTTTTCTTTTCTTTCCTCTTTTTCTCTAACCCTTCCCCCTCTATACCCTTTATGTTTCTTGTTTAACAGTTTTAATTTATACAGTTAAAGCGGAACGCTAAAAAAAACAAGTTTTGCTATGTTATAGTACATGTGGCAATGATCTTCTTTTCCAATGGAGACCCCTTTCCAGCAACTTCACTTCTGTGTGAAAAGTCCCATCCAAGTTCCAGCAGCAGGCTCCATGTGATGCAGGATTTCAGTGGCTACTAAGGAGGTTGTTTCGCTTTAGTAGCAGAACTTGTGGATGGACTCTAGGGGGCGTGGTTACACGGGACGTGCAACTGTCAGGCCTCTTTCAGACTAGCGGTTTTGCGGGCGATTATTGCAGCAGTTTAAAATCGCGGCGATAATCGCTGGCAAAACCACTAGATAGCACTCGATTTGCCCAATGCAAGTCAATGGGCTCAAATCGCGGGAAAACTGTGCAGCAGAAAGCGGCGTGGTTTTCCAATTTAAAACATGTTCTGATAAACAGCTGGTTCAATGCAGAATACAACTGGACCCTATTCTTGGCCTAATCTGAGGAATGGGCATCAATAGAAAAAGGGATCCTGAAGTGAGAATACTACTTTTATCTGCTGCTCCATTCCTTGTTATACTGTCAGAGTGTTCTGTGAGGGCTAATCCCAAAACCCCCCTTCTGAAGACCTGATAAAGAGGTTCTTTAGATGCTGGTTAACCACCCCTTTAGTTCAGCAAAGCCAATAACTCAGTTCTGCAGAGATGGTTAGTGGGAATACCCCTGTAGTCAGTCAACAGTCCCCCTGCTTCCATACATAGCCTGCATTAAAAAGGTATTCTCATGACGAACAGCAAAATAAGGCAGCATGCTTTCAGCAATCATGTTGCGGTAAGCATGCTGCCGATCTTCCCCTTCTGGTACTTACCTAGAGGTCTTCTGCTCATCTTTGCCTGATCTTCACCTGGCTGTGTGGGCTGGCGATCACCATGCTGGATCTGGACGCTACCACGAGTCCTCTCCTTCTTCCCAGCGTCCTCTTCTTCTGCCTGATCTCATCGCAGCACTGCGCATGCGCAGCAGTGTCTTGGTGATAGGAGAGGCATCCTGCCCCCTGGATTGACTGATGAATGGGGCAGGAGTGACGTCATGTCAGTGAGCGGCCAGTAAACATTTGGCCTCACTGCCGCGGCATTCATCATGCTTCATGTATCAGTGATCCAGGCAAGATGAAAAGACAGCCGGAAGCAGGAGAAGACGTCACGGGGAACCGGTAGACTGCACTCCGTGACCCAAGGAGCTGCAGCTGCGACAGGTAAGTATGTCAGTTTTTTTGTGTTCTAGGGTGATAATACTCTTTTAAGGCCAGCCAAAAGAGACACTGGGTGAGCTGCTGAAAAGGCAGCCACACGAATCTCCAGCAATTGAGGTCCTGTATATTTTACCCCAGGTATGTTCAGCCCTAGATGTTTTGTTCCCTGCATGTTGACCCCAAAAGCTGAGGGTGAAACATCTGGGGTCAAAATGCTAGGGGCAAAACAACAGATGGCGACACATCCAGGGACAAAATGCTGCAGGTGAAACATCAGGGGGCGAAACATCCGGGTGTGAAACATCCAGGGGTGAAACATCCAGGGGCGAAATGCTGGGGGCTAAATGTGCGGGGGCGAATCTTCATGGGGGCAAAATGATAGGGGCGAAATGTTCGGGGGCGAAATGTACCTGGGGCGAAATGCTGGGGGCAAATTGCTGGGGGCGAACTGCTGGGGGCAAAACCAAACATACTAACAACACCTTAGGAGGGACAAAAAGCTTCCAAAACAGCTCAATTTAGGGGCAGACACCAGGAAAAGTGGCATCAATTGACCCAGAGTATAAATATTATAATTGCTTAGCATGGATACATGGGACAGGGCTTGGACCAGCATTTCTATCTTAAACATTGATCAGTAACAGGTGGATGAGTGACTGGTGTAGGCCTGGTGCTCTGACAGTTCTGCCAAATTCAGGCAACACATGAAAGAGACGTAACTTGGAGTCCAAACATTTACTATTTAGGGGCAGACCCCATGAAAAGTGGCATCAATTGACCCACAGTAGAAATTTGATAATGACATAACAGCAGTCAGCCATGGGCCATGCATGAGGTATCAGGGTCTGGAATAGCATTTACAGCTTTGAATTGAAGTTTCAATTAAAACGAGGTCGGGGAGGGACTGGTGTAAGCCTTCTTTGCTGAGAGCCCTGACACCTGATGCAACAGCTCAATTTTTTTCCCAGCCACACTCAGGTGTCACAGACATCAGTTTCATAGCTATGTAAAAGAGAAAAGAACTACCGCAGTAATGCACACTACTCAGATAATGGAAAGTAGAAAAACAGTCAATTTTATTGGTATACAAAGAGTAAAGTAAAACACAAGTAAAATCAAAGTGACTCTGGTCCCAAACGCCCGCCCCTAACCATGATCAAGGTATATAATGAGTAATGTCTCAAAAATAACAAAAATATGAAAAGTGGCTAGCGATTTGCACCTCCCTATTTAATTGTGTATAATTGGTGCGCCCTGCATTTCACATTATTAGACATCAGTTTCATAGACTACTTGCCAGGACTCAAACCCAGCAGTTCTTGTGCACCAGGCGGCAGCTGTTCACTCTGAGCTATTCAGCTCGCTGGACAGTTCCGTGCTAACCCAGATACTTGTACCTCTGTTGTTCCTGATTGTCTCCACCCTGAGTTCCTGGTTGGCTCCATCCTGATTGAACACCCTATTTAAACCTGGCATTGCACTCCCTTCCTTGTGAGATTATTGAGCTACCAGCCTCTAGTCAAGCTTCCATTCACCTACTCCTTCATTCTACAATTACATTGCTGCTCTTGTGTATCGACTCCTTGGCTTTCTCTGACTACACTACCGGTGCTGCCACTAATGGTTGCAATACCACTACTCCAACCCAGGTCAATCCATAACACTGCTATTGGTAGAAAAATGTAAGGATAGTAACACAGGTAGATGACTGATCAGTTGACCCACAGTAGAACATTTTATAATGGCACAGAAACAGTCAGCCATGGGCCATGCATGAGATATCAGGGACTGGCCCAGCATTTAGAACTTTGAATAAAAGTTGCAGATGGAGACCCAACTTGGAGTCACAGGTGTGTCAGTAGCTGCATACTGTCGCTCTGCATCTGAGTGCAGAAGGACTCTGCTGTTTGCTTTGCAGACTTCTTCCTGGTCCTTCTGACTCTAGGACCCAGTGACAGCCTTCCCCCAGCTCTAGTTGATACACCTGGACCGGGGTGTTTATAACTCCCAGCTTGCCGCTGGGAGTTGCCAGTGATATTTCCATTTCTATTTCCATTTCCTTGTGAGGCTTGGAGCTATAGAAGTTGGCTAGCTTCCTCTTTGGTGTTTGGAGGACGTCTGTTTTTCTCTCTGAGACTTCTCAAGCTAAGTGTTCCTCTTGTTTGTGTATCCCATCTGTCTTTAGTGGTAGTAGGGATCGACTAGCGCTATCCTGTCCTTCCCTATGCAGAGCATATCGCCAGGGTCAAGCAGGGTTTAGGTATCCTGCTCGGCGATAGATGCGGAATCTATATAGGGATGCTTTGAGCAGACAGGGTGACGTTAGATCTGCCTAGGTGTCTCCACTCCTCCTTTCCCTAGTGTTGGGTTCCCTTCCCGTTATCCCTTCGTGTTGTAATTAGTCTCTCCTACACTGAGCGTGACACTTGGAATCTCCACATTTCAAAAAATTGTTTGTGACATAAGCAGCAGTAGCAACAACAGGCGGTGACGGTCTTGACGTTCCCGGGGGTTGAAAGTCTAGGAAACTGCGATGCACACTGTGTGTCTCACTGCTGTCTTGGGGAAAATCACTCTTAGGATTATCTATAAATGTGTTTTGATACTCAATCATGTGCGCGTCCTATTCCAGGGGGGGAAGCATCTGGCTAAATATACTCTTGCACCGTGGATCTAACAGAGTGGCAACCCAGTAGTCAGCACAATTTCTAACCCTAAGAATACGGGCATCATATAGAAGTGCAGCAAGAAGGCGCTCATGTGTCTGGTGCTTCCTTGAGGTCCAATTCTATGGTGTTTTAGTGGCACGGTAATACTTAAGGATGCTTCAGCTGTCCCCTCCTACCAACCAGACAACAGAGAGCGGATCATTATCCTCTTCATCTCCTAACTGTTGCGCGTCCATCACCTCTTCCTCCTCCATTTGTTCCTTAGCTCCTGCAGCTTCACTAACAGCTCGTCTGGTATCATGAATCCCGCTCAATTGCTGTAATCCACCGTCCCATGGCACCCGCCTGTGCGACGACAGCCTGGAACTTAGAGATATTGTTATCCCTTCCTCATCCTCCTCTGCTTCAACCTCTTCCTCTGAGACCATCACCTCCTCCCCTATACTATTCAAAGTGAGCTCCAGCATGTAGATGACTGGAATAGTGATGCTGATGATAGCATCGTCAGCGCTAACCATCTTAGTAGCCATTTTGAAACTGCACAGAAGGGTGTGGAAGTCCTTCATCTGTGCCCACTCCGCAAGCATGATTTGCACCACATCCATACTGCGTTGGCCCAGGTTACACAAAAGTACATATTGCACCAGGGCTGAAAGCTGCTGCCACAGCTGCTGCAACATGTGCAGAGTGGAATTCCACTGTGCTGGCACCTCGCAAATCAAATGTTTATCCGGTAGGCGGAAAGAACTTTGTAGCGATGCAAGTCGATGACCTGCAGAGTGTGATCGGCGGAAGTGAGCACACAGCGACAGTGCTTTCTGCAGCAGTGCCGGGATAATGATGGAGAAATTACTCTACCACCAAGTTGAGGACGTGAGCCATGCAAGGCATGTGTGTGAGGTTGCCCTGGAGTAAGACCGCCACCAGGTTTGCACTGTTGTCGCACACAGTCTTCTGGTTCAGTAGAGACAGCCATTGCTCTAACTTGGCCTGGATAGCTGTCCACAACTCTTGAGCTGTGTGACTGCCATCTCCAAAGCATATTAATTTAAACACTGCCTGATTGTGGTGAGCAATGGCTGCCCAGCATGGAGATAGTAGGAATTCTCTCGGCACTGTTGAAACGCGTGTCTCATTAAGCAAGAGGTTGAGGGTGAAGGTGGAGACTCTAGAGGAGGTGGAGGAGCCAGAAGCAGTGGAGGAAATGACCACCTGCCACCAGAGTTACCCAGTGCCAGTCAGTGAGATGTAACGCCCCTGCACATGTTTGCTTGTCCAGGTGTCAGTGGTGAAATGCACCCTGGCAGACATAGGGTAATTTTTTTCAGGGAATGGGTGATATCTATGACATGGTAGTGTAGCGCAGGCACAGCTTTCTTAGAGAAGTAATGGTGACTGGGCAACTGATACTGGGGGACTGTGATGGCCATCAACTTTTGGAAACATCTGTATGCACCAGGTGGAAAGGCAGCATTTCTGTGGCCAAAAGATTGGAGATGGTGGAGGTTAAGCTCTTAGCTTTGCCATGCGTAGGAGGAAACATTATTTTACGTGACCACAACTGCGGGACCAAGGGCTGGCTGCTGTGCTGAGAGAGGGTGGAAAAGGGTGAACAGGACAAACTGCTGGACTGTGAGTGAGGTGCAGGTGGAGATATTATGGTGGATTGAGAAAAGTGTGATGTGCTCGTTGAAACAAAAACAGCAGGCATGTCCATTTCTATGTGGGACGGCCGGTGGATGGCGAGGGCTGCTAGTCCGCGTTGTAGCTCAGTGTAAATCCCACACTAAGGCATGTTGATTGCGCATATGCCGGTTCATGCATATAATAGTCAAATTATTGCAATTTTTGCCTCTATTGAGTCGTTTTTGCAACATTGGCAGATAACGTAAGTTGGGTCATTCTTTACAGGTTCAAAAAAGGCCCAGGCTAGGCAACCCTTGCCGCCCATGTGAACAGCAGAGTCATGGCCGGTGCTGACTACAGCCAGAATTGTGCCTGAGGATGCAGTGTTTGTCGTGGTTGCATTACTTTGTGTCTGTGCGGGAAGACGCAAGGTAAACTCTTTATCTTCCTCCTCTACCTCCTCTGCTGAGCTACTCAGATGCATACCTCCGAGTTCACACTAAGTGGGATCTACAGCCGCATCATCATCCTCTCAGTTCTCACACTCCTCACCCTGAGAGTCACCTTCTTCCTGTCCTGACACCACAGTACAGTCCGCGTGCGCCTCTAGTATCTGAGTCTCATCAGGATCACCTCCACCCCCGGTGGTTAATGTCTGTTGACGAGGGTCTGAATTCTGCTCGGACCCTACTTTGTCCGGCCCTGGATCCAACATGAAAAGGGCTTTGCTAGGCATAAGGCCGCGTCCCAAGGGCTTTGGAATAGAATCTGTGAACAGCTCTGCAGAATGGCCCAACTGTGGTTCCCCACAATCAGTTGCACATTTGGAAATTTGTGACACAGGGGAAAACCAGAGTGATTGGGGTGCCACCTCTGAGGATTGTACTGTGTGTAATGTTAAGCACTTGCCATCCACTGTAGCACATGCTCTTTCTGATCCTCATCTTCAAGGCGGACCGCTGTGCGACTGCCAAAGAAAGGGAGTAGAGTAGCCCGTCCAATAACAGATGCTGTCAGCGGTCTTTGGATAGGATGAGATGGAGTTTGTTCAGTTGGTCTTTCATTCAAATTAACACCTAACCCACGTACACTTCAAACACCAAGCCTATTTCCCCTTCCACCACGACTTTGTTTTTTCCGACTCATATTGTATTTATCCTTTCCCTCTTGCAACATTCTATTTCATAACCTTAGGCCCTCACCTGTCAGTCACCTGTCACTAAATGATCAATCACTATTAAGTTTCTTAGATTGTGTCCTTGAACAACACTGTTATACCTAACAATTTTTAAGTGGAAATCTGGCCTTCTGATTTCTCACTGAAACACAGTTTAATCCCAAACGATTTGGATTAGCAAATTGGGCCTCCTGGCTGCACCCCAATATTAGGCCTAATGATTTTTAAGTGGAAATCTGGACTTCTAATTTCTCACTGAAACAGAGTTTTATTGCAAACGATTTGTATTAGCAAATTGGGCCTCCTGGTTGTGATGTAAATGGATTATGGTAATAATGTGCTGTGGTGTGTTTGACAGCGGGGACATAGAGGAACAAATGAATATCAAGAATTAGAATGAGGAGATGGTGAACATGAGGATGTGAAGTGTGGGGATGAAGCAGAGGGAAAAGGAGAAAAAGGGGAAGTAAAAATGTGGTTGATAGGGAAGGGGTAGAGGGAGAACAGATGAGCGAAGGGATTATGAGAAGGAGAAAGCATAGTAGTGAAAGGCAAGAGACTTACCCAGCCGAGGACACAAGGCAGAAACTAGTTCCTGTGGCAAAGGACTTAACGGATATGTTTGGGAGGCAAGAATGATGGTTTTCAAATTTAATTCAATAAGTCCAATTCTCTGTTGAAGCCTAGAGCGCTCAAAGTCTGGAGTTTATGGATCCAGAAGGTTTCCCTTTGTTTGAGTAATTTAATGTGGTTGCCCCCACGTCGTGGTCTTAGGACTTGCTTCAGGACCTCAAAAAACATAACTGTGATACCTTGTGTCTAGCTTTGAAAAAATGAAAAGGGAGAGGTAACCAGGTCTTGCCACAGTGAATGGTAGATTTGTGGCTGGCTATGCGATCCCTGACATGTTGTGTTTTTTTAACCACATAGAGAAGCCCGCAGGGGCACTTGATGATGTACACTATAAAGTTAAAAGTTAGATTTACATATGAAGTATCCCTTAATTGGGAAGGAGTGACCTGTTCTGGGTTGCAGGACCTCACTGGATTTGATGACAATGGAACATGCCACACAACTAAGACAAGAGAATGTGCTCATTCTCCTACTACCGAGAAATTGTTGGGTGGATAACAATTTAGATCTATCTATGTGTGATGACTCCTGGAGTGGACCCTCTGGGTTGCGATACCGACCCACCCTGGGCGAGCTGGCCTAGTGAGAACCACCACCTATACAGGGAGCATCAGGGGCAGGGCCAGGGGGATAAAGCACCACGACTGCTGGAACCAGATGGATGGCTCACAGAAGACAGGATTACGCAGAGTGCAGGATAGTGCAAAACGTGTGCACGCAGGGTACAGGACAGTGCAAGGCTTATACACGAGAGTAGGCAGAGGACAGGACAGTAAATAAAAATCCAGAATGAAATTAAATAAATAAAAATTCACCACTGCTAATATATGCAACAGGTATACTCCAAAATACTATTGTATACAAAGAACAAACAAGGAGTACAAATACCCACATAAAAAATCTAATTATTTTATTAATACTCAATAAAAGTACCACATACAAAAATTACATATATTTAAAAATATTTTTATAAGGACAAAGATATAATAAAGCGAAGGACACAAGACAAAATGGACCTAACACGAATACTAATAATTGTGGACTGTGAATCAGAGACCATAAAGAACACCAATCATACAATGCTATATTATAATATATAAATATTACACCATTATCACAGTACCAGGTAAATATAACAACGTGACCGGTATAGCTAAAATGATCAATGGCACATAACCGCCATCATAATATCCAGTGAACGCCCAAAGCTAACATAGTTAAAGCCAAGTACTGAAAAAGAGTCTCACCCAAATAGGTCCATGTAAACGGTCAGGTCCAGCGCAGATGGATATCTAGCAGCAGATGCTGCCGCAGCCGCCATAGACTTGCAAGATTCAGTGGCAAGCACAGCTGCAGCCACCATAAGACAGCAGAATCCGGCGGCCGACGCAGCCGCAGCCCCCAGGGGGCAGCAAGATCTGGCAACAGCCGCTGCAGTCCCTATAATGCCGCTATCAATGCCATATATACCGGGAGCGGCCTGGCTACCGCAATAGTCAGGGGAGTCACACACCCTGAGCGATTTCAAGGAGAGACTGTGTAGTTTGTTTGACGTGTACCCCCTGTCTGAAAGCCTAAAAGTAAGCATTCTTATAGGACAGTTAACTGGTGCAGCTCAAAGAGAAGTAAAGTACTGGCAGGACACTGATAAAGAGACTGTTAGGCAAATTCTGGCTAAGCTGCGGGGCACCTTTGACACCCGCACTGCAGCAGAAATAAAAATGAGGTTCTTTGGGTGCAAACAAAGGGTGCAGGACAGTATACGGACTATGTTCTTAACCTTCAGGAGGCACTGCAGGCCATAAAGCAGATTGACCCAGACATCGTGCAGGATGGAGACAGATTGTTAAATGAACAATTTATTGAGGGACTCCTCTCCAGCACCCACAGGACACAGCTGCGCATTATGGCCCTACAAAACCCTGACCTGAACTTTGCAGACTTTAAATATAGGGCTATCTGGTTGCTGCACGAACCAAATGTCAGCCGCCGAGCGCCCCCTAGGCACCCAGCAATTACGTACCACCAGGAGGTGGCATCCTTCCCTCAGGCCCCCGTTGAGGCAGACGCACAGACCCTGGATAATGATCCCTCTGCAGAACTACGTCTTCAGGTCCAGGAGCTGACCAAAAGTGTGGCTGCACTAGCCAAAACCGTGCAGTCCATGCAAGTGCCCCCGAAGGAGAAGATCCAGTTGGCCTCCAGTCCAGATGACGTCCCATGGCGACGGCGGAAGAGGATCCCACCGACCAGAGGGAGAAACAACAATCGCTACGACCAAAACGGACGACACATTTGCTGCCGCTGCAGCAAAGCGGGGCACATCGCAAGATTCTGCATTTGTGACACAGGGGAAAACCAGAGTGATTGGGGTGCCACCTCTGAGGATTGTACTGTGTGTAATGTAAGCACTTGCCATCCACTGTGGCACATGCTCTTTCTGATCCTCATCTTCAAGGCGGACCGCTGTGCGACTGCCAAAGAAAGGGAGTAGAGTAGCCCGTCCAATAACAGATGCTGTCAGCGGTCTTTGGATAGGATGAGACGGAGTTTGTTCAGTTGGTCTTTCATTCACATTAACACCTAACCCACGTACACTTTAAACACCAAGCCTATTTCCCCTTCCACCATGACTTTGTTTTTTCCGACTCATATTGTATTTATTCTTTCCCTCTTGCAACATTCTATTTCATAACCTTAGGCCCTCACCTGTCAGTCACCTGTCACTAAATGATCAATCACTATTAAGTTTCTTAGATTGTGTCCTTGAACAACACTGTTATACCTAACAATTTTTAAGTGGAAATCTGGCCTTCTGATTTCTCACTGAAACACAGTTTAATCCCAAACGATTTGGATTAGCAAATTGGGCCTCCTGGCTGCACCCCAATATTAGGCCTAATGATTTTTAAGTGGAAATCTGGACTTCTAATTTCTCACTGAAACAGAGTTTTATTGCAAACGATTTGTATTAGCAAATTGGGCCTCCTGGTTGTGATGTAAATGGATTATGGTAATAATGTGCTGTGGTGTGTTTGACAGCGGGGACATAGAGGAACAAATGAATATCAAGAATTAGAATGAGGAGATGGTGAACATGAGGATGTGAAGTGTGGGGATGAAGCAGAGGGAAAAGGAGAAAAAGGGGAAGTAAAAATGTGGTTGATAGGGAAGGGGTAGAGGGAGAACAGATGAGCGAAGGGATTATGAGAAGGAGAAAGCATAGTAGTGAAAGGCAAGAGACTTACCCAGCCGAGGACACAAGGCAGAAACTAGTTCCTGTGGCAAGGGACTTAACGGATATGTTTGGGAGGCAAGAATGATGGTTTTCAAATTTAATTCAATAAGTCCAATTCTCTGTTGAAGCCTAGAGCGCTCAAAGTCTGGAGTTTATGGATCCAGAAGGTTTCCCTTTGTTTGAGTAATTTAATGTGGTTGCCCCCACGTCGTGGTCTTGGGACTTGCTTCAGGACCTCAAAAAACATAACTGTGATACCTTGTGTCTAGCTTTGAAAAAATGAAAAGGGAGAGGTAACCAGGTCTTGCCACAGTGAATGGTAGATTTGTGGCTGGCTATGCGATCCCTGACATGTTGTGTTTTTTTAACCACATAGAGAAGCCCGCAGGGGCACTTGATGATGTACACTATAAAGTTAAAAGTTAGATTTACATATGAAGTATCCCTTAATTGGGAAGGAGTGACCTGTTCTGGTTGCAGGACCTCACTGGATTTGATGACAATGGAACATGCCACACAACTAAGACAAGAGAATGTGCTCATTCTCCTACTACCGAGAAATTGTTGGGTGGGTAACAATTTAGATCTACCTATGTGTGATGACTCCTGGAGTGGACCCTCTGGGTTGCGATACCGACCCACCCTGGCGAGCTGGCCTAGTGAGAACCACCACCTATACAGGGAGCATCAGGGGCAGGGCCAGGGGATAAAGCACCACGACTGCTGGAATCAGATGGATGGCTCACAGAAGACAGGATTACGCAGAGTGCAGGATAGTGCAAAACGTGTGCACGCAGGGTACAGGACAGTGCAAGGCTTATACACGAGAGTAGGCAGAGGACAGGACAGTAAATAAAAATCCAGAATGAAATTAAATAAATAAAAATTCACCACTGCTAATATATGCAACAGGTATACTCCAAAATACTATTGTATACAAAGAACAAACAAGGAGTACAAATACCCACATAAAAAATCTAATTATTTTATTAATACTCAATAAAAGTACCACATACAAAAATTACATATACTTAAAAATATTTTTATAAGGACAAAGATATAATAAAGTGAAGGACACAAGACAAAATGGACCTAACACGAATACTAATAATTGTGGACTGTGAATCAGAGACCATAAAGAACACAAAATCATACAATGCTATATTATAATATATAAATATTACACCATTATCACAGTACCAGGTAAATATAACAACGTGACCGGTATAGCTAAAATGATCAATGGCACATAACCGCCATCATAATATCCGGTGAACGCCTAAAGTTAACATAGTTAAAGCCAAGTACTGAAAAAGAGTCTCACCCAAATAGGTCCATGTAAACGGTCAGGTCCAGCGCAGATGGATATCTAGCAGCAGATGCTGCCGCAGCCGCCATAGACTTGCAAGATTCAGTGGCAAGCACAGCTGCAGCCACCATAAGACAGCAGAATCCGGCGGCCGACGCAGCCGCAGCCCCCAGGGGCAGCAAGATCTGGCAACAGCCGCTGCAGTCCCTATAATGCCGCTATCAATGCCATATATACCGGGAGCGGCCTGGCTACCGCAATAGTCAGGGGAGTCACACACCCTGAGCGATTTCAAGGAGAGACTGTGTAGTTTGTTTGACGTGTACCCCCTGTCTGAAAGCCTAAAAGTAAGCATTCTTATAGGACAGTTAACTGGTGCAGCTCAAAGAGAAGTAAAGTACTGGCAGGACACTGATAAAGAGACTGTTAGGCAAATTCTGGCTAAGCTGCGGGGCACCTTTGACACCCGCACCGCAGCAGAAATAAAAATGAGGTTCTTTGGGTGCAAACAAAGGTGCAGGACAGTATACGGGACTATGTTCTTAACCTTCAGGAGGCACTGCGGGCCATAAAGCAGATTGACCCAGACATCGTGCAGGATGGAGACAGATTGTTAAATGAACAATTTATTGAGGGACTCCTCTCCAGCACCCACAGGACACAGCTGCGCATTATGGCCCTACAAAACCCTGACCTGAACTTTGCAGACTTTAAATATAGGGCTATCTGGTTGCTGCACGAACCAAATGTCAGCCGCCGAGCGCCCCCTAGGCACCCAGCAATTACGTACCACCAGGAGGTGGCATCCTTCCCTCAGGCCCCCGTTGAGGCAGACGCACAGACCCTGGATAATGATCCCTCTGCAGAACTACGTCTTCAGGTCCAGGAGCTGACCAAAAGTGTGGCTGCACTAGCCAAAACCGTGCAGTCCATGCAAGTGCCCCCGAAGGAGGAGATCCAGTTGGCCTCCAGTCCAGATGACGTCCCATGGCGACGGCGGAAGAGGATCTGTGTGGCCCAGCTGCGCTTGGTACACATGTTCCCTGGAGAGTGCACAGAAAAGGTAATTGTAAAAACCTGATATTCATTCACACTTCACATTTCCCAGGAGCCACCAGAGGGAGCCCCTTAGATTCAGGTATTTAGGGGCGTGGAGAAATGCAGCAGTAGGCATTCTAGCCAGACAGCTATTCTAGTTGTTGGTTGTACCTCAGACAGTTCAGTTCTCCTCAGGACACCAGAGTGAGAGGATTCCTGTCAGAGCTCAGTCTGAGCTAGAGAGAGGAGAGACAGAAGCCAGGGAAGGAAAGATTGCAAGCTGATATCTCAGAACAGACAGATTGCTAGTACCCTATGTATGTGGAAAGTGACTCTCGGAGCAAGCGTGTATTCAGTCTGACGGAATGTCCTGAGAGCTGCTCTGGACAGAGTCTTTGAAGGAAAGAAGGAAGGGGACTACAGTTTGCAGAACATCGAGTTAACTGAGAACAGTCAGTGAGCTGGAGAGAAAGAAAGCTGACAACTACACCTACTGCTACCCGTGCTTATGTTAAGGGTAAGAGTGAGGCGACGGGCAAGTGGTGACCCAAGAAAGGAGTGACTTCGGTGACAGACCACCTTCACTCGACTAACCGGACACCGGGGTCCGAAGTATTGCTAGAACCTTTACGGCTAGTGAGAGAAACACCGGAATCCTTGCTGGACTTCAAGTCACAGAAGGTAGCCCTAAGTGTCGATACGTAACAGGAGTCAGGGGGAACAGGACGGAGTCGGCCTGATCAGCCACAACGGCTTAGTTCTTTCCAACATCTGGTCACCAGAGATAGAAAAGGCTCCACCACAATGTCGACCGGGCGTAGCTGTTATACATAGAGTTGAACTTCGATTCACGCAGGTTGGAAACTCACACATTAAAGGGAAAGGAGGCCTTAAACTCACTCAGCGATTACCTGAATGTGCATTCTCCACCCTGACCAGCCTCCGGGAAATACCTGCAACCTTCAACAGTAAAGGTATGGAAAGAGACCAGCTTGTGTGTGTTTGACTTGTTGCCTGAACCTTGCATCACCATAGACTTTGAGGGACCAGTCCCACCTGTGGGGGACTTAACATCTAGCTGCCTAATAACATCCCCTCAGAAGATTCATCTTGCAGCGCTGGTCAAATTGATCAGAAACCACAGGTGGCGTCACAAACTATTCCTACAATCCCCTGTAAATATTCCCCATTGTATGAGCGCCCAGGGCCACGGACCGAGCTCTGCTGCCAGTGACAACCCCCATAGACTTCCATGGGCTCGGTGCCGAGTACCCCATAGCCCTGGTACCATGTGCGCATCATCTTTGGCGTCACGAACAGGATACGAAGCTTACTGGATGTGAGTCCTGTGTGCCTAATTGAACTGTTTAGTGCAAAAAGACTGTGTGCAGTTTTTGTGATTTTTGGCGCTATTTTCCGCCATTTTGCCGCCATATTCGCGCCCTGAGGCGCTGGTGAAGAAGGGTGTGCCTTCGTGGGCGTACCCCCCCCTGTGGTGCGAAAGTGATGGGCGCCCTGTCAAAATGCTACTATAATGTCCGTGCCTGCCCCACTGCAAGGGAGATCCGCCTCCTCTTCATCCTCTATGCCAAGAAGAGGAAGCGAAAGTCCCGCCTCCACGGAAGAGACCAGATTGTTCCTGATGGAAAGCACAGTCTGGCCTGGAGAGATGGCGGAAGGACAGGAGACGCTGTGTGGAGGAATGGCGGTGCGCAAACCCCGTTCCCCTGAAGAGCTACTGCCTGTGCCGGAGCCGTCCCCAGGTCGGGAGACCGACCAAACCATGAAGAAACTGGAGGAGGTGGATGCGGTGTTAAGGGACCTGGCCCGACATCGTGAAGAGATGGAGGAGATCGAGCAAAGATGGCGTGCCCGGAAACAGCGGCTGCTGTGGGACGCAACGCTCTCCCCTCCAGGAATGCAACCGTTACCTGTGCCACCACTGCCAGCGACTGATGAAGAACCGGAGGCCGGCTCCAAAAGTGCTGATCCCGACTCCACCGATGATGCGGCAGGAAAGAAGGAGGCTGAGGAGGCCCTGCTCGTTCCGGAGTACCAGCCAGGCCTGGAGGCCGCAGTGGAAAGCAGTTCCCCGGTAGGGATGCCGGAGGAGACCCAGCCGTCAGAGATGGAGCAGCGACAGCAGCAGGTTAGTGCGTCTCCAACTGCGCCACTGCGCGCACCTGCATCGTACACTGCGACCTATTCTGCAACGCAACCGGATGGTGCGTCCTCAGTTAGATCACAGCACAAGCCTGCGTCCTCAATGGAAGACCAATACCTGAACGAGGCACCCGTGGGGTCCCAAGCGGATCGCTCAAATGCGACCAGGACTGTGGCTACTCAAACGCAAGTAGCAGGACATGATCTGTTTGTAATGCGTTCCAGAGCGCACCGCGTGCTTCCAGCCCCAGGAGTGGAAGACGTCATTGATATCTGCAAAAGAGAAGAAGAACAGTATGACCCAGACAGGGTTTACTGCAGCTGTATAAAGTTGAAGAATTTGCACTTTAGTAATATGTGATAAATGTTTGCATAGTTTGCATAAATCTAAATAGTATACCCCAGTTGGGTAATGAGTACTAAAGTATTAATGTGAAATATTGTGTGATAGTATAGAAATGTGATTTTTTTCTAATTGAAATGTTCTTAAGCAAGGACTGCGTGGCTGAGGACTTTGCCAGCCCAAAAACTCTAATTGTAAATAGTTCGCACTTCGGTGCCCCATCTTGGTTTTACATAAAGCCTTACTACCTCTGAAGAAAAACCCGTATGGTGTTGCCTTGAGTGAGGTCTGCAGCTCAGACGTCCTGCAGCCCACCCAGGACCCACATGGGAGGTTTTTGGTGCGGGTCCTCCACAAGTATATTGTATTTATGTGAAAAGTATTTTGATATTTTTCTACTTGCCTATGTATACATTGTAACATTAAAGAGTCCTTACCTCCCGCAAGGGATGAGTTATATTGTTGATGTTATATTATAAAAATGTTTTCCTTTTCTATTTCAGCCCGGGAGTGCTGATGATAACTAGGGGGGGATGTGTGGCCCAGCTGCGCTTGGTACACATGTTCCCTGGAGAGTGCACAGAAAAGGTAATTGTAAAAACCTGATATTCATTCACACTTCACATTTCCCAGGAGCCACCAGAGGGAGCCCCTTAGATTCAGGTATTTAGGGGCGTGGAGAAATGCAGCAGTAGGCATTCTAGCCAGACAGCTATTCTAGTTGTTGGTTGTACCTCAGACAGTTCAGTTCTCCTCAGGACACCAGAGTGAGAGGATTCCTGTCAGAGCTCAGTCTGAGCTAGAGAGAGGAGAGACAGAAGCCAGGGAAGGAAAGATTGCAAGCTGATATCTCAGAACAGACAGATTGCTAGTACCCTATGTATGTGGAAAGTGACTCTCGGAGCAAGCGTGTATTCAGTCTGACGGAATGTCCTGAGAGCTGCTCTGGACAGAGTCTTTGAAGGAAAGAAGGAAGGGGACTACAGTTTGCAGAACATCGAGTTAACTGAGAACAGTCAGTGAGCTGGAGAGAAGAAAGCTGACAACTACACCTACTGCTACCCGTGCTTATGTTAAGGGTAAGAGTGAGGCGACGGGCAAGTGGTGACCCAAGAAAGGAGTGACTTCGGTGACAGACCACCTTCACTCGACTAACCGGACACCGGGGTCCGAAGTATTGCTAGAACCTTTACGGCTAGTGAGAGAAACACCGGAATCCTTGCTGGACTTCAAGTCACAGAAGGTAGCCCTAAGTGTCGATACGTAACAGGAGTCAGGGGGAACAGGACGGAGTCGGCCTGATCAGCCACAACGGCTTAGTTCTTTCCAACATCTGGTCACCAGAGATAGAAAAGGCTCCACCACAATGTCGACCGGGCGTAGCTGTTATACATAGAGTTGAACTTCGATTCACGCAGGTTGGAAACTCACACATTAAAGGGAAAGGAGGCCTTAAACTCACTCAGCGATTACCTGAATGTGCATTCTCCACCCTGACCAGCCTCCCGGGAAATACCTGCAACCTTCAACAGTAAAGGTATGGAAAGAGACCAGCTTGTGTGTGTTTGACTTGTTGCCTGAACCTTGCATCACCATAGACTTTGAGGGACCAGTCCCACCTGTGGGGGACTTAACATCTAGCTGCCTAATAACATCCCCTCAGAAGATTCATCTTGCAGCGCTGGTCAAATTGATCAGAAACCACAGGTGGCGTCACGAACTATTCCTACAATCCCCTGTAAATATTCCCCATTGTATGAGCGCCCAGGGCCACGGACCGAGCTCTGCTGCCAGTGACAACCCCCATAGACTTCCATGGGCTCGGTGCCGAGTACCCCATAGCCCTGGTACCATGTGCGCATCATCTTTGGCGTCACGAACAGGATACGAAGCTTACTGGATGTGAGTCCTGTGTGCCTAATTGAACTGTTTAGTGCAAAAAGACTGTGTGCAGTTTTTGTGATTTTTGGCGCCATTTTCCGCCATTTTGCCGCCATATTCGCGCCCTGAGGCGCTGGTGAAGAAGGGTGTGCCTTCGTGGGCGTACCCCCCTGTGGTGCGAAAGTGATGGGCGCCCTGTCAAAATGCTACTATAATGTCCGTGCCTGCCCCACTGCAAGGGAGATCCGCCTCCTCTTCATCCTCTATGCCAAGAAGAGGAAGCGAAAGTCCCGCCTCCACGGAAGAGACCAGATTGTTCCTGATGGAAAGCACAGTCTGGCCTGGAGAGAGATGGCGGAAGGACAGGAGACGCTGTGTGGAGGAATGGCGGTGCGCAAACCCCGTTCCCCTGAAGAGCTACTGCCTGTGCCGGAGCCGTCCCCAGGTCGGGAGACCGACCAAACCATGAAGAAACTGGAGGAGGTGGATGCGGTGTTAAGGGACCTGGCCCGACATCGTGAAGAGATGGAGGAGATCGAGCAAAGATGGCGTGCCCGGAAACAGCGGCTGCTGTGGGACGCAACGCTCTCCCCTCCAGGAATGCAACCGTTACCTGTGCCACCACTGCCAGCGACTGATGAAGAACCGGAGGCCGGCTCCAAAAGTGCTGATCCCGACTCCACCGATGATGCGGCAGGAAAGAAGGAGGCTGAGGAGGCCCTGCTCGTTCCGGAGTACCAGCCAGGCCTGGAGGCCGCAGTGGAAAGCAGTTCCCCGGTAGGGATGCCGGAGGAGACCCAGCCGTCAGAGATGGAGCAGCGACAGCAGCAGGTTAGTGCGTCTCCAACTGCGCCACTGCGCGCACCTGCATCGTACACTGCGACCTATTCTGCAACGCAACCGGATGGTGCGTCCTCAGTTAGATCACAGCACAAGCCTGCGTCCTCAATGGAAGACCAATACCTGAACGAGGCACCCGTGGGGTCCCAAGCGGATCGCTCAAATGCGACCAGGACTGTGGCTACTCAAACGCAAGTAGCAGGACATGATCTGTTTGTAATGCGTTCCAGAGCGCACCGCGTGCTTCCAGCCCCAGGAGTGGAAGACGTCATTGATATCTGCAAAAGAGAAGAAGAACAGTATGACCCAGACAGGGTTTACTGCAGCTGTATAAAGTTGAAGAATTTGCACTTTAGTAATATGTGATAAATGTTTGCATAGTTTGCATAAATCTAAATAGTATACCCCAGTTGGGTAATGAGTACTAAAGTATTAATGTGAAATATTGTGTGATAGTATAGAAATGTGATTTTTTTCTAATTGAAATGTTCTTAAGCAAGGACTGCGTGGCTGAGGACTTTGCCAGCCCAAAAACTCTAATTGTAAATAGTTCGCACTTCGGTGCCCCATCTTGGTTTTACATAAAGCCTTACTACCTCTGAAGAAAAACCCGTATGGTGTTGCCTTGAGTGAGGTCTGCAGCTCAGACGTCCTGCAGCCCACCCAGGACCCACATGGGAGGTTTTTGGTGCGGGTCCTCCACAAGTATATTGTATTTATGTGAAAAGTATTTTGATATTTTTCTACTTGCCTATGTATACATTGTAACATTAAAGAGTCCTTACCTCCCGCAAGGGATGAGTTATATTGTTGATGTTATATTATAAAAATGTTTTCCTTTTCTATTTCAGCCCGGGAGTGCTGATGATAACTAGGGGGGGATGTGTGGCCCAGCTGCGCTTGGTACACATGTTCCCTGGAGAGTGCACAGAAAAGGTAATTGTAAAAACCTGATATTCATTCACACTTCACATTTCCCAGGAGCCACCAGAGGGAGCCCCTTAGATTCAGGTATTTAGGGCGTGGAGAAATGCAGCAGTAGGCATTCTAGCCAGACAGCTATTCTAGTTGTTGGTTGTACCTCAGACAGTTCAGTTCTCCTCAGGACACCAGAGTGAGAGGATTCCTGTCAGAGCTCAGTCTGAGCTAGAGAGAGGAGAGACAGAAGCCAGGGAAGGAAAGATTGCAAGCTGATATCTCAGAACAGACAGATTGCTAGTACCCTATGTATGTGGAAAGTGACTCTCGGAGCAAGCGTGTATTCAGTCTGACGGAATGTCCTGAGAGCTGCTCTGGACAGAGTCTTTGAAGGAAAGAAGGAAGGGGACTACAGTTTGCAGAACATCGAGTTAACTGAGAACAGTCAGTGAGCTGGAGAGAAAGAAAGCTGACAACTACACCTACTGCTACCCGTGCTTATGTTAAGGGTAAGAGTGAGGCGACGGGCAAGTGGTGACCCAAGAAAGGAGTGACTTCGGTGACAGACCACCTTCACTCGACTAACCGGACACCGGGGTCCGAAGTATTGCTAGAACCTTTACGGCTAGTGAGAGAAACACCGGAATCCTTGCTGGACTTCAAGTCACAGAAGGTAGCCCTAAGTGTCGATACGTAACAGGAGTCAGGGGGAACAGGACGGAGTCGGCCTGATCAGCCACAACGGCTTAGTTCTTTCCAACATCTGGTCACCAGAGATAGAAAAGGCTCCACCACAATGTCGACCGGGCGTAGCTGTTATACATAGAGTTGAACTTCGATTCACGCAGGTTGGAAACTCACACATTAAAGGGAAAGGAGGCCTTAAACTCACTCAGCGATTACCTGAATGTGCATTCTCCACCCTGACCAGCCTCCCGGGAAATACCTGCAACCTTCAACAGTAAAGGTATGGAAAGAGACCAGCTTGTGTGTGTTTGACTTGTTGCCTGAACCTTGCATCACCATAGACTTTGAGGGACCAGTCCCACCTGTGGGGGACTTAACATCTAGCTGCCTAATAACATCCCCTCAGAAGATTCATCTTGCAGCGCTGGTCAAATTGATCAGAAACCACAGGTGGCGTCACGAACTATTCCTACAATCCCCTGTAAATATTCCCCATTGTATGAGCGCCCAGGGCCACGGACCGAGCTCTGCTGCCAGTGACAACCCCATAGACTTCCATGGGCTCGGTGCCGAGTACCCCATAGCCCTGGTACCATGTGCGCATCATCTTTGGCGTCACGAACAGGATACGAAGCTTACTGGATGTGAGTCCTGTGTGCCTAATTGAACTGTTTAGTGCAAAAAGACTGTGTGCAGTTTTTGTGATTTTTGGCGCCATTTTCCGCCATTTTGCCGCCATATTCGCGCCCTGAGGCGCTGGTGAAGAAGGGTGTGCCTTCGTGGGCGTACCCCCCCTGTGGCGCGAAAGTGATGGGCGCCCTGTCAAAATGCTACTATAATGTCCGTGCCTGCCCCACTGCAAGGGAGATCCGCCTCCTCTTCATCCTCTATGCCAAGAAGAGGAAGCGAAAGTCCCGCCTCCACGGAAGAGACCAGATTGTTCCTGATGGAAAGCACAGTCTGGCCTGGAGAGAGATGGCGGAAGGACAGGAGACGCTGTGTGGAGGAATGGCGGTGCGCAAACCCCGTTCCCCTGAAGAGCTACTGCCTGTGCCGGAGCCGTCCCCAGGTCGGGAGACCGACCAAACCATGAAGAAACTGGAGGAGGTGGATGCGGTGTTAAGGGACCTGGCCCGACATCGTGAAGAGATGGAGGAGATCGAGCAAAGATGGCATGCCCGGAAACAGCGGCTGCTGTGGGACGCAACGCTCTCCCCTCCAGGAATGCAACCGTTACCTGTGCCACCACTGCCAGCGACTGATGAAGAACCGGAGGCCGGCTCCAAAAGTGCTGATCCCGACTCCACCGATGATGCGGCAGGAAAGAAGGAGGCTGAGGAGGCCCTGCTCGTTCCGGAGTACCAGCCAGGCCTGGAGGCCGCAGCGGAAAGCAGTTCCCCGGTAGGGATGCCGGAGGAGACCCAGCCGTCAGAGATGGAGCAGCGACAGCAGCAGGTTAGTGCGTCTCCAACTGCGCCACTGCGCGCACCTGCATCGTACACTGCGACCTATTCTGCAACGCAACCGGATGGTGCGTCCTCAGTTAGATCACAGCACAAGCCTGCGTCCTCAATGGAAGACCAATACCTGAACGAGGCACCCGTGGGGTCCCAAGCGGATCGCTCAAATGCGACCAGGACTGTGGCTACTCAAACGCAAGTAGCAGGACATGATCTGTTTGTAATGCGTTCCAGAGCGCACCGCGTGCTTCCAGCCCCAGGAGTGGAAGACGTCATTGATATCTGCAAAAGAGAAGAAGAACAGTATGACCCAGACAGGGTTTACTGCAGCTGTATAAAGTTGAAGAATTTGCACTTTAGTAATATGTGATAAATGTTTGCATAGTTTGCATAAATCTAAGTAGTATACCCCAGTTGGGTAATGAGTACTAAAGTATTAATGTGAAATATTGTGTGATAGTATAGAAATGTGATTTTTTTCTAATTGAAATGTTCTTAAGCAAGGACTGCGTGGCTGAGGACTTTGCCAGCCCAAAAACTCTAATTGTAAATAGTTCGCACTTCGGTGCCCCATCTTGGTTTTACATAAAGCCTTACTACCTCTGAAGAAAAACCCGTATGGTGTGGCCTTGAGTGAGGTCTGCAGCTCAGAAGTCCTGCAGCCCACCCAGGACCCACATGGGAGGTTTTTGGTGCGGGTCCTCCACAAGTATATTGTATTTATGTGAAAAGTATTTTGATATTTTTCTACTTGCCTATGTATACATTGTAACATTAAAGAGTCCTTACCTCCCGCAAGGGATGAGTTATATTGTTGATGTTATATTATAAAAATGTTTTCCTTTTCTATTTCAGCCCGGGAGTGCTGATGATAACTAGGGGGGGATGTGTGGCCCAGCTGCGCTTGGTACACATGTTCCCTGGAGAGTGCACAGAAAAGGTAATTGTAAAAACCTGATATTCATTCACACTTCACATTTCCCAGGAGCCACCAGAGGGAGCTCCTTAGATTCAGGTATTTAGGGGCGTGGAGAAATGCAGCAGTAGGCATTCTAGCCAGACAGCTATTCTAGTTGTTGGTTGTACCTCAGACAGTTCAGTTCTCCTCAGGACACCAGAGTGAGAGGATTCCTGTCAGAGCTCAGTCTGAGCTAGAGAGAGGAGAGACAGAAGCCAGGGAAGGAAAGATTGCAAGCTGATATCTCAGAACAGACAGATTGCTAGTACCCTATGTATGTGGAAAGTGACTCTCGGAGCAAGCGTGTATTCAGTCTGACGGAATGTCCTGAGAGCTGCTCTGGACAGAGTCTTTGAAGGAAAGAAGGAAGGGGACTACAGTTTGCAGAACATCAAGTTAACTGAGAACAGTCAGTGAGCTGGAGAGAAAGAAAGCTGACAACTACACCTACTGCTACCCGTGCTTATGTTAAGGGTAAGAGTGAGGCGACGGGCAAGTGGTGACCCAAGAAAGGAGTGACTTCGGTGACAGACCACCTTCACTCGACTAACCGGACACCGGGGTCCGAAGTATTGCTAGAACCTTTACGGCTAGTGAGAGAAACACCGGAATCCTTGCTGGACTTCAAGTCACAGAAGGTAGCCCTAAGTGTCGATACGTAACAGGAGTCAGGGGGAACAGGACGGAGTCGGCCTGATCAGCCACAACGGCTTAGTTCTTTCCAACATCTGGTCACCAGAGATAGAAAAGGCTCCACCACAATGTCAACCGGGCGTAGCTGTTATACATAGAGTTGAACTTCGCTTCACGCAGGTTGGAAACTCACACATTAAAGGGAAAGAAGGCCTTAAACTCACTCAGCGATTACCTGAATGTGCATTCTCCACCCTGACCAGCCTCCCGGGAAATACCTGCAACCTTCAACAGTAAAGGTATGGAAAGAGACCAGCTTGTGTGTGTTTGACTTGTTGCCTGAACCTTGCATCACCATAGACTTTGAGGGACCAGTCCCACCTGTGGGGGACTTAACATCTAGCTGCCTAATAACATCCCCTCAGAAGATTCATCTTGCAGCGCTGGTCAAATTGATCAGAAACCACAGGTGGCGTCACAAACTATTCCTACAATCCCTGTAAATATTCCCCATTGTATGAGCGCCCAGGGCCACGGACCGAGCTCTGCTGCCAGTGACAACCCCATAGACTTCCATGGGCTCGGTGCCGAGTACCCCATAGCCCTGGTACCATGTGCGCATCATCTTTGGCGTCACGAACAGGATACGAAGCTTACTGGATGTGAGTCCTGTGTGCCTAATTGAACTGTTTAGTGCAAAAAGACTGTGTGCAGTTTTTGTGATTTTTGGCGCCATTTTCCGCCATTTTGCCGCCATATTCGCGCCCTGAGGCGCTGGTGAAGAAGGGTGTGCCTTCGTGGGCGTACCCCCCCTGTGGCGCGAAAGTGATGGGCGCCCTGTCAAATGCTACTATAATGTCCGTGCCTGCCCCACTGCAAGGGAGATCCGCCTCCTCTTCATCCTCTATGCCAAGAAGAGGAAGCGAAAGTCCCGCCTCCACGGAAGAGACCAGATTGTTCCTGATGGAAAGCACAGTCTGGCCTGGAGAGAGATGGCGGAAGGACAGGAGACGCTGTGTGGAGGAACGGCGGTGCGCAAACCCCGTTCCCCTGAAGAGCTACTGCCTGTGCCGGAGCCGTCCCCAGGTCGGGAGACCGACCAAACCATGAAGAAACTGGAGGAGGTGGATGCGGTGTTAAGGGACCTGGCCCGACATCGTGAAGAGATGGAGGAGATCGAGCAAAGATGGCGTGCCCGTAAACAGCGGCTGCTGTGGGACGCAACGCTCTCCCCTCCAGGAATGCAACCGTTACCTGTGCCACCACTGCCAGCGACTGATGAAGAACCGGAGGCCGGCTCCAAAAGTGCTGATCCCGACTCCACCGATGATGCGGCAGGAAAGAAGGAGGCTGAGGAGGCCCTGCTCGTTCCGGAGTACCAGCCAGGCCTGGAGGCCGCAGCGGAAAGCAGTTCCCCGGTAGGGATGCCGGAGGAGACCCAGCCGTCAGAGATGGAGCAGCGACAGCAGCAGGTTAGTGCGTCTCCAACTGCGCCACTGCGCGCACCTGCATCGTACACTGCGACCTATTCTGCAACGCAACCGGATGGTGCGTCCTCAGTTAGATCACAGCACAAGCCTGCGTCCTCAATGGAAGACCAATACCTGAACGAGGCACCCGTGGGATCCCAAGCGGATCGCTCAAATGCGACCAGGACTGTGGCTACTCAAACGCAAGTAGCAGGACATGATCTGTTTGTAATGCGTTCCAGAGCGCACCGCGTGCTTCCAGCCCCAGGAGTGGAAGACTATTCCTACAATCCCCTGTAAATATTCCCCATTGTATGAGCGCCCAGGGCCACGGACCGAGCTCTGCTGCCAGTGACAACCCCATAGACTTCCATGGGCTCGGTGCCGAGTACCCATAGCCCTGGTACCATGTGCGCATCAGATCCCACCGACCAGAGGGAGAAACAACGATCGCTACGACCAGAACGGACGACACATTTGCTGCCGCTGCAGCAAAGCGGGGCACATCGCAAGATTCTGCAATTTAAATGAGCAACCCCTGGGGCAGATGGCCAACCCCAGGAGCAGGATGACCAGGCCCACAAAACTGGCGAGCCAAGTACGTCAGAGGACGACCGATCCTCCCAGTTGTGATTGACGGCATTCCAATGAACGCTTTACTGGACACCGGCTCTCAGCTGACGACTATGCCATATATTCTTTACAAACGGTATTGGGCTGACTCTGTTATTCCTCGCGGCCAAGATGATGAGCTGACAGTAGTCGCCAGCAATGATCAGCCTTTGCCACAGGTGGGGTATAAGAAGGTGGCCATTAAGGTGGGGCAAGTAGAATTAAAAGCCCAAGCTCTGATAATTGTAGACATTGATCGACGAGAATGTAACCCAATAGTGACCTTAGGTACTAATGTGATAAAAAATTGTCTTGCCGAGTTTATTGTTTTGTTGCAACAGGTAGCCGAAACTGCTGGTTCCAGTGAGCAACAGGTCCTGCAAAAGTAGATCAAGGCCATGATGCAAAGACAACAGGTAGAGCTATCTGGCGGAGAAGTCGGCAGTGTCAGAGTGAGTGATTCATACCCCACTGCAATACCCCAAGGAGTGAAATGCTAATTTGGTGTCGGGCAGCCATAGGCCTCAGGGGAGAGAATTACCAAGCCCTGGTAGAACCAGTGTACTCTGATAGTAGGCCCACTGTTCTGACAGCCAGAGGGGTAGTCGATGTCCGCAAGGGGAGGGTGCCAGTACGCATCTTAAATTGTGGGGAGGAGGAGGCCAAACTACCTCGGTATGCCACTGTTGCTAAGCTGTTCACTGTCAATCACAATGCAATTCAGACAGCAGAACCCTTGGTCTCGTCTGACCAGGCGGAGGACAATGGCTCTGCAAAACAGCTGGAGGATTGGTGTCAGCAGCTGCACGTAGGCACTGACTCCATCCTTCCACACCAAAAGAATGGGGTTTACCGAGTAGTCCAAAAGTTTGAAAGGGTATTCAGCAAACACCCTTTAGACTTTGGGCAGGTAAAAGGGGTCCAACATCATATCCCCACTGGAAATCATCTGCCCATTAAGGAGAGGTACCGGCCTGTACTCCCAGCTCACTACCAATGTGCCAAGAGTATGTTTCGGGAGATGAAGGAGGCTGGGGTGATCAGAGACAGTTGTAGCCCTGGAAAGCTCCGTTAGTCCTCGTTAGAAAGAAAGATGGTACAATGGGGATGTGTGTTGACTACAGGCAAATTAACAGCATTACCCACAAGGACACCTGTCCATTACCTAGGATAGAGGAATCACTAGCTGCACTGAGAACCGCTAACTATTTCTCTACCTTAGATCTCACCGGTGGGTATTGGCAGGTTCCCGTGGCAGAGGCAGACAAAGAGAAGACTGCCTTCGCAACACCAATGGGCCTCTCAGAATTCAACTACATGCTGTTCGGGCTTTGCAACGCGCCAGGAATGTTCCAGAGGTTGATGGAGTGCTTCCTCGGACACAAGAAATTCGAGACAGTTCTGTTGTACCTAGATGACGTCATTGTCTTCTCCAAGAGCTACAAAGACCATTTGGAGCACCTGTCCAACTTTTTCCTGAAAGTGAAACCGTCCAAATGCCACTTGTTGAAGCCCAAGGTGCAGTACCTAGGCCACGTAGTGAGCGTGGTACCAGACCCAACAAAATCACTGTTGGACTGGCAGAGACCCAGCAACATTCATGAAATACCTCAGTTCCTCAGGTTGGTAGGCTACTACCGAAGGTTAAACCCAAAAGAACAAGGAAGGATATCATGCCATAAAAAGTTAAATTTTATTACAGAAGAAATATATATAAGCAACAATGCAAAAAATTTTAAAAAAGTAGGGACAATAATACAAAAAAGAAACCGCATTCAAATCAGGGTATAGTGGTAGTAATTGGGCATTGCACATAGAAAATTGGCAGCTGGAGAAAAAGTATTTTTTCAAAAAGGAGATATATAAATAAATATCTCTCAAAATATTTATAAGCAAGTGCTCAATTTAGATTAATAGGCAAATATGCAGATTATAAGGTGCAAGTGCAAGAAACAGACAAATACACAAACATAACGCCAAATTAACGAATCTCCAATGTCATAATAAGGTGCTAATAAATGTAAAGAAATATACCTGAGAGCGGCTTATTGTCCCTACTTTTTTAACATTTTTTGCATTGTTGCTTATATATATTTCTTCTGTAATAAAATTTAACTTTTTATGGCATGATATGCTTCCTTGTTCTTTTGGGTTTATATTTAATTTGGAAGTGCCTATTAAGCAAAATTCCCACATCAGTATTTACTACCGAAGGTTAATCAAGGGCTTCACTGAAATAGCCACACCCCTGCAAAACTTCCTCGTGGGCCAGCCCAAGAAGGCCAGGAAGAAGAGTCCTACGTTTTGCTGGAATGACGACCTGGAAAGATCCTTCACTCGGTTGAAGTTGGGTCTTACGGGGGGGATGAAGTCCTGGCTACCCAGACTATGACCAACCATTCATCCTTTATACTGATGCCAGCAACGTGGGACTGGGAGCAGTACTGTCGCAGGTACAGAAAGGCAAAGAAAGAGTAATCTCCTACATCAGCAGGAAACTTGGTTCCACTGAAAGGAACCCTGACAACTACAGCTCCTTTAAGCTGGAGTTCCTCGCCATAGTCTGGGCTGTGACCGAGCGATTCAAACGCTACCTAGATGCGGCAAAGTTTACCATCTTCACGGACAGCAATCCGCTGACTCACTTGGAAACCGCAAAGCTAGGTGCGCTGGAGCAGTGATGGATGGCCCGGCTGTCCAACTATGAGTTCACCATCAAGTACCAAGTGGGACATAAGAACGCCAATGCTGATGTGCTGTCTAGAATGCCCAACTTACTAGATGGGGAAGAAGATCCGGAAGCACTCGAAGAAATCGAGTTAACTGCCTTTCACTGACCAGTTGCAGCCTAACGCGCCCAAGGGATGAAAAACAAGCGCTACATCGTAAAAGAGGCCACTTTAAACCCATTGCCCCACCATGAGTGGGCAGAAACGCAGGATAGTGACCCAGCAGTCCGCCTGTTAAAGGAGCTACTGACGCAAGCTGACTCGAGCCCCAGTTCAGATGCTCCACAAGAGACCCAACAGTTGTGGAAGGAAAAGGGCAGGCTATTCATCTACGAGGGAGAACTGTGTCGGAGGAGTGTCAACGCCCGAACTCACGAACTGGTCTGGCAGGTGGTAATCCGAAGTGAGATGCGTCAATGGTCCTGGAAGCGTACCACGATGGAGCAGGACACTTTGGATGGAAGAAGTTGGAGGTCCTACTTAGCGAGAGATTCTACTGGGTTGGTATGATGAAGGCCATTGAAGATTGGTGCCGGGAATGTGGACCATGCAACTTGCGCAGGAAGGACCTTAACAGCCAGCGAGCCCGGTTACAACCAATAAACACCAAACAGCCTCTTGAGTTGGTAGCCTTAGACCATGTGAAGCTGGTCTCAAGCAGTTCAGGCTATGTCTACGCCCTCACCATCGTTGGCCATTACTCAAGGTTCCTGGTAGTCGTGCCTGTCAAGGACCAAACTGCAAAGACAGTGGCCAAAGCATTTCAACAACACTTTTGTCGACCGCACGGTTACCCTGAACGAGTGCTTACCGACCAAGGCCCAGCCTTTGAACTAGAAGTGTTCCAGGAGTTTTGTAACCTGTACGGCTGCAAGAAATCAGGACAACGCCGTACCATCCACAGACAAATGGCATGTGTGAGAAAATGAACCAAGTGGTAATTGACCTATTGAAGACCTTGCCCTTGGAAGAGAGAAACCTGTGGCCAGAGAAGTAGCCGGATCTGGTAGATCTCCACAATCATATCCATGTAAACTCCACCAACTGTACTCCAGCCTACTTGATGAGAGCAAGACCTGGCAAGTTACCAATTGAATTGGACATGGGAGTCTTAATACCTGAAGTAACATCACCAGATGCAGATTGTGATACAGAGCAGCAGCAGCAGTACCGCAAAGTGCAAGAATGTGCAGAGAAGAGTCTGGCCCAAGCAAGACAAAAGCAAGAAAGAAATTACAGCCAGCTCACCCCCGCAGTGCCCCTGTCACCTGGAGAACAGGTACTCAAAAGAAAAAGACGACTTCATAAACTTGATGATCAGTGGGAGGCTAAACCATACACCGTCATTCATGCCTTCAGACTTTGATAACACCAAGGTGTGCCTCATCAGCAAAGATGGAGGAGAAACCTTAGCAGCAGTGTCAATAGATCATTTAAAGCTGTGCCCTGACCAACTGAAGGAAAAGATTGGAGATAAGGACTTCTTCAGCCAGTAGAAGTGGAGGAAAAGATCAGCACTGTACTCGGCGAGTTCTCTTCAAATTGGACAAGAGTGAACCAAGTCATAGTTGTGCCCGTCTTAACCTTTCCCCAGCTGGAAGTGCTAGAAATAGAAGCGATTCAAGACCAGCCTGAAGATCCGCAAGCTCAAGTAACAAAAGCCACATCTGTAGTGGAACGCGAAAATCTGCCCCTGCTAGTGGTGAATCTGTCAGTCCCTCGGTGAGTCTAAGAAGTCGCAGACGGCTACTGCCCAGCTTACCAATAAACACACTAGACCAAGCTAGATCATTACAGACACCTGTCCTGCGTAGATCAACCCGTAGTACTAGAGGTCAGGTGCCAGCCCGGTATAAGGACTAAAATATAAGTGTAATGCTAATGTAAATAAGTTAAAAATGTTCATAATTGTAACCGTTAAGAGTATAAGCCTACAGAGACTAAAGGGTATGCCACACTAAACAATATCGCTAACGGGATCGCTAAAAAACGTCACTATTTAGCGATCCCGTTAGCGATGTTGTTCAGTGCGGCAGCTTCCAGCGACGAGCTTCCTGCTGTGATCTCGCTCGTCGCTGGAATCGCTCCGGACCCTATTTCATCGCTGGCGCTCCCGCTGGGTAAGTATCTTATCGCTGTGTGGCACCTTTTCTTAGCGATTTAGCGGTACTTTTGTACCGCTAAAGTCGTTAAGAAGATCGCTAACGGCGATAGCGTCGTTAACTATATCGCTAAATGCGGCAGCATTTAGCGATATAGAAACAATCCCGCTAGCGATCTCATTAGTATGCAACGCTAACGAGATCGCTAGCGGGATTGTTTAGTGTGGCAGTACCTTTACTGTATGAACTTTTGAGCATTCTTGTTTCCTTGATTATATGGACAATTGGGTCACTGGTCTTGTAGTGACCAGGACAATGATTGTAAATAATTAGCACCGATGGCTACAGAACAAAAACAGTCTGGCGTGACCAAAGAAATAGTTTCAACTTGTTGACCACTAATGCCCTATAGTCACGCCCAGGGCCTACGTTGAGGTTTTGAGACGGGTTCCCTCATATTGTACTTTGTTAGGTGAAAAAGACACCCCATTTAAGGACTTCGCCGAATTTATACAGTACATACCAAAAGTTTGGACACACCTCATTCAAAGAGTTTTCTGTATTTTCATGACTATGAAAATTGTACATTCACACTGAAGGCATCAAAACTATGAATTAACACATGTGGAATTATATACTTAACAAAAAAGTGTGAAACAACTGAAAATTTGTCTTATATTCTAGGTTCTTCAAAGTAGCCACCTTTTGCTTTGATTACTGCTTTGCACACTCTGGGCATTCTCTTGATGAGCTTGAAGAGGTAGTCACCGGAAATGGTTTTCACTTCACAGGTTTTTTTCCAGGCACACTCAGATGGCACAAACATCAGTTTTATACAGTACAGGGGATTCCATGACTTGTGGAGCAGCCCCTTGACTGCCTCACCCACAGGCACCAGAGTCACCCAGTGGCCAGTCAGTGAGATGTAACGCCCCTGTCCATGTTTGCTCATCCAGATGTTGGTGGTCAAATGCACCCTGGCAGACATAATTTTTTTCAGGGAATAGGTGATGTCTGCAGCATGCTGGCGGAGACCTATGTGAGAAGACTTGGAATGGTGATGGATGAGGAATAAGCAGCAGATTGGGTTGATGGGCCGACCGGTGGTTGGTGGTGCCCGCTAGTCCGCATGTAAGAGAAAGTGCTTGCTGTACATAACAGCAGAGGATGCTATATAATAAGGGACAGCACCATATATAACTTGGATATATAAGAGGATTGTACCTAATAAGAGACGGTGTTATGCATAATAAAAGAGGAAACTATGTAGCTAAGTACAGTTCTATACATAATAAGTGAGTACACCATATACTACGGGACTGTGATATACATAATAAGTGAGTACACTATATACTAAGAGACTGTGCTATAGATAATAAGTGAGTACACTATATCCTAAGGGATTGTACTATACATAATAAGGCTACACTACTTTCCTGTATCTGTGTGAGTAGTATAGGGACCCCCACTCTCGTCAAACTCAAATCTGACAGGTCGACACGCCCCCTATCATTTAATCCGTCTCCTGGGACTTGATCCAGGTCGTCACGACCCCTGGCTGAACTTTGCTCAGGCTGGGAAATCTGAGCTGCTGGATTTGTGAATTTCAATCAAAGTGATTTATTCGTCTCTATTGATATTTTATTCAGTGACTTTGATTAGTCTGTGTTGTTTTAGTGTAACTTTTAAGGACCTAGTAAATGTATAAGGAGTTCTAGTTAAATAATAAGGATTTTTAGTGAATTAAAGAGTGAATCTTGATTTTATACTTTTTTGTGGAGAGAAACTTTTAAGGACCCAGTAAATGCATGTAAAACACTATTGTGGTGGAATTTGGAATTATGACGGTCATCTTATAGTTTTATTCAGTATATATATTTTTAGCTTGGCAGTGTATCTACACTTATATCAGGACTGGGAAGAATGTAATGACATGGAGATGGGCTGCTGGATTTGTGAATTTCAATCAAAGTGATTTATTCATGTCTATTTATATTTTATTCAGTGACTTTGATTAGTCTGTGGCGTTTTAGTGTATTAAAGGGTAGTTTTAACTCCATCCGTAGATGTAAAGCTATTTTCTAGCAGAGAATGCCCTGACATGAACTGTAAAGGGTTTGTATTAGAAGCACCCAGTAAATGTCTGTATTAGAATCCATCAGTAAATGTATGTAAAGCTCATTTCTAGCAGGTTTGTATAAATGTCCCCCAGTAAATGTGTAAAAGTTTGGAACTGATATGCCTGTATGTAAAGGTGATTTCTAGCACTCTCTGTTACAGATCGGTAAGCTATTACCAAGCTGTGTATCTAAGGCTTGGGTTGTGTTGAGAGGAGCATATTTTTCTATTTACTAACTAACATGGTACATAGATATACATCTTTACTGACCCATAGAAATGTAGTACAACAGTGTTGACATGAATTGTCAGAATGAGTGAAGGTCGATGCTACGGTAATTCAGGCAAACAGTAAATAGTATTGCATTGTGTATAGTCAGTGGGATCTTTTAAAACCAACACATTTATGTGTGTTCTTCTTGAAGTTACAGCTCAAAGACATTTCAATCACTGAATTAATTGTGACATGCTAGACTGTAATTGAAATAAATTCAAAAAGGAAGCTTTTGCAGTATAAAATACAAATTTTATTAAGGTCTAAAATACATTATCATGGATAAAAATCCAAAAGAGTGGGATATACAGCATGCAGAAAAATAGCCAAATGCAGACAGGTATGAACTACATTCAAATTAGTGAAGGTTTCTAGCAAACATTACCTGCACTAATGTGATTTTAAAACAATGGGTTTCTGAAGGGTCTTCCCACACTACCACTCTGTGGGAAGCTGTGTGGAAATGACATAGGCATAAGAGATCATTCATCTTAAAAACGTTTATTGCCAGAACTAATCATGATTTTATTGTAATAAATAAATACATCTCAAAGACATTTCAAGCATTGAATTAATTGTGACACCAAAATGTCGATACAAATGGCAATACAGGTCATGGGATTCTCTCTAGACAGGAACAACGCTGTTGAATGCTCCAACACGTGTAGTGAGGGTTTTTTAAAGTTGATGGGGTTTAAAAATAGCCAAATGCAGACAGGCATGAACTACATTCAAATCAATATATAATAGTGCACATCTCCATATCTTATATGTTATAGCAATAATAGACTAATCCGGGACTAAACAATAATAACCTCCATATATTTGTCCATATATATGCAATCTATGTAACTCACAATATCCCCCAATAGGCAGACATATATGCACTATATATAGGATTATAAGTATCTCAATGAAGCTGGTATATCAATAAAGTAACTGCCCCATCACAGATGCTAATAATGCTGTTACCATGCATGTGCAGAGCTCATGTCCATATATATGCAATCTATGTAACTCACAATACCCCTCCCAATAGGCAGACATATATGCGCTATATATAGGATTATAAGTATCTCAATGATTCAGGTATATCAATAAAGTAACTTCTCCATCACAGCTGCTAATATAATGATGTTAGCATGCGAGTGCAGAGCTCACAATACATACTGTGCGTGCATATGAAGTCAATTAGCAAATCCATATGAGGAGCTATATTAAAAAAGCATCGCCATAGATGTGAGATCATACCTGAATGCTGCTTGGCACCCCATGTGTATAGCCCTCATTTCTCGCACTGTTTGCTACAGCTAGATCACTCTGTTTCATGTGAGAATACAGGCATAGGATGGGAGTCATTACTTAGATTTTGTTATTTTGGGGCTATTTTTAACTGTTTCATGTGAGAATACAGACATAAGATGGGACCATTACTTAGTGTATACTATTTATGTACAAAGATGATACGGAAAATATATGTTTCCAAAGTTTAATTGTAGCGAATCAGGGTGTATTAAACTGATTACTAAGGCAACTTGATAACAAATTCACAACAAATTCGTTATTTTGTGACTATTTTTAACTGTTTCATGTGAGAATATAGGCATAGGATGGTCCCAAAACTTAGTGTATACTATTTATTTTGATCAACATTCAACAAAAATTGAGGCATGTTGGAACATGTCCCGACCTATTTTGGCACATGACAAATATTCTGACTCTCAGATGCTATTTTATTAGTTACCATACGAATATTATACCGAGTCAAGGTGTATTAAACTGATTACTAACCCGATTACGGCAACTTGATAACAAATTCACAACAAATTCGTTATTTTGTGACTATTTTTAACTGGTTCATGTGAGAATACAGGTATAGGATGGGGCCGATACTTAGTGTATACTATTTATGTACAAAGATGATACGGAAAATATATGTTTCCAAAGTTTACTGACAGGGAGTACATAGTAGGGGAGAGCCCTCTTGCATTGGTGACCACGGCAACTTGATAACAAACTCACAACAGATTCTGTTATTTTGGGACTATTTTTTAACGATGCTAAGCCCTCAGATAGGCGTTTTTATGGTTTAATACTGATAGACACATTGTGAACTGGCATATAGGGTCCATGTGAGACACCATATTTTCAACATTTTTGCGCCTTCACAGATTTATTTTGCATTATATTTTTTTATTTTGCTTAAGGATCATGTACAGAGGAGTTTTTATGGTTTAATACTGATAGACATATTGGCCCAGGCATGTCGTGGCATGCCTGAACAAGTCCTGGTCACGTGACAACCGTGGAAAAAACAAGCCTGAAATTCAAAAACTGTGTCCATCTCAAGGCATGCTGAATGTCAACGTTCCCGCAATGAGCTACACACATGATCAACTGTATAGCCTGGGATGCGTAGCGTTCTTGTTGCACAGGTCTATTTTTAAAGATGCTATGACCCTCAGATATAAAAGACAGGCATGTTGGAAGGTGTCCGCCTATTTTGGCAAATGCCCACTCCTATGCATCGATATTGACCACTACTCAACAAAAATTGGTTACAAACTTTTTAGCATAGCTGTGTTTCTGGCTCTCAGCTGCTATTTTAATAGTTACCATACGAATACTGTAGCGAACCAAGATGTGTTAATTTGATTACTAACACGATTTCAGCAACTTGATGACAAATTCAGAGCAAATTCGTTATTTCGGAACTGGCATGTCCGGGCATGCCCGGACAAGTCCCGCATGTCCGGGCATGCCCGGACAAGTCCCGGGCCTCTACACCTCGCCCCTATAGTGTAGTTTAATGTAGGTGGCAAACAGATCATCGCTGGTGTTTGGAAAATACCATATCTCATAGATGGTGGTGATCCTCTGAATCATTTTTAAACATTTCACGCCACTCATGCACCCACAGCACTCTTATGGTGTACCAGCACCGCTGCAGCTAGCGCTTTTTTGTGACCTTATCTGCATCATTTTCATTATAGCACGAGGGACAGCCATGGAAAAAACAACCCTGAAATTCAGAAACTATGTGCTGGCCGTTAACACGCGCACAGTCATCTAGAAAATATTGAGCGAGTTGCTTCACAAACCCTCTCAAGGCGTGGTGATTGCCAATGTTCTCGGTATGCGCTACATACATGAACCTCTGTATAGCCTGGGATGCGTAGCGTTCTTGCAGCGCAGACCTATTTTAAAGACGCTAAGCCCCATCAGATATAAAAGACAGGCATGTTGAGACGTGTCCCGGCCTATTTTGGCACAGAACCACACCTATGCAACGATTTTGATCAGCATTCAACAAAAAATTGCGTGCAAACTTTTTAGCATACCTGTACAAACTTTTTAACATACCTGTGTTTCGGACTCTCATGTCGTACCAGAAGCACCCAGTGCCATGTACTCTAGCTCATAATATTTCACATCGGGTATGGGACCTACATAGCTTTGTTTTCTCAGGTATTAAAAAGCGTGGAAAACTGAAAATCCCGAGGCCTGAGGTAATTTACTGAGCTTCATGGGGATAAAATTTATCGAGTCTATGAACCTTATAGACAAAACGGGTAGCGTCACACACAAGACGACGACACCTCGGGCTATCACATTTACCGGTAGTTTTCAAAAACCACTGACTTAACAATAAAGTAAGAATCGTGGAGCCCTGCATTGTGGGCTATAAATTTATACCCTGAAAATTTACCGCTGGTAAAGAACAGTAAAAAGTCGTGCGTACAACTATCATCCTCAAACTCCCAGAGCTATCACAAACACTATTGCCTACAGAGGCGGCCCCGCGAGAATTTCTGGATGGGTGTATCAAGAGGCTCTTTGCTTTGACCGATTGTTTGCTCGTGAATGCTGACATTTCCAGGATCATCATAGTTGTGTAAATGCGCTGGGGGCTCGTATATCGGCCCCTAGGGTGTGATGCGTGATCATTTTAATTATTTTTCAATTCATAACCATACGTTCTCAGGCAGACAGGTTTATTTCACAGAAGTTGACTGTACAGTTGCATAATTTTTGTTTAAAATCATACATTTGCATAATTTTGTTTAAAATCGCACAGTTCTGCGATAATGTCGGGTGTTGGACACGCACTTATCAGTCTTTCATACGTGTCGCAGAAAGATTTTAGTCTGTTCTGCGAGAGTTTATTATGCACGTACTGTGCAGACATGTCAAGAAACATTTTGGTGTGTTCACCAGTCCATACGGGTGTTGGTGTGTAAGGTGATCGACCATCATCCTTCTGTTCTTACTTACACGTCGGCGCGATACCGCGCGTTTCTTTGACGCTAATGCATCGGCTGAATTGGCAGCTGCTGCTTCCGCGTTGCTATTTGCAGATTCTGTAGCTTGACACAGACGTATATTCTTAAGCCTACTACTCTCTGTATTCCCGGGGTGGTCGGTTGGCGCGTCGCTTTCTCCACGATCTGCGACACAACCGTGTGAAAGAGGCTCCGTTCTCACCTCCGTTCTGTTCTCAAATCCATAATTGCGCTGTTGCAAAACTCGCGAATGACGATCCTCCGTAACTAAAGAAAAGATACGTGGTGTAGTTAACCGCTAAGTGGGCTGAGATATAGGAAGAGCTACATGACCACTTTACTCTGATTCAACGCGAATTTGTAAAGCTACTAGCACCGATTATCTGTGAAACCGATGCATGATTGTTTGTATAACTACACTATAGAGGGCCTAGACATATATACTTACAAGTATCCCCCGGGTGTTGATCTACAGAGAATGCTGAATTAACAGACATCTCGCTGCTGGGCGCCGCCGTATGGGGCTGTTTTCTCCCTCAAACTGCAACCTCACGGGCGATACTTTAGCAGCTGTAAATAAAATATAGCATACATGAATGCGCACAACACATTCACAAAGCTAACTTGACACACGTAAATAAAATATATCTACTAGTTACCGCAGAAATTTTTATCTGCGTGTATAAGTACACTATAGAGATGCGTAGACATATATGCTTACAAGTATGAGACGTGTAGTGTAGTTCAGAGATTGGTGAATTAAACGGTGTGGAGGTGCTCGGGCGTTTTCGTATGGGTGTGTTTTCTTTTTCAAGCTGCAGCCTCCTGCTCGTTAGTTTAACATCTGTAAATAAAATATAACTATTACTCGCCACAGAAATGATATCTACGCGGGCCACACGCACAAAGCTAAATTCGCAAAGCTATCGTAACGCGCGTAAATAAAATATATCCACTAGTTATCGGTGGGGTCACAGGGTACAGAGGATACAAACACACATATCACCCGGGTTTCAAGGACCCGCTACCTTTTCTATTCCAGAGCCGTGTGCTTAGCGAATCACCCCATCTTTTAGGAGCGTTGGGAGGATTATAGTCCAGTTCGACGAACTCGACATCTGAATCCTGGGGATCCTCCACGATCTCAACATCGGAATCGCGATGCTCGAGCGGCTCAGTCGCCACAGGGTTTCCAACCGCCCAGTCCGCTACAGCTGTATCTGTATGAGAAAATGTTTATATTATTAAAACATGTCTAGCTAACGACCCAGTCAGCTAAAATAAAATTAACTGTATGGATTTTAGCGGCAGTCTATATTAATTATTAATATTAATAGTAGGCGTTATAAATTTACAGCTACCACGTTTACACGTCTAGATACATAGGTTTAAAACATATGATATAGCTATAGGTTTCTTGCCTGTGACAGACTGGTGAGAGCTTGAGGCTCGTCGCCCGCTAGTAGAGTTGCCTTCCTCTAACAGGTTCTGCGTAATGAACCGGTTCTCGTAGGAGTAGTCTGAATGGACTCCCACTTCTTAAATAAGAAAGAATGAAATATATCACTTATATATACAAAGCGCAGACTCAGACATCCCGAGACATTGCGGAGTACCCTATATACTGTGTAAAACTTACCCGATTGTTCTGGTGAAAGCATAGCAGTAATATTGACCGCGAGAATATCTGGCCTCCATCTTGAATAAAAAAGGGTCCGCTATTGAATTAAAGCAAATAAAGATCAAGTATGAAAACACGGCTAACCTGTTAATACAAATACTACTCAAACTTAAATATAATTGAAACGAAATCCGTAAAAATACTCACTCTAGTCCTGTTCAGATCGGAGTTGTGGTCTGTGAGTTGTGAACAAGTGCGAACTGTATTGCTTGTGAGCTACCCGTATTTATTAGGGCTAGCAGAGAGAACACGCCCTCTGTCACTGCCCCCACGCTAGGGCAGAAAAAACATCCCATTCATGTTTTACAGAGGGATCATGGCGGCTAACCGCGTTGATGCAATATTGTAGAAGTAATATTTCACGACAGAACCCCAACCATCATTACCCTGTATTAGCTTTGTGCGTGTGGCCCGCGTAGATATCATTTCTGTGGCGAGTAATAGTTATATTTTATTTACAGATGTTAAACTAACGAGCAGGAGGCTGCAGCTTGAAAAAGAAAACACACCCATACGAAAACGCCCGAGCACCTCCACACCGTTTAATTCACCAATCTCTGAACTACACTACACGTCTCATACTTGTAAGCATATATGTCTACGCATCTCTATAGTGTACTTATACACGCAGATAAAAATGTCTGCGGTAACTAGTAGATATATTTTATTTACGTGTGTCAAGTTAGCTTTGTGAATGTGTTGTGCGCATTCATGTATGCTATATTTTATTTACAGCTGCTAAAGTATCGCCCGTGAGGTTGCAGTTTGAGGGAAAAACAGCCCCATACGGCGGCGCCCGCAGCAGCGAGATGTCTGTTAATTCAGCATTCTCTGTAGACCAGCACCCGGGGCATACTTGTAAGTATATATGTCTAGGCCCTCTATAGTGTACTTATACAAACAATCATGACTTCGTATAGGTATTCAACTCTGATAGTATCATATCCGCCGTAGGTACACGGGGACTTGGGTTCCAGCCTTAGGATTAACAACGTAGAGCTCTTACACGGGGATACTTGTAGTCAAATGCAGACCGCTCTATCAGGTATATAAGCATAGATCATAGTCTGATTCAGCTGAGATCAGCACCCGGGATACTTTAAGTAATATGACTAGGCGTCATAGTGTCTTAACAGCCAATATCATCGTGTATCATCTGAGATCAGAACGCGGGTGGATACTGTAAGTATATATGACTAGTCCACTCTATAGTGTACTTATACAGACAATCATACATCGGTAGTATTCTCTGTAGATCAGCACCCGGGGGATACTTGTAAGTATATATGTCTAGACCGCTCTATAGTGTACTTATACAGACAATCATACATCAGTAGTATTCTCTGTAGATCAGCACCCGGGGATACTTGTAAGTATATATGTCTAGACCGCTCTATAGTGTACTTATACAGACAATCATACATCAGTAGTATTCTCTGTAGATCAGCACCCGGGGATACTTGTAAGTATATATGACTAGCCGCTCTATAGTGTACTTATACAGACAATCATACATCGGTAGTATTCTCTGTAGATCAGCACCCGGGGGATACTTGTAAGTATATATGTCTAGACCGCTCTATAGTGAATTATACAGACAATCATACATCAGTAGTATTCTCTGTAGATCAGCACCCGGGGGATACTTGTAAGTATATATGACTAGACCGCTCTATAGTGTACTTATACAGACAATCATACATCAGTAGTATTCTCTGTAGATCAGCACCCGGGGGATACTTGTAAGTATATATGTCTAGACCGCTCTATAGTGTACTTATACAGACAATCATACATCAGTAGTATTCTCTGTAGATCAGCACCCGGGGGATACTTGTAAGTATATATGTCTAGACCGCTCTATAGTGTATTATACAGACAATCATACATCAGTAGTATTCTCTGTAGATCAGCACCCGGGGGATACTTGTAAGTATATATGTCTAGACCGCTCTATAGTGTATTATACAGACAATCATACATCAGTAGTATTCTCTGTAGATCAGCACCCGGGGAAATATTGTAAGTATATATTTTCAGACGCATAGTGAAACATACAGACAATCATACATCAGTAGTATTCTTGTAGATGCCCGGGATACTTGAAGTATTATGCTAGGCGCGTCTATAGTGTATTATTACAGACAATCATTACATCGAAAGTATTCTGTAATCAGCACGGGGTGACTTGTAAGTATAAACAACCCTCGATAGTGTACTTATCAGCAATCTACATCGTATTATTCCTGTTGATCACACCCGTGGATACTTGTAAGATATATGTCTAGACCAGCTCTATAGTGTACTTATACCAGACATATAACACGTAGTATTCTCTGTAATCAGCACGGGATAATATTTATGTATATATGTCAGAGCTCTTAGTGAATTTTGACGCAATCATTACATCAGTAGTATTTCTCTGTAGATCAGCCCGGGGGATACTTGTAAGTATAAATGCTAGGCCGCTCTCAGAGTGTAGTTATAAACATCATACATCAGTAGTATTCTCTGTAGATCAGCACCCGGGGATACTTGTAAGTATATATGTCTAGGCCGCTCTATAGTGTAGTTATACAAACAATCATGCATCGGTTTCACAGATAATCGGTGCTGATAGCTTTACAAATAGTCGCGTTGAATCAGAGTAAAGTGGCTCATGTAGCTCTTCCTATATCTAGCCCACTTAGCGATTAACTACACCACGTGTCTTTTCTTTAGTTACGGAGGAGCGTCATTCGCGAGTTTTGCAACAGCGCAATTATGGATTTGAGAACAGAACGGAGGTGAGAACGGAGCCTCTTTCACACGGTTGTGTCGCAGATCGTGGAGAAAGCGACGCGCCAACCGACCACCCCGGGAATACAGAGAGTAGTAGGCTTAAGAATATACGTCTGTGTCAAGCTACAGAATCTGCAAATAGCAACGCGGAAGCAGCAGCTGCCAATTCAGCCGATGCATTAGCGTCAAAGAAACGCGCGGTATCGCGCCGTCGTGTAAGTAAGAAGCAGAAGGATGATGGTCGATCACCTTACACACCAACACCCGTATGGACTGGTGAACACACCAAAATGTTTCTTGACATGTCTGCACAGTACGTGCATAATAAACTCTCGCAGAACAGACTAAAATCTTTCTGCGACACGTATGAAGACTGATAAGTGCGTGTCCAACACCCGACATTATCGCAGAACTGTGGATTTTAAACAAAATTATGCAAATGTATGATTTTAAACAAAAATTATGCAACTGTACAGTCAACTTCTGTGAAATAAACCTGTCTGCCTGAGAACGTATGGTTATGAATTGAAAAATAATTAAAATGATCACGCATCACACCCTAGGGGCCGATACACGACCCCCCAGCGCATTTACACAACTATGATGATCCTGGAAATGTCAGCATTCACGAGCAAACAATCGGTCAAAGCAAAGAGCCTCTTGATACACCCATCCAGAAATTCTCGCGGGGCCGCCTCTGTAGGCAATAGTGTTTGTGATAGCTCTGGGAGTTTGAGGATGATAGTTGTACGCACAACTTTTTACTGTTCTTTACCAGCGGTAAATTTTCAGGGTATAAATTTATAGCCCACAATGCAGGGCTCCACGATTCTTACTTTATTGTTAAGTCAGTGGTTTTTGAAAACTACCGGTAAATGTGTTAGCCCGAGGTGTCGTCGTCTTGTGTGTGACGCTACCCGTTTTGTCTATAAGGTTCATAGACTCGATAAATTTTATCCCCATGAAGCTCAGTAAATTACCTCAGGCCTCGGGATTTTCAGTTTTCCACGCTTTTTAATACCTGAGAAAACAAAGCTATGTAGGTCCCATACCCGATGTGAAATATTATGAGCTAGAGTACATGGCACTGGGTGCTTCTGGTACGACATGAGAGTCCGAAACACAGGTATGTTAAAAAGTTTGTACAGGTATGCTAAAAAGTTTGCACGCAATTTTTTGTTGAATGCTGATCAAAATCGTTGCATAGGTGTGGTTCTGTGCCAAAATAGGCCGGGACACGTCTTAACATGCCTGTCTTTTATATCTGATGGGGCTTAGCGTCTTTAAAAATAGGTCTGCGCTGCAAGAACGCTACGCATCCCAGGCTATACAGAGGTTCATGTATGTAGCGCATACCGAGAACATTGGCAATCACCACGCCTTGAGAGGGTTTGTGAAGCAACTCGCTCAATATTTTCTAGATGACTGTGCGCGTGTTAACGGCCAGCACATAGTTTCTGAATTTCAGGGTTGTTTTTTCCATGGCTGTCCCTCGTGCTATAATGAAAATGATGCAGATAAGGTCACAAAAAAGCGCTAGCTGCAGCGTGCTGGTACACCATAAGAGTGCTGTGGGTGCATGAGTGGCGTGAAATGTTTAAAAATGATTCAGAGGATCACCACCATCTATGAGATATGGTATTTTCCAAACACCAGCGATGATCTGTTTGCCACCTACATTAAACTACACTATAGGGGCGAGGTGTAGAGGCCCGGGACTTGTCCGGGCATGCCCGGACATGCGGGACTTGTCCGGGCATGCCCGGACATGCCAGTTCCGAAATAGCGAATTTGCTCTGAATTTGTCATCAAGTTGCTGAAATCGTGTTAGTAATCAAATTAACACATCTTGGTTCGCTACAGTATTCGTATGGTAACTATTAAAATAGCAGCTGAGAGCCAGAAACACAGCTATGCTAAAAAGTTTGTAACCAATTTTTGTTGAGTAGTGGTCAATATCGATGCATAGGAGTGGGCATTTGCCAAAATAGGCCGGGACACCTTCCAACATGCCTGTCTTTTATATCTGAGGGTCATAGCATCTTTAAAAATAGACCTGTGCAACAAGAACGCTACGCATCCCAGGCTATACAGTTGATCATGTGTGTAGCTCATTGCGGGAACGTTGACATTCAGCATGCCTTGAGATGGACACAGTTTTTGAATTTCAGGCTTGTTTTTTCCACGGTTGTCACGTGACCAGGACTTGTTCAGGCATGCCACGACATGCCTGGGCCAATATGTCTATCAGTATTAAACCATAAAAACTCCTCTGTACATGATCCTTAAGCAAAATAAAAAAATATAATGCAAAATAAATCTGTGAAGGCGCAAAAATGTTGAAAATATGGTGTCTCACATGGACCCTATATGCCAGTTCACAATGTGTCTATCAGTATTAAACCATAAAAACGCCTATCTGAGGGACTTAGCATCATTAAAAATAGTCCCAAAATAACGAATCTGTTTTGAGTTTGTTATCAAGTTGCCGTGGTCACCAATGCAAGAGGGCTCTCCCCTACTATGTACTCCCTGTCAGTAAACTTTGGAAACATATATTTTCCGTATCATCTTTGTACATAAATAGTATACACTAAGTATCGGCCCCATCCTATACCTGTATTCTCACATGAACCAGTTAAAAATAGTCACAAAATAACGAATTTGTTGTGAATTTGTTATCAAGTTGCCGTAATCGGGTTAGTAATCAGTTTAATACACCTTGACTCGGTATAATATTCGTATGGTAACTAATAAAATAGCATCTGAGAGTCAGAATATTTGTCATGTGCCAAAATAGGTCGGGACATGTTCCAACATGCCTCAATTTTTGTTGAATGTTGATCAAAATAAATAGTATACACTAAGTTTTGGGACCATCCTATGCCTATATTCTCACATGAAACAGTTAAAAATAGTCACAAAATAACGAATTTGTTGTGAATTTGTTATCAAGTTGCCTTAGTAATCAGTTTAATACACCCTGATTCGCTACAATTAAACTTTGGAAACATATATTTTCCGTATCATCTTTGTACATAAATAGTATACACTAAGTAATGGTCCATCTTATGTCTGTATTCTCACATGAAACAGTTAAAAATAGCCCCAAAATAACAAAATCTAAGTAATGACTCCCATCCTATGCCTGTATTCTCACATGAAACAGAGTGATCTAGCTGTAGCAAACAGTGCGAGAAATGAGGGCTATACACATGGGGTGCCAAGCAGCATTCAGGTATGATCTCACATCTATGGCGATGCTTTTTTAATATAGCTCCTCATATGGATTTGCTAATTGACTTCATATGCACGCACAGTATGTATTGTGAGCTCTGCACTCGCATGCTAACATCATTATATTAGCAGCTGTGATGGAGAAGTTACTTTATTGATATACCTGAATCATTGAGATACTTATAATCCTATATATAGCGCATATATGTCTGCCTATTGGGAGGGGTATTGTGAGTTACATAGATTGCATATATATGGACATGAGCTCTGCACATGCATGGTAACAGCATTATATTAGCATCTGTGATGGGGCAGTTACTTTATTGATATACCAGCTTCATTGAGATACTTATAATCCTATATATAGTGCATATATGTCTGCCTATTGGGGGATATTGTGAGTTGCATAGATTGCATATATATGGACAAATATATGGAGGTTATTATTGTTTAGTCCCGGATTAGTCTATTATTGCTATAACATATAAGATATGGAGATGTGCACTATTATATATTGATTTGAATGTAGTTCATGCCTGTCTGCATTTGGCTATTTTTAAACCCCATCAACTTTAAAAAACCCTCACTACACGTGTTGGAGCATTCAACAGCATTGTTCCTGTCTAGAGAGAATCCCATGACCTGTATTGCCATTTGTATCGACATTTTGGTGTCACAATTAATTCAATGCTTGAAATGTCTTTGAGATGTATTTATTTATTACAATAAAATCATGATTAGTTCTGGCAATAAACGTTTTTAAGATGAATGATCTCTTATGCCTATGTCATTTCCACACAGCTTCCCACAGAGTGGTAGTGTGGGAAGACCCTTCAGAAACCCATTGTTTTAAAATCACATTAGTGCAGGTAATGTTTGCTAGAAACCTTCACTAATTTGAATGTAGTTCATACCTGTCTGCATTTGGCTATTTTTCTGCATGCTGTATATCCCACTCTTTTGGATTTTTATCCATGATAATGTATTTTAGACCTTAATAAAATTTGTATTTTATACTGCAAAAGCTTCTTTTTGAATTTATTTCAATTACAGTCTAGCATGTCACAATTAATTCAGTGATTGAAATGTCTTTGAGCTGTAACTTCAAGAAGAACACACATAAATGTGTTGGTTTTAAAAGATCCCACTGACTATACACAATGCAATACTATTTACTGTTTGCCTGAATTACCGTAGCATCGACCTTCACTCATTCTGACAATTCATGTCAACACTGTTGTACTACATTTCTATGGGTCAGTAAAGATGTATATCTATGTACCATGTTAGTTAGTAAATAGAAAAATATGCTCTCTCAACACAACCCAAGCCTTAGATACACAGCTTGGTAATAGCTTACCGATCTGTAACAGAGAGTGCTAGAAATCACCTTTACATACAGGCATATCAGTTCCAAACTTTTACACATTTACTGGGGGACATTTATACAAACCTGCTAGAAATGAGCTTTACATACATTTACTGATGGATTCTAATACAGACATTTACTGGGTGCTTCTAATACAAACCCTTTACAGTTCATGTCAGGGCATTCTCTGCTAGAAAATAGCTTTACATCTACGGATGGAGTTAAAACTACCCTTTAATACACTAAAACGCCACAGACTAATCAAAGTCACTGAATAAAATATAAATAGACATGAATAAATCACTTTGATTGAAATTCACAAATCCAGCAGCCCATCTCCATGTCATTACATTCTTCCCAGTCCTGATATAAGTGTAGATACACTGCCAAGCTAAAAATATATATACTGAATAAAACTATAAGATGACCGTCATAATTCCAAATTCCACCACAATAGTGTTTTACATGCATTTACTGGGTCCTTAAAAGTTTCTCTCCACAAAAAAGTATAAAATCAAGATTCACTCTTTAATTCACTAAAAATCCTTATTATTTAACTAGAACTCCTTATACATTTACTAGGTCCTTAAAAGTTACACTAAAACAACACAGACTAATCAAAGTCACTGAATAAAATATCAATAGAGACGAATAAATCACTTTGATTGAAATTCACAAATCCAGCAGCTCAGATTTCCCAGCCTGAGCAAAGTTCAGCCAGGGGTCGTGACGACCTGGATCAAGTCCCAGGGAGACGGATTAAATGATAGGGGGCGTGTCGACCTGTCAGATTTGAGTTTGACGAGAGTGGGGGTCCCTATACTACTTGTGTGCAGTGTTAGAGTGCTACCCACTTTTACAGACAAATTGAGCATGTCCTACTCTGATCAAAATCGGATCAGAGCAGAACATTCTCTTACCCTCATGGATCTCAATTTCAGAGCCGTGATTTTCACGGATGTGTGAATGGACCTGTAAAACTCTACGAGTCTGTGTGTCGTTTGAAAAAAAAATCTGGCAGCACATGGACATTTCACACAAATATGAGAATGTAGATAACATTATCACTTCACGTCACACAGTGCAGATATAGAATAATATTTACATCCAGGCACTTACGCCTGACGTCTTGTCTAATTAGAGCCACTTTCTGCTGTTTCTTCTACATCTGGTCAGACCTTCATGTCGACATCTCCCAGCCACGATTCGTCTTGTCACAATGATCATTGCAGCCCTGAAAATAACAAGGTCACATACATTGTAAAAATACATGTGTATCCCCTCTGAATGCAGATATGTACCCCATCATTAAAAACATAAAGTGACTGTTCCCTATATTAACTATAATCTCCGCCACCCAATAATATCAAGTGTTCAATCTGTGACTCTCCGTAATTACAGTTGTGCTCAAAAATGTACATACCCCGGCAGAATTTATGCTTTCTTGGCCTTTTTTCAGAGAATATGAATGATAACACCAAAACTTTTTCTCCACTCATGGTTAGTGGTTGGGTGAAGCCATTTATTGTCAAACTACTGTGGTTTCTCTTTTAAAATCATAATGACAACCCAAAACATCCAAATGACCCTGATCAAAAGTTTACATACCCTGGTGATTTTGGCCTGATAACATGCACAGAAGTTGACACAAATGGGTTTGAATGGCTACTAAAGGTAACATCTTCACCTGTGCTCTATTTGCTTGTAATCAGTGTTTGTGAATAAAAGCTGAGTGAGTTTCTGGGATCCAGACAGAATCTTACATCTTTCATCCAGCCACTGACGTTTCTGGATTGTGAGTCACAGAGAAAGCAAAAGAATTGTCACCGGATCTACAGGAAAAGATAGTTGAACTGTATAAAACAGGAAAGGGATACAAAAATACAACCCCTGGCAAAAATTATGGAATCACTGGCCTTGGAGGATGTTCATTCAGCTGTTTTATTTTGTTGAAAAAAAACAGATCACAGACATGGCACAAAACTGAAGTCATTTCAAATGGCAACTTTCTGGCTTTGAGAAACACTAAAAGAAATCAGGAACAAATAATGTGGTAGTCAGTAATGGTTATTTTTTTTAACCAAGCATAGGGAAAAAACTATGGAATCACTCAATTCTGAGGGAAAAAAATATGGAATCATGAAAAACAAACAAAAAAACACTCCAACACATCACTAGTATTTTGTTGCACAACCTCTGGCTTTTACAACAGCTTGCAGTCTCTGAGGCATGGACTTAATGAGTGTCAAACAGTACACTTCATCAATCTGGCTCCAACTTTCTCTGATTGCTGTTGCCAGATCAGCTTTGCAGGTTGGAGCCTTGTCATGGATCATTTTCTTCAACTCCCACCAAACATTTTCAATTGGATTGAGATCCGGACTATTTGCAGGCCATGACATTGACCTTATGTGTCTTTTTCAAGGAATGTTTTCACAGATTTGCTCTATGGCAGGATGCATTATCCTCTTGAAAAATAATTTCATCATCCTCAAACATCCTTTCAATTGATGGGATAAGAAAAGTGTCCAAAATATCAACATAAACTTCTGCATTTATTGAAGATGTAATGACAGCCATCTCCCCAGTGCCTTTACCTGACATGCAGCCCCATATCATCATTGACAGTGGAAATTAGCATGTTCTCTTCAGGCAGTCATCTTTATAAATCTCATTGGAACGGCACCAAACAAAAGTTCCAGCATCATCACCTTGCCCAACGCAGATTCGCGATTCATCGCTGAATATGACTTTCATCCAGTCATCCACAGTCCACAATTGCTTTTCCTTAGCCCATTGTAACCTTGTTTTTTTCTGTTTAGGTGTTAATGATGACTTTCGTTTAGCTTTTCTGTATGTAAATCCCACTTCCTTTAGGCAGTTTCTTACAGTTCGGTCACAGACGTTGACTCCAGTTCCACCCATTCGTTCATTTGTTGTGCATTTCCTGTTTTGGAGACGTATTGCTTTAAGTTTCCGGTCTTGGCGCTTTGATGTCTTCCTTGGTCTACCAGTATGTTTGCCTTTAACAACCTTTCCATGTTGTTTGTATTTGGTCCAGATTTTAGAAACAGCTGACTGTGAACAACCAACATCTTTTGCAACATTGGGTAACGATTTACCCTCTTTTAAGAGTTTGATAATCCTCTCCTTTGTTTCAATTGACATCTCTCGTGTTGGAGCCATGATTCATGTCAGTCCACTTGGTGCAACAGCTCTCCAAGGTCTGATCACTCCTTTTTAGATGCAGACTAACGAGCAGATCTACCGTATATACTCGTGTATAAGCCGACCCGTGTATAAGCCGACCCCCCTAATTTTGCCACAAAAAACTGGGAAAAATTATTGACTCGTGTATAAGCCGGGTGTATAAACTGCCCTCCTGCTCTGTGCTGCCCCCATCCTGCTCCTTGCTCCCCATCCAGCTCTGTGCTCCCCATTCTCCTCTGTACTCCCCCCTCCTGCTCCGTCCTCAGCTGTGCTCCCCATTCCTTCTCCGTCCTCCTGTGCCCCCCGTCCTGCTCCGTGCTCCTCTGTGCCCTCCATCCTCCCCTGTCCTGCTCCATGCTTCCCCCGTCCTCCTCCACGCTTCCCCCGTCCACTGATCTCCCCCCCCGTCCTGCTCCATGCTTCCCCCGTCCTCTGTTCTACCCCGTCCTCCTCCATGCTTCCCCCGTCCTCTTCTATGCTTCCCCGTCCACCGTTCTCCCCCCCGTCCTGTTCCGTGCTCCTTGTCCTCTCCTCCATCATACTCACCCCTCCCCGTGCCATCGCTGAGCGTCCCTGCAATCCTGCGTTCTCCCCGTCTTCCTGCAGCTCTCCAGCACTGAGCGGTGATGTAATACCGCTCATTAAGGCCATGAATATGGAGGCCACGCCTATGGGAGTGGCGTCGCGTCCATATTACATGACCTTAATGAGCGGGTATTACATCACCGCTCAGTGCCGAAGAGCTGCAGGAAGACGGGGAGAACGCAGGATTGCAGGGACGCTCAGCGATGGCACGGGGAGGGGTGAGTATGATCCCAGCCACCGGCTCCTGCCGCGGCATTCCCTCCCCGCTGGTTTCTGCCCTATGACACGTGTATAAGCCGAGGGGGCATTTTCAGCACGAAAAAAGGTGCTGAAAATCTCGGCTTATACACGAGTATATACGGTAATTTGATGCAGATGTTAGTTTTGGGAATGAAAATTTACAGGGTGATTCCATAATTTTTTCCCTCAGAATTGAGTGATTCCATAATTTTTTCCCTATGCTTGGTTAACAAAATAACCATTACTGACTACCACATTATTTGTTCTTGATTTCTTTTAGTGTTTCTTAAAGCCAGAAAGTTGCCATTTGAAATGACTTCAGTTTTGTGCCATTTCTGTGATCTGCTTTTTTTAAACAAAATTAAACAACTGAATGAACATCCTCCAAGGCTGGTGATTCCATAATTTTTGCCAGGGGTTGTATATCCAAGGAATTAATAATGCCAGTCAGCAGCGTTCAAACTGTGATTAACCCCTTAAAGACCAAGCCATTTTGTAGGTAAAAGACCAGGCCAATTTTTACAATTCTGACCACTGTCTCTTTATGAGGTTATAACTCTGGAACGCTTCAACGGATCTTGGCGATTCTGAGATTGTTTTCTCGAGACATATTGTACTTCATGATAGTGGAAAAATTTCTTCAATATAACTTGCGTTTATTTATGAAAAAAACGGAAATATGGCAAAAATTTTGAAAATTTTGCAATTTTCAAACTTTTAATTTTTATGCCATTAAATCAGAGAGATATGTCACAAAAATTAGTTAATAAATAACATTTCCCACATGTCTACTTTACATCAGCACAATTTTGGAACCAAAATTTTTTTTGTTTAGGAAGTTATAAGTGTTAAAAGTTGACCAGCAATTTCTCATGTTTCCAACAAAATTTACAAAACCATTTTTTTTTAGGGACCACCTCACATTTGAAGTGAATTTGAGGGGTCAATATGACAGAAAATACCCAAAAGTGACACCATTCTAAAAACTGCACCCCTCAACGTGTTCAAAGCCACATTCAAGAAGTTTATTAACCCTTTAGGTACTTCAAAAGAATTGAAGCAATGTGGAAGGAAAAAATTAACATTTAACTTTTTTTCCCAAAATTTTTCTTTCGACACAATTTTTTAAAATTTTGTCAAGGGTATCAGTAGAAAATGAACCACAATATTTGTTGTACAATTTCTCCTGAGTACAGCGATACCCCATATGTGGGGGTAAACCACTATTTGGGCGCATGGCAGAGCTCGGAAGGGAAGCAGCGCCATTTGACTTTTTTGGCTGGAATTGAGATTGGACGCCATGTCGCATTTGGAGAGTCCCTGTGTGCCTAAACAGTGGAAACCCCCCACAAGTGACCCCATTTTGGAAACTAGACCCCCCAAGTAACTTATCTAACTGTGTAGTGAGAGCTTTGAACCCCCAAGGGCTTCACAGAAGGTTATAACGTAGAGCCGTAAAATTAAAAAATCATATTTTTTCCACAAAAATGATCTTTTCATCCCAATTTTTATTTTCCAAAGGGTAAAAGGACCCCAAAAGTTATTGTGCAATTTGTCCTGAGTACGCTTATACCCCATATGTGGGGGTAAACCACTATTTGGGCGCATGGCAGAGCTTGGAAGGGAAGCAGCGCCATTTGACTTTTTTGGCTGGAATTGAGATTGGACGCCATGTCGCATTTGGAGAGTCCCTGTGTGCCTAAACAGTGGAAACCCCCCACAAGTGACCCCATTTTGGAAACTAGACCCCCCAAGGAACTTATCTAGATGTGTGGTGAAAGCTTTGAACCCCCAAGGGCTTCACAGAAGGTTATAACGTAGAGCAGTAAAATTAAAAAATCATATCTTTTCCACAAAAATGATCTTTCCACCCCCAATTGTTATTTTCCAAAGGGTAACAGGACCCCAAAAGTTATTGTGCAATTTGTCCTGAGTACACTGATACCCCATATGTGGGGGTAAACCACTATTTTGACGCATGGCAGAGCTGGAAAGGGAAGGAGCGCCTTTTTCAAATGCAGATTTTGATGGAATGGTCTGCGGGTGTCATGTCACGTTTGGAAAGCCCCTGATGTGCCTAAACAGTAGAAACCCCCCACAAGTGACTCCATTTTGGAAACTAGACCCCCAAGGAACTTATCTAGATGTGTGGTGAGCACTTTGAACCCCCAAGTGCTTCACAGAAGTTTATAACGTAGAGCCGTGAAAATAAAAATATCATATTTTTTTCCACAAAAATAATCTTTTTGCCCCCAAATTTTTATTTTTATAAGGGTAACAGGAGAAATAGGACCCCAAAAGCTATTGTGCAATTTGTCCTGAGTACGCTGATATCCCATATGTGGGGGGGAACCACTATTTTGACGCATGGCAGAGCTGGAAAGGGAAGGAGCGCCTTTTTCAAATGCAGATTTTGATGGAATGGTCTGCGGGTGTCATGTCACGTTTGGAAAGCCCCTGATGTGCCTAAACAGTAGAAACCCCCCACAAGTGACTCCATTTTGGAAACTAGACCCCCCAAGGAACTTATTTAGATGTGTGGTGAGCACTTTGAACCCCCAAGTGCTTCACAGAAGTTTATAACGTAGAGCCGTGAAAATAAAAATATCATATTTTTTTCCACAAAAATAATCTTTTTGCCCCCAAATTTTTATTTTTATAAGGGTAACAGGAGAAATAGGACCCCAAAAGCTATTGTGCAATTTGTCCTGAGTACGCTGATATCCCATATGTGGGGGGGAACCACTATTTTGACGCATGGCAGAGCTCGGAAGGGAAGGAGCACCGTTTTTAAATGCAGACTTTGATGAATGGTCTGCGGGTGTCATGTCACGTTTGGAAAGCCCCTGATGTGCCTAAACAGTAGAAACCCCCCACAAGTGACTCCATTTTGGAAACTAGACCCCCCCAAGGAACTTATCTAGATGTGTGGTGAGCACTTTGAACCCCCAAGTGCTTCACAGAAGTTTATAACATAGAGCTGTGAAAATAAAAATATCATATTTTTTTCCACAAAAATAATCTTTTTGCCCCAAATTTTTATTTTTCTAAGGGTAACAGGAGAAATAGGACCCCAAAAGCTATTGTGCATTTTGTCCTGAGTACGCTGATACCCCATATGTGGGGGGGAACCACTGTGATCGCCTTACTGCGATCTTTGGGAGGCACAATGAACAAATCCACAAAAGGTGAAGAATTGGTTTTCTTTTTTGCGCCGTTCCTCGTGCGGTATTAGTGATTAGGCGACTTTATTCCTCGGATCGGTGCGATTACAGCGATACCAGATTTATACTCTTTTTTCATGTTTAGCTTCTGTCACACACTAAAAGATGCTTTTTTTTTGGAATAATTTTTCGTAAGAAATTTTTGCATCGCCGTATTTTGAGAGCTATAATTTTTCCATATTTCGGCCGACAGAGTTATCTATGGGCTTATTTTTTGCGGGACGAGCTGACGTTTTTATTGGTACCATATTCAGGCACATAACGTTTTTTGATCGTTTCCTATTCCGATTTTTGTGGAATCAGAATGAACAAAAACCAGCAATTCAGGAATTGTTTTTTTTTTTTTTTTTTTTTCCTCCGTTCCGTGTGTGGTAAAATTAATAAAGCAGCTTTATTCTTCGGGTCACTACGGTCACGGCGATTCCTCATTTATATATTTTTTTTTATGTTTTGGCGTTTTTTACACAATAAAAAATTTTATAGAAAAAATAATTATTTTTGCATCAGTTTATTCCGCGAGCTATAACTTTTTTATTTTTTCGCTGATGATGTTGTATAGCAGCTTGTTTTTTGCGGGACAAGATGACGTTTTCAGCGGTACCATGATTATTTATATCTGACTTTTTGATCGCGTGTTATTGCACTTTTTTACTACTTTTTTGTGGTTTTTTTTTACGGCTTTCACTGAAGGGGTTAACTAGGGTTACGCTTTTATAGATGGGATTTTTACGGACGTGGCGATACCAAACATGTGTATGTTTTTTGTTTTTTATTTTTTTTTATTACATAAAAATGTGTATTTTTTAGGGGATTTTTTTAAAATTATTTTTTAATATTTTTTTTTACATTTTTTTTAAAAAATGATTTTTTTTAACTTGTCCCTTTATGGGACTTTCACTTTTTTTACTTTTTATTGCAGTTACAATGCATTGCAATGCTCTGGCATTGCAATGCATTGCAACTATAGTGGAAGCTGCTGTGACATGATCACAGCAGCTTTCCGTAGCTAGATGACCCGGAGGTTGTCATGACAACCCCCGGGTCATCAAGGCAGAGATCGGCCCCTGCAAATACATTGCAGGGTGCTGATCTGAGGCAGAGGGAGCTCCCGACCCTCTGCTTCCCCCCCCCCCCCGAGCTCTGCGATCGCGCTCGATCGCAGCAGTCAGGGGGTTAACAGCCAGGGGCGGTGGGGGCTCCGCTCCTGGCTGTCAGTGCAGGAAGCCTGGCCACTGCAGCGCCGGCTCCTGCACTGATCGCGCTGGGGAAGCTGAAATTTCAGCTTCTCCTGTGCGATCTCTGCTGTGTTTGGTCAGTCAGATTGACTGACCAAGCACAGCGCTGTAGGTGCGGGGACCGACGGCAAAGGTCCCCGCACCGCTTGCCGTGCCTGTCAGCTGTCTGTGACAGCTGTCGGCACTGATCTACCACTGCGTGTTTACACGCAGTGGTAGATCAAAGCCATGACGTGCAGAGTCCGTCCTGGTGCCGGAACTGGCACCTTGCCATGACGGACTCTGCACGTCAGTGGACATTAAGGGGTTAACAAATGGAAAATCAGGGGCTCTGTAAAAACAAAACCACGGTCAGGTAGACCAACAAAAATTTTGTCCACAACTGCCAGGAAAATTGTTTGGGATGCAAAGAAAAACCCACAAATAACATCAGCTGAAATACTGGACTCTCTGAAAAGTAGCTTACTGCGCAAATGCCACAAAGTATCTCGCCTGTGATATGCAAAACAGCACAGAGACAAGCTTCAAAACTTCTGGAACAAGGTAATTTGGAGTGATGAGAACAAAATTGAACTTTTAGGCCTCAACCATAAACGTTAAAGTTGGAGAGAGGTCAACAAGGCCTATGATGAAATTAACACCATTCCTACTGTAAAGCACAGTGGTGGATCACTGATGTTTTCAGGATGTTTGAGCTACAAAGGCACAGGAAACTTGGTCAAAGTTGAAGGAAAGATGAAAGCAGCATGTTATCAACAAATACTGGAGGCAAATTTGCAATCATCAGCCCAGAAGCTGCACATGGGACGTACTTGGACGTTCCAACATGACAACGATTGATCTCAAGCACGCAGTTCATGCTAGACATCCCAGGAATTTACAGAAACTGGAGGCTTTTTGCCAAGAAGAGTCAGCTCAGCAAGCTTTACCATCTGAGAAGACAAAGAACCTCATCTAACTACCACAAAAGTCTTCAAGCTGTCACTGATGTTAGAGGGGGCAATACACAGTATTAAGAAATGGGGTTTGTAAACTTTTGATTGGGTCTTTTGGGTGTTTTGGATTGGCATTATGATTTAAAAAGAGAAAACAATAAATGGCTTCATCCAACCACTAACCATGAGTGGAGAAAAAGTTTTGGTGTTATCATTCATATTCTCTGAAAAGAAGGCCAAGAAAGCAAAAATTCTGCCGGGATATGTAAAACTTTGGACCACAACTGTACCTGTAAGGCTATGTCCATATGGAAAATGTGCAAGTTTTACAGTACTAGCAAAGTAAATGAGATCCCTGAAGTCTCATGCACACGTTGCTTATTTTTTCCTTGCAGATTTGCAGCAGACTAAAATCTGCATATTGTAAATTCTTGCAGTGTATTTCACCCATACCAAAGAATGGGGGAAAATACACAACAAAAGAATGTCAAAAACGTTGCAAAAAATAAATTTATGTTATGCAGCGTTCTTCCAGCCAACACATTAAGACATGCAGCAGAATGTTTTCCTGCAAATCCTGAACGTGTGCACATAACCTTAGTCCCTGTCCTGTCCTGTGTCAGTGTCAGTGACCAGGAATAAGAGCCCAGGGACCCAATCATATAACTATTGCAAATTGCAGATCGGTCCCCATCAGCTTTTTAAAGAATGTTTTTCTCTAAAAAGCTGTAAATTTTCAGAGTCTTGATGGTGTGTCTTTATGCCCTGTATAGAATAGCATCTATGAAGTCTAGACTAGAGATATACTTGAATCTGTATAGCTAGCAGGGACAACTAGGGCAAGTTAGGGTGAACCAACGTGTAGGAGGTGTGCCAAATCCCGTATGATTAGGGTACCAACTTCCGCTGCTAGGCAGGTACAGCCTAGTACTGATCGATCCTAGGGAAAAATAGGCCTTAGCGATCTGGTTAATTCTTTTTTTATATTGAGAGATCGGGTGATTCTGAGCGCAGCAATACCAAATATGTGTACTGTATGTTTGATTTTTTTTATTGTTTTATTTTGAATGAGGTGAAAGGGGGGTGTTTTGAACTTTTAGATATTTTTTATTTTTTTTATATTTTAAAAACATTTTTTTTTACCTTTGACATGCTTCAATAGTCTCCATGGGAGACAAGACACTGCCATGACCCGATCGGCTCTGCTACACACAGGTGATGATCAGATCACCTGTATGTAGCAGAATTGCTCACTTGCTATGAGTGCTGACCACCGGGCGGCCCTCATAGCAATCCAGCAGTGACAACCATAGAGATCTCCACGAGACCTCTGGTTATCATGCCAGCCCATTGGTGACCCGTGATTACGTGACGGGGTCACCGATTGCCAAAAGAGCGAGTTAAATGCCGCTGTCAGAGTTTGCCAGCGGTATTTAATGGGTTAACAGCTGCGGGTGGATCGTGATTCCACCTGCAGCTGTTAGAGGCACATGTCAGCTGTTCAAAACAGCTGACATGTGCCGGAAAAGATGTGAGCTCACCGCCGGAGCCCACTTTAAAGGGAGGGAGTCCGACATTGGCGTACATTTACGCCTGATGTCGGAAAGAAGTTAAGAATTTCAGAGTCAATCATAAATTACTGTGATTGTACAGTCAGTGACTGATACATACTGCCCACGGTTTGGACAACATGTTTCACCTGTTAGGTTGCTCTTAGGCCTCTTTCACACATCCGGCGGGCGCCTAAACGGCGCCCCCGGCATTTTACCGCAGCGCCGCATGTGAAAAGCTTTCACACTTCCGGCGCCCAAAATGCGGTTTTTTGCCGGATGGTTGCTGATGCTTGGAGAGATAAGAAACCATCCGGCAAAAAAAAAAACGTTACATGCAGCGTTTTTTCCGGACGCCGCAATGTACATTTGCGCCGCATCCGGACAAAACCGCATGCAACGCATTGACATGCGGCGCCATGCGGCGCTAATGCATGTCAATGCGAAAAAAGCCGCATGCGGCGCATCAGATTTTCAGATGCGGCGCTGCGGGAAAATGCCGGGGGCGCCGCAAGGGGAAAAACGGATGTGTGAAACTAGCCTTAGTGTTTTCATGTTATAGAAATCAATGAGCATGAGCTCCCCTTGTGATGGATTAAATTAATGTTTAAACAACACAATAATCAGCGAGCAGAAGCTCCCTCTTGTGGAGGTTAATATGAATATTTTCACATTGTAGAAATTAGTGAGCAGGAGTTCTTTCTCCTGGTGAATTGTATTTTTTATTATGGAAATTAATGAGCAACAGCTATTGTGGTTAACTATATCAATGTCTTCACATTATAGACA
>JARQOD010000005.1:390452529-390499981 GCA_033576555.1 Oophaga sylvatica | reverse complement strand
TCAACGGAGCCAGGCGGCTCGCCATGGGGGTAAGGAGCAGGTGGAGCCTCGGGTAACCGGGTGATACCTGCTCCTCCCTCTAGGTCGGTGGCTAAAGCCTCTGAGGCCCTGGGGGAGGAAGTGGTGAACAAGGAGATCAGGAGGATGGAGAGGGAGGATAAAGCGGCTGACTCAGACAGCTCCTCTCAATATGAAAGTGTTGATGAGGAAGTCGTAGAGCAGCCTACAACATCAATGGGTAGGAAAAAACGTACCAACAGGAGGGAGGGGAGGAGGAGGCTGAACAAGTTCCAAGCCCTTGGAGACTCTGCTAAAGAGTTGCAGGACGAGGGCGAGGGGCCGGGGGCGGCATCGGGGGGTCCTTCAGGGGACAGCGGAGTCAAACTCTCAAGGGACGTTGTTTCTCCTGGGGGGACAGACCCAGAGTCCGGAGGTGAGGACACCAGGGGAGGAGGAATGGACACCTCAACTACCTTAAAGAGGAAGGGTTCTGACTCCTCCCCAGCGGGTGGTGGGAGCGGGGTGGGTAAGAAGAAGGCCGTCGAACTTGATCACTCATGATGGCTGAACTCGCCCCGTTGATGCTGGCGTCCATTAATGTCGCCAGCATTAAGTCAGATGCGGCTAGATTTGCGGCCTTTGATTTTTTCACCCGAATTGAGGCTGAAATTTTATTTTTGCAGTAGACCAGACTAACTGACATGGGGGCCATATATAAGGCATGGAGGGAGTGGAGGTGCGGGCCCTCATACTGGTCTCTTGCAGCCGAGCCGTATAGCAGGGTGGCGGTCCTTTTTAAGACTGCAGATGTGGAATACTGACGAGTGATCGAGTTAGAAATGGGGAGGTGCCTGGTCCTTGACGTCTTCATGAGGGGACAAGAGCTTCGGCTCATAATCTGCCCTCTCTTTCAAGCCACATGTCCAAACCCTAGCCTCCTCCTGCCGTCTCAAACTCAAAAATATTTCCCGGATCCGTGCATTCCTTGACCATGAAAGTACAAAAACACTAGTGCATGCCCTCATCATCTCCCGCCTCGACTACTGCAACCTCCTACTCTCTGGCCTTCCCTCTAGCACTCTGGCACCACTCCAATCCATCCTGCACTCTGCTGCACGACTAATACACTTGTCTCCCCGCTATTCCCCAGCCTCTCCTCTCTGCCAAGCCCTTCATTGGCTTCCTATCGTTCAGAGGCTCCCGTTCAAAACCCTAACCATGACCTACAAAGCCATCCACAATCTGTCTCCTCCATACATCTGTGACATGGTCTCCCGGTACATACCCACACGCAACCTTCGATCCTCTCAAGATCTCCTCCTCTACTCCCCTCTTATCTCTTCTTCCCACAACCGCATACAAAGCTTCTCCCGAGCCTCTCCCATACTCTGGAACTCTCTACCCCAACACATCAGACTCGCGCCTACCATGGAAACCTTCAAAAAGAACCTGAAGACCCACCTCTTCCGACAAGCCTACAACCTGCAGTGATCATCAGTCTACTAAACCACCGCACGATCAGCTCTTCCCTCTCCTAGTGTATCCTCACCATCCCTGTAGATTGTGAGCCCTCGCGGGCAGGGTCCTCTCTCCTTCTGTACTTGTGTGTGCCTTGTATTGCTCATGTTTACTGTACTTGTCTATATTTGCCCCTCTTCACATGTAAAGCGCCATGGAATAAATGGCGCTATAAAAATCTATAATAATAATAATAATAATAAACATCTATGGTCCCCAATCTAAGTGGGACCGAAAATGTCTCTTCCTGAAGATTAAGCCCTTTCTTTTTACGAGCCGACAGGTGGACTTCGGTGGGGACTTCAACACCATTACGAGGTCCCGTGATCGGGGGGTCCTGGCTTATGACAGCGTTGCGCTAAATAGCATAGCTAGTGAAGCTCGCCTGGTGGATGTCTACATCCGGCACACCCCAGGCCACGGGGGTTTCACCTATCATAGGGGTAGCTGTAGATCTAGAATAGACAGGCTTTTTTAAAGGAGAACGCCATCTTTTCTGCTGTGTCCGCAGTTGAGGTGGAGTTCTCAGATCACTGTCTAATTTTCTTTTCTCTGAATGTTGCAGAGACTCCCCGGATGGGATGAGGGCTGTTGAAGCTGAATTCGTCCCTGCTGGAAGAAGCGAGACAATCCTTCGAGGATTTTCTTCAGAGCCAGGTACCGCTTTTGGATCTCTGTAGTAGTAAGTCAGAGTGGTGGGAGATCTTCAAAAAGCGGGTGGCGGAGTTCTTCCGCCAGCTCTCGGGTCTCAGAAGTCTGAGCAGGCATCGCTTGTATCAGGCTCTGGGGAGGAAACTCAAGCAGCTCGTCTCGACTAGAGGTGACCGTGAGGAAATCTCCAGAGTGAAGTCTTTGCTTAAGAGGTGTCAGTATGATAGGCACACATCTTTGGTTTTTGAGAGGGATTTCGGGAAGTACCGCTCACCCGACCCCTACAGGAACTGTAAGATGTCAGTGAATTGCAAGATGGTGACAGGACTGATCGACAGTAAGGGGTCCCTGAACAGATCCAAATCAGGGATCCTGGAGGTGGTCAGGTCCTTTTACTCAAGCCTCTTGGGAAAGAGGGATCTGGATCGGGATGAGATGTCGGCTTTCCTGGCTGAAACCATCCCTGAGCCAGGGGATGATCCCTCTCTTGGTGTTTTGGCAGAAGCAATCAGGGAAGAGGAAGTGAGACTGGCCATTGATGGGCTTCGGCCCAAAAAATCGCCAGGTCCGGATGGCTTAACATCCGAGTTCTATAAGACCTTTAGGGACTCCGTGGTCCCCCTCTTGACTGGGGTGTTTAATGAATGTCTTTCCTCGGGCACTCTTCCCTGTTCAATGAGGAGGTCAGCCCTGATTATTCTGTCAAAGGGTAAAGACTCATCCCGTATTGAGAATTGGCGTACCATAGCGCTCCTCAATACGGACCGGAAGGTTCTGGCGAAGGTGTTGTTTAATCGGCTGGTCAAGTTTGCACCCCGGCTCCTTTCGGAGGCCCAGCACTGCACTGTTCCAGGCCGCAGCACTTTTAGTGCTGTGCTCGGTGTCCGAGAGGCAGTGGAACAGGGTAGGGCAGGTCGCTGGAAGGGGTACCTACTGTCATTAGATCAAGCAAAAGCCTTTGACCGGGTTAACCATGAGTACCTCTGGTCTGTCCTTTTGAGGTACGGTCTGCCTGGGAGGTTTGTAAATTGGTTAGAGATCTTATTGCAAGGGGCTGAGACTTTCCCGCTTGTGAACGGTTGGTCGGGTCGCCCTTTTGAGGTGGGTTCTGGGGTCCATCAGGGCTGTCCTCTGAGCCCACTTTTATATGCGTTCGCGATTGATCCCTTCCTGAGGAGGATAGATCGTGGACCGTTGGTGGGAGTTGAGATGGACCAGGCGGGCTCTGGGCCCCCTCTGAGGGTGGTGGCGTACGCTGACGATGTTTCCCTTTTCGTATCCTCGAGAGGGGAGGCAGATTGGGTCATGTCCGAGGTCGTGCGTTACTCGGAGGTATCCGGGTCCATGATCAACCAGGAAAAGTGTGAGAGTCTCTGGCTGGGAGGGGGAGATCCTAGTTTTGATCTCCCGGGTACCTTTCCAGAGCCCCAGGCCTCCGCCAAAATTCTAGGCATCGAATTTGGCCCCGGGGACTACCCCCAGCAAAATTGGGAGGGCAGACTCAAGATTGCCACCCAAAAGGTGGACCAGTGGAAGGGTTGGTCTTTAACCCTGAGGGAAAGGGTTGGCTTGGCTAAAGGCTTTCTGCTTCCCTTGTTAATTTACCTGGGCAGTGTGTGCATCTTGCCAGAACCTCTCTGGACACGGGTTTGCAGCCTGTTCTTCCAGCTGTTATGGGGGAATAGGCTCAACCTAATCAAGAGGGAGGTCACGTACCGTACGAGGAGACTAGGTGGGTTGGGTATGGTCAACCCAGTAGTGTTCTTAGTGAACACCTTTCTTAAAGCCAATATTTCCAACCTCTGGCTAGAGAGGGCCCCTCCGTGGGTATTCTCCTGCAGGGGTTGGTTTCGACCCTTCTTCCAGGAATGGGAGACAGGAGGGCAAGTGAAGGACCTCCGTACACCTCACGGACATCTCCCGGCTTACACTACCCCGGTTCTGAAGGTAATCCGCCGGTGGGGTCTGGGAATGAGGGAAATCAGGACCATGTCGAAGCAATGCCTCGACAGAAGGGTTCTGTTGACCAATTTCCAGAAGCCCCTGGTCCTCAGGGATTGCCCAGGCCGGGATCTGGAGGTGGGGCTCGGGCTTTTAAATTCAAAGCGGATCCCCACGAAGTTTTGGGACTTGGCCTGGCGCTGCTTTCACGGGAGACTGTATGTAAGGGACAACCTGAAGTACAGGAACTCCGATGATCGGGGTTGTCCCCGTGAGGAGTGTGGCGACGTGCTGGAAAGCATGGAGCACTTCCTCCTTCGATGTCCCTTTAATGCAGAGGTTTACAACAGGGTGGGTGCTTCTATATGTTGGCCGCGGCTGGCGCCCCTTTCCTACGCCGAGTGGGTCTATGGGGCGTTCAGATCCCTGGGTGGCCGAGAGCGGAGCACTTTATTCCTAGTTAGCGTAGTGGTCAGGTTTTACACGTGGAATGCACGGTGTTTAGTGTCGACGCAACAGAAAGCCCTCCCCCGGTATGAGGTGGTTAGTAACATCCTGGGTGACCTGGAGAAGGTGCGTTCTTTGGAGTTCGAGAGGCTGGGTGTGAGGAGAGCCTCTTGGCTTTGGAGGGGCTTCTCCTTTTGAAAACACACTCAAGGGAAAGTTGGTCTGTGTGTGGATGGTGGTAGGGATAGCATAAGGTGGTGTGGGTGTTGAGGGAGAGAAGTAGGCGCAGATAGGGACAGGGAGGGACAGTTGTAGGGATAGATAGAAAGTTAGTTAAGTTAGGTAGAGTAGGGATAGATAGGGACAGTTTGTTAGGGACAGAAGTAGGGACAGTTTTAGTTGATAAGGGACAGGGTGAATGTGTTGTTGGTAAGGGACAGGGCCTCTTAGGGCTCCAGTCTCCTGGTGGTGGGCTACTGCATGTCACAGTATAGCTTTTTGTTTTGTAAATAAAATAAAAGATAATGGATATTGAGGCTTGCAGGCACTGAACTTGGGCCTTGCAAGTTTAGAAAGTTAGGTTACGATAAAGTATGATAAAGTTGTGGTTAAGAATATATGTTATACATAAATATGATATATATTGTCTATGTGCTATGTGTTTTTGTGTCATTGTGTGTGGTGTTGGTGTTTATATTGTATATTGTATATAGTGTGTATAGTTAAGTGGGGGATGGGTGGGTACAGTTAGGTTGGGTGGGGGTTTTGAAGGGGTTTTGAGGGCATATGGGCAGAACTTGCCATGGAAACATGAAGAATGATAAGGAGTGCTGTGTATGGGCATAAACTTTTATGGACTCGGGCTTGTAGTGATAAGGCCATGAACTTATGGACCTGTGGTGTGGGGTGGTGGGAAAAAAGGAAAAAAAAACAAAAAAAAACAACCATATGTATATATATATATATATGTTATAAGGGAAAAAAAACAAAATAGCAAACCATAGAATACTGACTTATAATTTAACTGAGAATTACTGGAGAACAAAAAAGTCAAAAAAAGTATCTCAAAAAATATATCAAATTTATTTGTATACAAAAAGTACAGATATCAATAAAATTACAGCATTGTGCATATATATTGAATAGTTGTATATATAACTCAGGATGAGATGATACACCCAATAATAAGGACCCTGTGGGTGCCTGCTCAATGCAATATCATATGTACAGAGTGCAATGTATTAGCATCATAGAATCATAATTAGGTCCACAGAGGGCTTCCATCATTATATGAACTGACTATATTGTATTGCTCATAGCGCAGTTGTAACAATAGACAAAAAAATGTGCATTTAAATAAACAGATCATGGTAAGATTTACCCATTTTAGTAGCAGGTTGTGATATCCACAGGTGTCCAGGAACCCTGACGCGCGTTTCGTGAGCCTGACGCTCACTTCCTCAAAGGGGGGCGTGGTCTTTCCCGCTTGTGAACGGTTGGTCGGGTCGCCCTTTTGAGGTGGGTTCTGGGGTCCGTCAGGACTGTCCTCTGAGCCCACTTTTATATGCGTTCGCAATTGATCCCTTCCTAAGGAGGGTAGATCGTGGACAGTTGGTGGGAGTCGAGGTGGACCAGGCGGGCTCTGGGCCCCCTCTGAGGGTGGTGGCGTACGCTGACGATGTTTCCCTTTTCATATCCTCGAGAGGGGAGGCAGATTGGGTCATGTCCGAGGTCGTGCGTTACTCGGAGGTATCCGGGTCCATGATCAACCAGGAAAAGTGTGAGAGTCTCTGGCTGGGAGGGGAAGATCCTAGTTTTGATCTCCCGGGCACCTTTCCAGAGCCCCAGGCCTCCGCCAAAATTCTAGGCATCGAATTTGGCCCCGGGGACTACCCCCAGCAAAATTGTGAGGGCAGACTCAAGATTGCCACCCAAAAGGTGGACCAGTGGAAGGGTTGGTCTTTAACCCTGAGGGAAAGGATTGGCTTGGCTAAAGGCTTTCTGCTTCCCTTGTTAATTTACCTGGGCAGTGTGTGCATCTTGCCAGAACCTCTCTGGACACGGGTTTGCAGCCTGTTCTTCCAGCTGTTATGGGGGAATAGGCTCAACCTAATCAAGAGGGAGGTCACGTACCGTACGAGGAGACTAGGTGGGTTGGGTATGGTCAACCCAGTAGTGTTCTTAGTGAACACTTTTCTTAAAGCCAATATTTCCAACCTCTGGCTAGAGAGGGCCCCTCCGTGGGTATTCTCCTGCAGAGGTTGGTTTCGACCCTTCTTCCAGGAATGGGAGACAGGAGGGCAAGTGAAGGACCTCCGTACACCTCACGGACATCTCCCGGCTTACGCTACCCCGGTTCTGAAGGTAATCCGCCGGTGGGGTCTGGGAATGAGGGAAATCAGGACCATGTCGAGGCAATGCCTCGACAGAAGGGTTCTGTTGACCAATTTCCAGAAGCCCCTGGTCCTCAGGGATTGCCCAGGCCGGGATCTGGAGGTGGGGCTCGGGCTTTTAAATTCAAAGCGGATCCCCATGAAGTTTTGGGACTTGGCCTGGCGCTGCTTTCACGGGAGACTGTATGTAAGGGACAACCTGAAGTACAGGAACTCCGATGATCGGGGTTGTCCCCGTGAGGAGTGTGGCGACGTGCTGGAAAACATGGAGCACTTCCTCCTTCGGTGTCCCTTTAATGCAGAGGTTTACAACAGGGTGGGTGCTTCCATACGTTGGCCGCGGCTGGCGTCCCTTTCCTACGCCGAGTGGGTCTATGGGGCGTTCAGATCCCTGGGCGGCCGAGAGCGGAGCACTTTATTCCTAGTTAGCGTAGTGGTCAGGTTTTACACGTGGAATGCACGGTGTTTAGTGTTGACGCAACAGAAAGCCCTCCCCGGTATGAGGTGGTTAGTAACATCCTGGGTGACCTGGAGAAGGTGCGTTCTTTGGAGTTCGAGAGGCTGGGTGTGAGGAGAGCCTCTTGGCTTTGGAGGGGCTTCTCCTTTTGAAAACACACTCAAGGGAAAGTTGGTCTGTGTGTGGATGGTGGTAGGGATAGCATAAGGTGGTGTGGGTGTTGAGGGAGAGAAGTAGGCGCAGATAGGGACAGGGAGGGACAGTTGTAGGGATAGATAGAAAGTTAGTTAAGTTAGGTAGAGTAGGGATAGATAGGGATAGATAGGGACAGTTTGTTAGGGACAGAAGTAGGGACAGTTTTAGTTGATAAGGGACAGGGTGAATGTGTTGTTGGTAAGGGACAGGGCCTCTTAGGGCTCCAGTCTCCTGGTGGTGGGCTACTGCATGTCACAGTATAGCTTTTTGTTTTGTAAATAAAATAAAAGATAATGGATATTGAGGCTTGCAGGCACTGAACTTGGGCCTTGCAAGTTTAGAAAGTTAGGTTACGATAAAGTATGATAAAGTTGTGGTTAAGAATATATGTTATACATAAATATGATATATATTGTCTATGTGCTATGTGTTTTTGTGTCATTGTGTGTGGTGTTGGTGTTTATATTGTATATTGTATATAGTGTGTATAGTTAAGTGGGGGATGGGTGGGTACAGTTAGGTTGGGTGGGGGTTTTGAAGGGGTTTTGAGGGCACATGGGCAGAACTTGCCATGGATACATGAAGAATGATAAGGAGTGCTGTGTATGGGCATAAACTTTTATGGACTCGGGCTTGTAGTGATAAGGCCATGAACTTATGGACCTGTGGTGTGGGGTGGTGGGAAAAAAGGAAAAAAAAAAACAAAAAAAAACAACCATATGTATATATATATATATATATATATATATATATATATATATATAGGTTATAAGGAAAAAAAAAACAAAATAGCAAACCATAGAATACTGACTTATAATTTAACTGAGAATTACTGGAGAACAAAAAAGTCAAAAAAAGTATCTCAAATATATCAAATTTATTTGTATACAAAAAGTACAGATATCAATAAAATTACAGCATTGTGCATATATATTGAATAGTTGTATATATAACTCAGGATGAGATGATACACCCAATAATAAGGACCCTGTGGGTGCCTGCTCAATGCAATATCATATGTACAGAGCGCAATGTATTAGCATCATAGAATCATAATTAGGTCCACAGAGGGCTTCCATCATTATATGAACTGACTATATTGTATTGCTCATAGCGCAGTTGTAACAATAGACAAAAAAATGTGCATTTAAATAAACAGATCATGGTAAGATTTACCCATTTTAGTAGCAGGTTGTGATATCCACAGGTGTCCAGGAACCCTGACGCGCGTTTCGTGAGCCTGACGCTCACTTCCTCAAAGGGGGGCGTGGTCTTTCCCGCTTGTGAACGGTTGGTTGGGTCGCCCTTTTGAGGTGGGTTCTGGGGTCCGTCAGGGCTGTCCTCTGAGCCCACTTTTATATGCGTTCGCGATTGATCCCTTCCTAAGGAGGGTAGATCGTGGACCGTTGGTGGGAGTCGAGATGGACCAGGCGGGCTCTGGGCCCCCTCTGAGGGTGGTGGCGTATGCTGACGATGTTTCCCTTTTCGTATCCTCGAGAGGGGAGGCAGATTGGGTCATGTCCGAGGTCGTGCGTTACTCGGAGGTATCCGGGTCCATGATCAACCAGGAAAAGTGTGAGAGTCTCTGGCTGGGAGGGGGAGATCCTAGTTTTGATCTCCCGGGCACCTTTCCAGAGCCCCAGGCCTCCGTCAAAATTCTAGGCATCGAATTTGGCCCCGGGGACTACCCCAGCAAAATTGGGAGGGCAGACTCAAGATTGCCACCCAAAAGGTGGACCAGTGGAAGGGTTGGTCTTTAACCCTGAGGGAAAGGATTGGCTTGGCTAAAGGCTTTCTGCTTCCCTTGTTAATTTATCTGGGCAGTGTGTGCATCTTGCTAGAACCTCTCTGGACACGGGTTTGCAGCCTGTTCTTCCAGCTGTTATGGGGGAATAGGCTCAACCTAATCAAGAGGGAGGTCACGTACCGTACGAGGAGACTAGGTGGGTTGGGTATGGTCAACCCAGTAGTGTTCTTAGTGAACACCTTTCTTAAAGCCAATATTTCCAACCTCTGGCTAGAGAGGGCCCCTCCGTGGGTATTCTCCTGCAGGGGTTGGTTTCGACCCTTCTTCCAGGAATGGGAGACAGGAGGGCAAGTGAAGGACCTCCGTACACCTCACGGACATCTCCCGGCTTACGCTACCCCGGTTCTGAAGGTAATCCGCCGGTGGGGTCTGGGAATGAGGGAAATCAGGACCATGTCGAGGCAATGCCTCGACAGAAGGGTTCTGTTGACCAATTTCCAGAAGCCCCTGGTCCTCAGGGATTGCCCAGGCCGGGATCTGGAGGTGGGGCTCGGGCTTTTAAATTCAAAGCGGATCCCCATGAAGTTTTGGGACTTGGCCTGGCACTGCTTTCACGGGAGACTGTATGTAAGGGACAACCTGAAGTACAGGAACTCCGATGATCGGGGTTGTCCCGTGAGGAGTGTGGCGACGTGCTGGAAAACATGGAGCACTTCCTCCTTCGGTGTCCCTTTAATGCAGAGGTTTACAACAGGGTGGGTGCTTCCATACGTTGGCCGCGGCTGGCGTCCCTTTCCTACGCCGAGTGGGTCTATGGGGCGTTCAGATCCCTGGGCGGCCGAGAGCGGAGCACTTTATTCCTAGTTAGCGTAGTGGTCAGGTTTTACACGTGGAATGAACGGTGTTTAGTGTTGACGCAACAGAAAGCCCTCCCCCGGTATGAGGTGGTTAGTAACATCCTGGGTGACCTGGAGAAGGTGCGTTCTTTGGAGTTCGAGAGGCTGGGTGTGAGGAGAGCCTCTTGGCTTTGGAGGGGCTTCTCCTTTTGAAAACACACTCAAGGGAAAGTTGGTCTGTGTGTGGATGGTGGTAGGGATAGCATAAGGTGGTGTGGGTGTTGAGGGAGAGAAGTAGGCGCAGATAGGGACAGGGAGGGACAGTTGTAGGGATAGATAGAAAGTTAGTTAAGTTAGGTAGAGTAGGGATAGATAGGGATAGATAGGGACAGTTTGTTAGGGACAGAAGTAGGGACAGTTTTAGTTGATAAGGGACAGGGTGAATGTGTTGTTGGTAAGGGACAGGGCCTCTTAGGGCTCCAGTCTCCTGGTGGTGGGCTACTGCATGTCACACTATAGCTTTTTGTTTTGTAAATAAAATAAAAGATAATGGATATTGAGGCTTGCAGGCACTGAACTTGGGCCTTGCAAGTTTAGAAAGTTAGGTTACGATAAAGTATGATAAAGTTGTGGTTAAGAATATATGTTATACATAAATATGATATATATTGTCTATGTGCTATGTGTTTTTGTGTCATTGTGTGTGGTGTTGGTGTTTATATTGTATATTGTATATAGTGTGTATAGTTAAGTGGGGGATGGGTGGGTACAGTTAGGTTAGGTGGGGGTTTTGAAGGGGTTTTGAGGGCATATGGGCAGAACTTGCCATGGATACATGAAGAATGATAAGGAGTGCTGTGTATGGGCATAAACTTTTATGGACTCGGGCTTGTAGTGATAAGGCCATGAACTTATGGACCTGTGGTGTGGGGTGGTGGGAAAAAAGGAAAAAAAAAAACAAAAAAAAACAACCATATGTATATATATATATATATATATATATATATATATATATAGGTTATAAGGAAAAAAAAACAAAATAGCAAACCATAGAATACTGACTTATAATTTAACTGAGAATTACTGGAGAACAAAAAAGTAAAAAAAAGTATCTCAAAAAATATATCAAATTTATTTGTATACAAAAAGTACAGATATCAATAAAATTACAGCATTGTGCATATATATTGAATAGTTGTATATATAACTCAGGATGAGATGATACACCCAATAATAAGGACCCTGTGGGTGCCTGCTCAATGCAATATCATATGTACAGAGTGCAATGTATTAGCATCATAGAATCATAATTAGGTCCACAGAGGGCTTCCATCATTATATGAACTGACTATATTGTATTGCTCATAGCGCAGTTGTAACAATAGACAAAAAAATGTGCATTTAAATAAACAGATCATGGTAAGATTTACCCATTTTAGTAGCAGGTTGTGATATCCACAGGTGTCCAGGAACCCTGACGCGCGTTTCGTGAGCCTGACGCTCACTTCCTCAAAGGGGGGCGTGGTCTTTCCCGCTTGTGAACGGTTGGTCGGGTCGCCCTTTTGAGGTGGGTTCTGGGGTCCGTCAGGACTGTCCTCTGAGCCCACTTTTATATGCGTTCGCAATTGATCCCTTCCTAAGGAGGGTAGATCGTGGACCGTTGGTGGGAGTCGAGGTGGACCAGGCGGGCTCTGGGCCCCCTCTGAGGGTGGTGGCATACGCTGACGATGTTTCCCTTTTCATATCCTCGAGAGGGGAGGCAGATTGGGTCATGTCCGAGGTCGTGCGTTACTCGGAGGTATCCGGGTCCATGATCAACCAGGAAAAGTGTGAGAGTCTCTGGCTGGGAGGGGAAGATCCTAGTTATGATCTCCCGGGCACCTTTCCAGAGCCCCAGGCCTCCGCCAAAATTCTAGGCATCGAATTTGGCCCCGGGGACTACCCCCAGCAAAATTGTGAGGGTAGACTCAAGATTGCCACCCAAAAGGTGGACCAGTGGAAGGGTTGGTCTTTAACCCTGAGGGAAAGGATTGGCTTGGCTAAAGGCTTTCTGCTTCCCTTGTTAATTTACCTGGGCAGTGTGTGCATCTTGCCAGAACCTCTCTGGACATGGGTTTGCAGCCTGTTCTTCCAGCTGTTATGGGGGAATAGGCTCAACCTAATGAAGAGGGAGGTCACGTACCGTACGAGGAGACTAGGTGGGTTGGGTATGGTCAACCCAGTAGTGTTCTTAGTGAACACCTTTCTTAAAGCCAATATTTCCAACCTCTGGCTAGAGAGGGCCCCTCCGTGGGTATTCTCCTGCAGGGGTTGGTTTCGACCCTTCTTCCAGGAATGGGAGACAGGAGGGCAAGTGAAGGACCTCTGTACACCTCACGGACATCTCCCGGCTTACGCTACCCCGATTCTGAAGGTAATCCGCCGGTGGAGTCTGGGAATGAGGGAAATCAGGACCATGTCGAGGCAATGCCTCGACAGAAGGGTTCTGTTGACCAATTTCCAGAAGCCCCTGGTCCTCAGGGATTGCCCAGGCAGGGATCTGGAGGTGGGGCTCGGGCTTTTAAATTCAAAGCGGATCCCATGAAGTTTTGGGACTTGGCCTGGCGCTGCTTTCACGGGAGACTGTATGTAAGGGACAACCTGAAGTACAGGAACTCCGATGATCGGGGTTGTCCCCGTGAGGAGTGTGGCGACGTGCTGGAAAACATGGAGCACTTCCTCCTTCGGTGTCCCTTTAATGCAGAGGTTTACAACAGGGTGGGTGCTTCCATACGTTGGCCGCGGCTGGCGTCCCTTTCCTACGCCGAGTGGGTCTATGGGGCGTTCAGATCCCTGGGCGGCCGAGAGCGGAGCACTTTATTCCTAGTTAGCGTAGTGGTCAGGTTTTACACGTGGAATGCACGGTGTTTAGTGTTGACGCAACAGAAAGCCCTCCCCCGGTATGAGGTGGTTAGTAACATCCTGGGTGACCTGGAGAAGGTGCGTTCTTTGGAGTTCGAGAGGCTGGGTGTGAGGAGAGCCTCTTGGCTTTGGAGGGGCTTCTCCTTTTGAAAACACACTCAAGGGAAAGTTGGTCTGTGTGTGGATGGTGGTAGGGATAGCATAAGGTGGTGTGGGTGTTGAGGGAGAGAAGTAGGCGCAGATAGGGACAGGGAGGGACAGTTGTAGGGATAGATAGAAAGTTAGTTAAGTTAGGTAGAGTAGGGATAGATAGGGATAGATAGGGACAGTTTGTTAGGGACAGAAGTAGGGACAGTTTTAGTTGATAAGGGACAGGGTGAATGTGTTGTTGGTAAGGGACAGGGCCTCTTAGGGCTCCAGTCTCCTGGTGGTGGGCTACTGCATGTCACACTATAGCTTTTTGTTTTGTAAATAAAATAAAAGATAATGGATATTGAGGCTTGCAGGCACTGAACTTGGGCCTTGCAAGTTTAGAAAGTTAGGTTACGATAAAGTATGATAAAGTTGTGGTTAAGAATATATGTTATACATAAATATGATATATATTGTCTATGTGCTATGTGTTTTTGTGTCATTGTGTGTGGTGTTGGTGTTTATATTGTATATTGTATATAGTGTGTATAGTTAAGTGGGGGATGGGTGGGTACAGTTAGGTTGGGTGGGGGTTTTGAAGGGGTTTTGAGGGCATACGGGCAGAACTTGCCATGGATACATGAAGAATGATAAGGAGTGCTGTGTATGGGCATAAACTTTTATGGACTCGGGCTTGTAGTGATAAGGCCATGAACTTATGGACCTGTGGTGTGGGGTGGTGGGAAAAAAGGAAAAAAAAAAACAAAAAAAAACAACCATATGTATATATATATATATATATATATATATATATAGGTTATAAGGAAAAAAAAACAAAATAGCAAACCATAGAATACTGACTTATAATTTAACTGAGAACTACTGGAGAACAAAAAAGTCAAAAAAAGTATCTCAAAAAATATATCAAATTTATTTGTATACAAAAAGTACAGATATCAATAAAATTACAGCATTGTGCATATATATTGAATAGTTGTATATATAACTCAGGATGAGATGATACACCCAATAATAAGGACCCTGTGGGTGCCTGCTCAATGCAATATCATATGTACAGAGTGCAATGTATTAGCATCATAGAATCATAATTAGGTCCACAGAGGGCTTCCATCATTATATGAACTGACTATATTGTATTGCTCATAGCGCAGTTGTAACAATAGACAAAAAAATGTGCATTTAAATAAACAGATCATGGTAAGATTTACCCATTTTAGTAGCAGGTTGTGATATCCACAGGTGTCCAGGAACCCTAACGCGCGTTTCGTGAGCCTGACGCTCACTTCCTCAAAGGGGGGGCGTGGTCTTTCCCGCTTGTGAATGGTTGGTCGGGTCGCCCTTTTGAGGTGGGTTCTGGGGTCCGTTAGGACTGTCCTCTGAGCCCACTTTTATATGCGTTCGCAATTGATCCCTTCCTAAGGAGGGTAGATCGTGGACCGTTGGTGGGAGTCGAGGTGGACCAGGCGGGCTCTGGGCCCCCTCTGAGGGTGGTGGCGTACGCTGACGATGTTTCCCTTTTCATATCCTCGAGAGGGGAGGCAGATTGGGTCATGTCCGAGGTCGTGCGTTACTCGGAGGTATCCGGGTCCATGATCAACCAGGAAAAGTGTGAGAGTCTCTGGCTGGGAGGGAAAGATCCTAGTTTTGATCTCCCGGGCACCTTTCCAGAGCCCCAGGCCTCCGCCAAAATTCTAGGCATCGAATTTGGCCCCGGGGACTACCCCCAGCAAAATTGTGAGGGTAGACTCAAGATTGCCACCCAAAAGGTGGACCAGTGGAAGGGTTGGTCTTTAACCCTGAGGAAAGGATTGGCTTGGCTAAAGGCTTTCTGCTTCCCTTGTTAATTTACCTGGGCAGTGTGTGCATCTTGCCAGAACCTCTCTGGACATGGGTTTGCAGCCTGTTCTTCCAGCTGTTATGGGGGAATAGGCTCAACCTAATCAAGAGGGAGGTCACGTACCGTACGAGGAGACTAGGTGGGTTGGGTATGGTCAACCCAGTAGTGTTCTTAGTGAACACCTTTCTTAAAGCCAATATTTCCAACCTCTGGCTAGAGAGGGCCCCTCCGTGGGTATTCTCCTGCAGGGGTTGGTTTCGACCCTTCTTCCAGGAATGGGAGACAGGAGGGCAAGTGAAGGACCTCCGTACACCTCACGGACATCTCCCGGCTTACGCTACCCCGGTTCTGAAGGTAATCCGCCGGTGGGGTCTGGGAATGAGGGAAATCAGGACCATGTCGAGGCAATGCCTCGACAGAAGGGTTCTGTTGACCAATTTCCAGAAGCCCCTGGTCCTCAGGGATTGCCCAGGCCGGGATCTGGAGGTGGGGCTCGGGCTTTTAAATTCAAAGCGGATCCCATGAAGTTTTGGGACTTGGCCTGGCGCTGCTTTCACGGGAGACTGTATGTAAGGGACAACCTGAAGTACAGGAACTCCGATGATCGGGGTTGTCCCCGTGAGGAGTGTGGCGACGTGCTGGAAAACATGGAGCACTTCCTCCTTCGGTGTCCCTTTAATGCAGAGGTTTACAACAGGGTGGGTGCTTCCATACGTTGGCCGCGGCTGGCGTCCCTTTCCTACGCCGAGTGGGTCTATGAGGCGTTCAGATCCCTGGGTGGCCGAGAGCGGAGCACTTTATTCCTAGTTAGCGTAGTGGTCAGGTTTTACACGTGGAATGCACGGTGTTTAGTGTTGACGCAACAGAAAGCCCTCCCCCGGTATGAGGTGGTTAGTAATATCCTGGGTGACCTGGAGAAGGTGCGTTCTTTGGAGTTCGAGAGGCTGGGTGTGAGGAGAGCCTCTTGGCTTTGGAGGGGCTTCTCCTTTTGAAAACACACTCAAGGGAAAGTTGGTCTGTGTGTGGATGGTGGTAGGGATAGCATAAGGTGGTGTGGGTGTTGAGGGAGAGAAGTAGGCGCAGATAGGGACAGGGAGGGACAGTTGTAGGGATAGATAGAAAGTTAGTTAAGTTAGGTAGAGTAGGGATAGATAGGGATAGATAGGGACAGTTTGTTAGGGACAGAAGTAGGGACAGTTTTAGTTGATAAGGGACAGGGTGAATGTGTTGTTGGTAAGGGACAGGGCCTCTTAGGGCTCCAGTCTCCTGGTGGTGGGCTACTGCATGTCACACTATAGCTTTTTGTTTTGTAAATAAAATAAAAGATAATGGATATTGAGGCTTGCAGGCACTGAACTTGGGCCTTGCAAGTTTAGAAAGTTAGGTTACGATAAAGTATGATAAAGTTGTGGTTAAGAATATATGTTATACATAAATATGATATATATTATCTATGTGCTATGTGTTTTTGTGTCATTGTGTGTGGTGTTGGTGTTTATATTGTATATTGTATATAGTGTGTATAGTTAAGTGGGGGATGGGTGGGTACAGTTAGGTTGGGTGGGGGTTTTGAAGGGGTTTTGAGGGCATATGGGCAGAACTTGCCATGGACCATGAAGAATGATAAGGAGTGCTGTGTATGGGCATAAACTTTTATGGACCCGGGCTTGTAGTGATAAGGCCATGAACTTATGGACCTGTGGTGTGGGGTGGTGGGAAAAAAGGAAAAAAAAAAACAAAAAAAAACAACCATATGTATACATATATATATATATAGGTTATAAGGAAAAAAAACAAAATAGCAAACCATAGAATACTGACTTATAATTTAACTGAGAATTACTGGAGAACAAAAAAGTCAAAAAAAGTATCTCAAAAAATATATCAAATTTATTTGTATACAAAAAGTACAGATATCAATAAAATTACAGCATTGTGCATATATATTGAATAGTTGTATATATAACTCAGGATGAGATGATACACCCAATAATAAGGACCCTGTGGGTGCCTGCTCAATGCAATATCATATGTACAGAGCGCAATGTATTAGCATCATAGAATCATAATTAGGTCCACAGAGGGCTTCCATCATTATATGAACTGACTATATTGTATTGCTCATAGCGCAGTTGTAACAATAGACAAAAAAATGTGCATTTAAATAAACAGATCATGGTAAGATTTACCCATTTTAGTAGCAGGTTGTGATATCCACAGGTGTCCAGGAACCCTGACGCGCGTTTCGTGAGCCTGACGCTCACTTCCTCAAAGGGGGCGTGGTCTTTCCCGCTTGTGAACGGTTGGTTGGGTCGCCCTTTTGAGGTGGGTTCTGGGGTCCGTCAGGGCTGTCCTCTGAGCCCACTTTTATATGCGTTCGCGATTGATCCCTTTCTAAGGAGGGTAGATCGTGGACCGTTGGTGGGAGTCGAGATGGACCAGGCGGGCTCTGGGCCCCCTCTGAGGGTGGTGGCGTATGCTGACGATGTTTCCCTTTTCGTATCCTCGAGAGGGGAGGCAGATTGGGTCATGTCCGAGGTCGTGCGTTACTCGGAGGTATCCGGGTCCATGATCAACCAGGAAAAGTGTGAGAGTCTCTGGCTGGGAGGGGGAGATCCTAGTTTTGATCTCCCGGGCACCTTTCCAGAGCCCCAGGCCTCCGCCAAAATTCTAGGCATCGAATTTGGCCCCGGGGACTACCCCCAGCAAAATTGGGAGGGCAGACTCAAGATTGCCACCCAAAAGGTGGACCAGTGGAAGGGTTGGTCTTTAACCCTGAGGGAAAGGATTGGCTTGGCTAAAGGCTTTCTGCTTCCCTTGTTAATTTATCTGGGCAGTGTGTGCATCTTGCTAGAACCTCTCTGGACACGGGTTTGCAGCCTGTTCTTCCAGCTGTTATGGGGGAATAGGCTCAACCTAATCAAGAGGGAGGTCACGTACCGTACGAGGAGACTAGGTGGGTTGGGTATGGTCAACCCAGTAGTGTTCTTAGTGAACACCTTTCTTAAAGCCAATATTTCCAACCTCTGGCTAGAGAGGGCCCCTCCGTGGGTATTCTCCTGCAGGGGTTGGTTTCGACCCTTCTTCCAGGAATGGGAGACAGGAGGGCAAGTGAAGGACCTCCGTACACCTCACGGACATCTCCCGGCTTACGCTACCCCGGTTCTGAAGGTAATCCGCCGGTGGGGTCTGGGAATGAGGGAAATCAGGACCATGTCGAGGCAATGCCTCGACAGAAGGGTTCTGTTGACCAATTTCCAGAAGCCCCTGGTCCTCAGGGATTGCCCAGGCCGGGATCTGGAGGTGGGGCTCGGGCTTTTAAATTCAAAGCGGATCCCCAAGAAGTTTTGCGACTTGGCCTGGCGCTGCTTTCACGGGAGACTGTATGTAAGGGACAACCTGAAGTACAGGAACGCCGATGATCGGGGTTGTCCCCGTGAGGAGTGTGGCGACGTGCTGGAAAGCATGGAGCACTTCCTCCTTCGGTGTCCCTTTAATGCAGAGGTTTACAACAGGGTGGGTGCTTCCATACGTTGGCCGCGGCTGGCGTCCCTTTCCTACGCCGAGTGGGTCTATGAGGCGTTCAGATCCCTGGGTGGCCGAGAGCGGAGCACTTTATTCCTAGTTAGCGTAGTGGTCAGGTTTTACACGTGGAATGCACGGTGTTTAGTGTCGACGCAACAGAAAGCCCTCCCCCGGTATGAGGTGGTTAGTAACATCCTGGGTGACCTGGAGAAGGTGCGTTCTTTGGAGTTCGAGAGGCTGGGTGTGAGGAGAGCCTCTTGGCTTTGGAGGGGCTTCTCCTTTGAAAACACACTCAAGGGAAAGTTGGTCTGTGTGTGGATGGTGGTAGGGATAGCATAAGTTGGTGTGGGTGTTGAGGGAGAGAAGTAGGCGCAGATAGGGACAGGGAGGGACAGTTGTAGGGATAGATAGAAAGTTAGTTAAGTTAGGTAGAGTAGGGATAGATAGGGATAGATAGGGACAGTTTGTTAGGGACAGAAGTAGGGACAGTTTTAGTTGATAAGGGACAGGGTGAAGGTCATTTATCCACGACCTCTTTATCACCAACAAACTCTCCTTCCTTGCCATCACTGAAACCTGGCTCACTCCCTCTGACACAGCCTCTCCAGCTGCGCTTTCCTATGGCGGATTTCATCTTTCTCACACCCCTTGCCCCAGCAACAAACGTGGTGGAGGAGTTGGCTTACTCCTGTCTGATACCTGCTCCTTTACTCCTATTCAAATTCCACCCTCCGCTGCTATTCCCTCGTTCGAAGTGCACTCCGCCCGCATCTATTCCCCCTCTAACCTCCAGCTGGCTGTCATCTACCGCCCCCGGAACTTGCCATCTCCACCTTATCTTCAACCGGAACTTGCCATCTCCACCTTATCTTCACCCGCCTCTGTTCCCTCACCAATCTCACTAACTCCCCACTCCCCCTGTCTAACCACAACCTACTGACATTCTCTTCCCTCTCCTCTGTTAGTATGCATCCCCCACTCCACAAACTCACCCACCCTCGCAGAAATCTCAAACACCTCAATTTACAGTCGCTCTCTGAGTCCCTCCTCCCTCTCACAGACATAGCCTCACTTAATGACACAGATGCTGCTGCCACATTTTATAACACCACAATAAAAACCACACTTGATTCAGCCGCCCCCCTACGCAGAGCAAAACTCGTACAATCAACAGGCAGCCCTGGCTGACCGGCCTGACCAAAGAACTGAGACGGGCTTCCAGGGTTACCAAGCGGAGATGGAAGAGAACCCATTCTACCGAGCACCTCAACGCATACAAGCAGTCCCTCGCCAGCTTCAAGTCCACGCTCTCTGCCGCAAAATAAACTTACTTCGCATCTCTCATATCCTCCCTGTCTCACAACCCTAAACAGCTCTTCAACACTTTCAATTCTCTACTCCATCCCACAGCACCTCCTCCCTCTCCTCTCATTTCTGCTGAAGACTTTGCCTCCTTCTTTAAGCAAAAGATTGATACTATCAGAGAAGGCTTTGGCCCGCAGCCCCCAATGCCCCTCTTAGCCACTCAGCCCTGTTCTTCCAAAACCAGCTTCACCACCATGACAGAAGATCAGCTCTCCACTCTCCTGTCAAGATCACACCTCACCACTTGCGCACTTGACCCACTCCCGTCCCACCTCATCCCTAACTTTGCCACAGTCTTCATCCCTACTCTCACACACCTCTTCAACCTTTCACTTGCAAATGGTGTCTTTCCTTCATCCTTCAAACATGCTTCAATCACACCCATCCTCAAAAAGCCCTCCCTCGACCCATCCTCTGCGTCTAGCTATCGCCCGATATCTCTTCTCCCCTACGCCTCAAAACTACTGGAACAGCATGTATATCTTGAACTGTCCTCTCACCTTTCCTCCTGTTCCCTCTTTGACCGGTTACAATCTGGCTTTCGACCGCATCACTCAACTGAAACTGCCCTAACTAAAGTCACTAACGACCTGCTAACCGCCAAGAGCAAGCGACACTACTCTGTCCTCCTTCTCCTGGACCTGTCTTCTGCCTTCGACACTGTGGACCATTCCCTCCTGCTACAGATTCTCTCATCTCTGGGCATCACAGGCTTGGCCCTATCCTGAATCTCATCATACCTAACAGACCGAACATTTAGTGTCTCCCTCTCACACACCACCTCCTCACCTCGCCCCCTGTCTGTCGGTGTTCCTCAAGGCTCAGTCCTAGGACCCATACTCTTCTCCATCTACATCTTCGGCCTGGGACAGCTCATAGAATCCCACGGCTTGCAGTATCACCTCTACGCCGATGACACGCAGATCTACCTATCTGGACCTGACCTCACCTCCCTACTGACCAAAATCCCACAGTGTCTGTCTGCTATCTCAGCCTTCTTTTCTGCTCGCTTTCTCAAACTGAACATGGACAAAACAGAATTCATCATCTTTCCCCCACCTCACTCTACCCCTTCACCAGACCTATCCATCAATGTCAATGGCTGCTCGCTTTCCCCAGTCCCACATGCTCGGTGCCTTGGGGTGATCATCGACTCTGCCCTCTCTTTCAAACCACATATCCAAGCCCTCGCCACCTCCTGCCGCCTCAAACTCAAAAATATTTCCCGGATCCGCTCATTCCTCAACCATGAAACCACAAAAACACTAGTGCATGCCCTTATCATCTCCCGCCTCGACTACTGGAACCTCCTACTGTCTGGCCTCCCCTCTAGCACTCTGGCACCACTCCAGTCCATCCTACACTCTGCTGCACGACTAATCCACCTGTCTCCCCGCTATTCCCCAGCCAGGCCCTTCACTGGCTCCCTGTTGCCCAGAGGCTCCAGTTCAAAACCTTAACCATGACATACAAAGCCATCCACAACCTTTCTCCTCCATACATCTGTGACATGGTCTCCCGCTACCTACCTACACGCAACCTTCGATCCTCTCAAGATCTCCTTCTCGACTCCCCCCTCATCTCTTCTTCCCACAATCGCATACAAGACTTCTCCCGGGCTTCCCCCATACTCTGGAACTACCTGCCGCAAAACATCAAACTTTCACCAACAACGGAGACCTTCAAGAAAAACCTGAAGACCCACCTGTTCCGACAAGCCTACAACCTGCAATGATCCTCAGTGTACTGAACCATCGCACGACCAGCTCTACCCTCTCCTAGTGTATTCTCACCCATCCCTGTAGACTGTGAGCCCTCGCGGGCAGGGTCCTCTCTCCTTCTGTACTTGTGTGTCCCTTGTCCAGCACATGTTTATTGTACCTGTTTATATTTTTCCCCTTTTCATATGTAAAGCGCCATGGAATAAATGGCGCTATATAAATGTATAATAATAATAATAATAAAATAATAATAATGTGTTGTTGGTAAGGGACAGGGCCTCTTAGGGCTCCAGTCTCCTGGTGGTGGGCTACTGCATGTCACAGTATAGCTTTTTGTTTTGTAAATAAAATAAAAGATAATGGATATTGAGGCTTGCAGGCACTGAACTTGGGCCTTGCAAGTTTAGAAAGTTAGGTTACGATAAAGTATGATAAAGTTGTGGTTAAGAATATATGTTATACATAAATATGATATATATTGTCTATGTGCTATGTGTTTTTGTGTCATTGTGTGTGGTGTTGGTGTTTATATTGTATATTGTATATAGTGTGTATAGTTAAGTGGGGGATGGGTGGGTACAGTTAGGTTGGGTGGGGGTTTTGAAGGGGTTTTGAGGGCATATGGGCAGAACTTGCCATGGACCCATGAAGAATGATAAGGAGTGCTGTGTATGGGCATAAACTTTTATGGACCCGGGCTTGTAGTGATAAGGCCATGAACTTATGGACCTGTGGTGTGGGGTGGTGGGAAAAAAGGAAAAAAAAAAACAAAAAAAACAACCATATGTGTATATATATATATATATATATATATATATATATATAGGTTTTTGCAGTGTGATAGAGTAAGGTTAAGTTTGTATGGCCGGGGAGGCCAATTGTCATTTGTTTAAGGCAGAATGGGCCAAGGTTTATGTTATATTGTTATATTTATATGAAATAATTGTTATATTGTTATATTTTATGTAAATAAGCATGAATGGGAGTATGAGTAAAGTGTGAGTAAGTGTGAATGTGGTATGAATGAATATGGGTTTTCTTGTTTTCTTTTTGTTTTTGAAGGGTAGTTCCGCTGGGGCCTCTGGGGAGCTGGAAAGCTCGGAAGAAGCTCCGGATGTGGACTGGACAATAGACATTGGACAATAGGAGACATCCTAAAGCTGTTTTGGTTTTCTTGTTGGTGGTATGTTTCTTTGTGTTTTAGGTTAAGGGGTTTTGTATTTTGTTTATTTTGTGTGTAATGTTTTATATTTTTATAAATAAAAAAGAGTTCCAGCTCCAGTAGCGTCCAGTAAAGCTGCTGCAGTTAAAAAGCTTTTATAAGGATCCAGCTTGGCGGTCCACCGCAAGGCATCCTACCGCCAGTCACAGCCCCTGTGCCTTGGGGTGCCTCCCCGATGTCCTTCACTGAGTGTCCCGGGGGCCCGAAGCATTTCCTTTGAAAAAATTAAGTGTCCAAACTACAGGTGGTGTAGCTTGCTTAACAGCTGGGTTAATCCGCTGACTAGCAGACACTGCTACTAGGCCCAAAATTATTGTCTGGGCTAGATGCAGTTAAAAATTTGTAATTAGATACTCTCGGATGCTGAGAAAGCATTCCATAGAGTCTCCTGGTACGCCATATATTATTCTCTTAACCCATTCCCGACCTGTGACGCCACATAGGCGTCATGAAAGTCAGTGCCAATCCGACCTGTGACACCTATGTGGCGTCATGAAAGGATCGCGTTCCTGCGGGTCGGGTGACCGGGGTCACTGAAAGGTCACCCGACCCGCAGGCACAAGACCCTTTGTGCTTCACCACAGGGGGGTTGGCTTAACCCCCCGTGGCCACGATCGCTCTGATTGGCTGTTAAAAGTGAAAAAGCCAATCAGAGCAATGTGTAATATTTCACCAATGAAATTGGTGAAATATTACAATCCAGCCATGGCCGATGCTGCAATAGCATCTGACATGGTTGGAGACCGAGAACCGACCCCCCCCACACCATGTCACGGCGGTGATCGGCCGCCGCCACCGAAAGATGACGGTGATCGGTCACCGCCGTCACTAACAGCTCCCCTCGTCCTGGCCTCCGCTGCCCCCAGCTTCCGATCCCCCCTCACCTTCCGACCCCTATACTCACCTCTCCCGGTCCACCCATGTCCCTGGATCAGTCCCGGCGGCTGCCCGGGATTCTTCATGGAAAATGGCGGGCGCATGCGCAGTGCGCCCGCCGGCCAGCGCATGCGCAGTGCGCCCTGAAGAGTCCAGAAATTTATTTTGATCACTGTGATAAACTGTCACAGTTATCAAAATAAAAAAAAAGTAAGTGAACCCCCCCTGTCATAGGTAGGGTCAAATAATAAAATAAAGAATTTTTTTTTCCTATTAGGCCCTGTGCACACGCAGCGGATTTTGCTGCGGATCAGCAGCGGATTTTGCTGCGGATCATCAGCGGATTTTGCTGCGGATCCGCAGCGGATTTAGCTGCGGATCAGCAGCGGATTTTGCTGCGGATCCACAGCGGATTTTGCTGCGGATCCACAGCAGATCCAGAAACCATGTACAGTACAATGCAAATAAATGGTAAAAAAAAACGCTGTGCACATGCTGCAGATTTTTCAGCGCAGATTTGCTGCGGTTTTAAATCTGCAGCATGTCAATTCTTTGTGCGGATTCCGCAGCGATTTTACACCTATTCCATTATAGGTGTAAAACCGCAGGGAAAAACCGCAGCAAAACTGCAGTAAATCGGCGCTAAATAGGCAGGTAAAACGCAGGTCATTTTACCTGCGGATTTTAGAAAAATCCGCAAGTGAATCCACAACGTGTGCACGGGGCCTCAGGGTTAGGGTTAGGCTGGGTTCATATTGCATTATTGCAGTCCGTTAGATGGACTGCGTTTCACCGCGGTGTAACGCAGTCCATTAACGCTGCCATTCACCCCATTTGTGTGCGCATCGCAACGCATGCCGTGAAGCAGCATGCGTTCGCGACGTGTCTTCATTCAGTGACGGAGCCTTGGACGCAGGCTGCAGCGTCTGGGCTCCGTCACCGCTAGCACAGATGAATCATCGCTGATTCCTCTGCACTAGCGGGTATAGCATAACACGATCGCGTTATGCTATACCGTTACCAGCCCGTCAACGCTACATGTTGAACGGGCTGGTAAAACGCAATATGAACCTAGCCTTAGGGTTAGGGTTAGAACTAGGGTTAGGGTTAGAACTAGGGTAAGGGTTGGAATTAGGGTTAGGGTTGGAATTAGGGTTAGGGTTGGAATTAGGTTTAGGCTTGTGGTTAGGTTTATGGTTAGATTTGGGATTAGGGTTAGGGGTGTGTTGGGGTTAGGGTTATGGTTAGGGTTTGTATTAGGGTTAGGGGTGTGTAGGGGTTAGGGTTGGGGTTAGGGGTGTGTTGGGGTTAGGGTTGGAGTTAGAATTGAGGGTTTCCACTATTTACGCACATCAGGGGGTCTCCATACGCGACATGGCGCCACCATTGATTCCTGCAAATTTTGCGTTCAAAAAGTCAAACAGTGCTCCCTTTATTCCAAGCCCCGACGTGTGCCCAAACAGTGGTTTACCCCCACATATGGGGTATCAGCGTACTCGGGAAAAATTGCACAATAACTTTAGGGGTCTAATTTCTCCTATTACTGTTGGGAAAAAAAATTGGGGACTAAAAAAGTTATTTTTGTGGAAAAAAAAAATGATTTTTTATTTTCACGGCTCTGCGTTATAAACTTCTGTGAAGAACTTGGAGATTCAAAGTGCTTACCACACATCTAGAGGAGTTCCTTGGGGGATCTAGTTTCCAAAATGGGGTCACTTGGGGGGTTTCTACTGTTTAGGCACATCATCAAACGTAACATGACACCCGCAGACCATTCCATCAAGTCGGCATTTCAAAACGTCACTACTTCCCTTCTGAGCCTCGACGTGTGCCCATACAGTAGTTTTCTCCCACATATGGGATATCAGCGTACTCAGGACAAATTGGACAACAACTTTTTGGGTCTAATTTCTCCTGTTACCCTTGGAAAAATAAAAAAATTGGGGACTAAAAGATCATGTTTGTGGAAAAAATATGATTTTTTTATTTTCATGCCCCAGCATTATAAACTTCTGTGTAGCCCTTGGGGGTTCAAAGTGCTCACCACACATCTAGATAAGTTCCTTGCGGGGTCTAGTTTCCAAAATGGGGTCATATGTGGGGAGTTTCTACTGTTTAGGCACATCAGGGACTCTGCAAACGTAACATGACGCCCGCAGACCATTCCATCAAGTCGGCATTTCAAAACGTCACTACTTCCCTTCCGAGCCCCGAAGTGTGCCCATACAGTAGTTTTCTCCCACATATGGGATATCAGCGTACTCAGGACAAATTGGACAACAACTTTTGAGGTCTAATTTCTCCTGTTACCCTTGGGAAAATAAAAAAATTGGGGACTAAAAGATCATGTTTGTGTAAAAAATATGATTTTTTTATTTTCATGCCCCGGCGTTATAAACTTCTGTGTAGCCCTTGGGGTTCAAAGTGCTCACTACACATCTAGATAAGCTCCTTGGGGGGTCTAGTTTCCAAAATAGGGTCACTTGTGGGGGGTTTCTACTGTTTAGGCACATCAGGGGCTCTGCAAACGCAACATGACGCCCGCAGAACATTCCATCAAGTCTGCATTCCAATATGGCGCTCCTTCCCTTCTGAGCTCTCCCATGCACCAAAACAGTGGTTCCCCCCCATATATGGGGTACCAGTGTACTCAGGACAAACTGTACAACAACTTTTGTGGTCCAATTTCTCCTGTTACCCTTGTGAAAATAAAAAATTGCGGGTTAAAAAAATCAGTTTTTGAGGAAAAAAATGATTTTTTATTTTCACGGCTCTGCATTACAAACTTCTGTGAAGCACGTGGGGGTTCAAGGTGCTCACCACACATCTAGATTAGTTCCTTGAGGGGTCTAGTTTACAAAATGTGGTCACTTGTGGGGGGTTTCTACTGTTTAGGCACATCAGGGGCTCTGCCCGCCAGCAGACCATTCCATCAAGTCGGCATTTCAAAGCATCACTACATCCCTTCCGAGCCCTGACGTGTGCCCAAACAGTGGTTCCCCCCACATATGAGGTACTAGCGTACTCAGGACAAATTGGACAACAACTTTTGGGGTCCAATTTCTCCTGTAACCATTGTGAAAATAAAAAATAGTGGGCTAAATAATCATTTTTTGAGAAAAAAAATGATTTTTTATTTTCACGGCTCTGCGTTATAAACTTCTGTGAAGCACCTGGGGGTTCAAAGTGCTCACTGTGCATCTAGATAAGTTCCTTAGGGGGTCTAGTTTCCAAAATGGGGTCATTTGTGGGGGAGCTCCAAAGTTTAGGCATACAGGGGCTCTCCAAACATGACATGGTGTCCGCTAACGATTGGAGCTAATTTTCCATTCAAAAAGTCAAATGGCGCTCCTTCCCTTCTGAGCCCTGCCGTGCGCCCAAACAGTGGTTCCCCCCCACATATGGGGCACCAGCGTACTCAGGAAAAACTGGACAACAACTTTTGGGGTCCAATTTATCCTATTACCCTTGGGAAAATAAAAAATAGTGGGCTAAAAATGATTTTTGAGAAACAAAAATGATTTTTTTATTTTCACTGCTCTGCGTTTATAAACTCCTGTGAAGCACTTGGGGGTTCAAAGTGCTCACTACTCATCTAGATAAGCTCCATGGGGGGTCTAGTTTCCAAAATGGTGTCACATGTGGTTTTTTTTTCACTGTTTAGGCACACAGGGGCTCTCCAAAGGCGTCATGGTGTCCGCTAAGGATCGGAGCCAATTTTCCATTCAAAAAGTCAAATGGCGCTCCTTCCCTTCTGGGCCCAGCCGTGCGCCCAAACAGTGGTTTATGACCACATATGAGGTATCGGTGTACTCAGGAGAAATTGCCCAACAAATTTTAGGATCCAATTTATACTGTTGCCCATGTGAAAATGAAAAAACTGAGGCTAAAAGAAAATTTTTGTGAAAAAAAAAAAGTACTTTCTTTTTTTTACGGATCAATTTGTGAAGGACCTGGGGTTTCAAAGTGCTCACTATGCATCTAGAGAAGTTCCTTGGGGGGGTCTAGTTTCCAAAATGGGGTCACTTGTTGGGGAGCTCCAATGTTTAGGCACACAGGGACTCTCCAAATGCGACATAGCAACCGCTAAATATTCCAGCATATTTTCCATTCAAAAAGTCAAATGGCGCTCCTTCCCTTCTGAGCCCTGCCGTGTGCCCAAACAGTGGTCTATGACCACATATGAGGTATCGGTGTGTACTCAGGATAAATTGCTCAACAAATTTTAGGATCCATTTTATCCTGTTGCCCATGTGAAAATGAAAAAACTGAAGCTAAAAGAAAATTTTTGTGAAAAAAAAGTACTTTCTTTTTTTTTACGGATCAATTTGTGAAGCACCTTGGGGTTCAAAGTGCTCACTCTGCATCTAGATAAGTTCCTTGTGGGGTCTAGTTTCCAAAATGGGGTCACTTGTGGGGGAGCTCCAATGTTTAGGCACACAGGGACTCTCCAAATGCGACATGGCAACCTCTAAATATTCCAGCATATTTTCCATTCAAAAAGTCAAATGGCGCTCCTTCCTTCTGAGCCTTACCGTGCGCCCAAACAGTAGTTTATGACCACATATGAGGTATCTGTGTACTCAGGATAAATTGCCCAACAAATTTTAGGGTCCATTTTATCATGTTGCCCATGCAAAAATGAATAAATTGATGCTAAAAGAAAAATTTTGTTGGAAAAATTAAAATGTCCATTTTTTCCTTCCACGTTGCTTTAGTTCCTGTGAAGCACCTGAAGGGTTAATAATCTTCTTGAATGTAGTTTTGAGTAGCTTGAGGGGTGCAGTTTTTATAATGGTGTCACTTTTGGGTATTTTCTGCCATATAGACCCCTCAAAGTGCCTTCAAATGTGAGGTGGTCCCTAAAAAAATGGTTTTGTAAATTTTGTTGTAAAAATGAGAAATCACTGGTCAACTTTTAACCCTTATAACTTCCTAACAAAAAAAATGTTGTTCCCAAAATTGTGCTGATGTAAAGAAGACATGTGGAAAATGTTATTTATTAACTATTTTGTGTCACATAACTCTCTGGTTTAACAGAATAAATATTCAAAATTTGAAAATTGCGAAATTTTCAAAATTTTGGCCAAAGTTCCATTTTTTCACAAATAAACGCAAAAATTATCGACCTAAATTCACCACTATCATGAAGCCCAATATGTCACGAAAAAACAATCTCAGAATCACTACGATCCGTTGAAGCGTTCCTGAGTTATTACCTCATAAAGGGACACTGGTCAGAATTGCAAAAAATGGCCAGGTCATTTAGGTCAAAATAGGCTCGGTCATGAAGGGGTTAAAAAGCTTGGGGTAGGGGACCCTTTTATAGCCAAAATCATGGCCCTGTATCGCAATCCGTCAGCTAGGCTGAAGATAAATGGAACATTATCATCACCTTTCATAATCACCAATGGGACAAGGCAGGGATGTCCTCTGTCCCCTCTCTTATACATCCTAGTGATGGAGCACCTACTCTCATCAATTCACAATATTAGGAGTATTGAGGTGGGAGGCACTGAGTACAAGTGCTCTGCATTTTCTAATGAATGATGTCCTAGTATATATCACTCAACCACATATATCCATCACTGCTGTTATGGCTGAAATAGATCACTTTGGTACATGGTCAAATTTTAAAATCAATGCAGCGAAGTCTGAGGCCCTCGATGTTTTCCTCCCCAAATCCATACAGGATTCCGTCCAGTCCAACTTTCACTTTGCCTGGCCCTCACAGGGTATCAAATACTTAGGAATTCGTATTCATAGAGACCTCTCCCGTCTATTTTTTCTTAATTTTGGGCCCTTTATTGAACAACTCCATAGAGATCTTACTTCTTGGACGGTGAAGGATTTTTCCAGGTTCAGCAGAATAAATACACTAAAAATGAACGTCCTACCTAAACTCTTATACCTCTTCCAAACCAGTCCCGTGGTAATTCCCTCAAATTTTTGGAAAAGACTACGCAGTAGCTTTTGCAGATTTATCTGGGCAAGTGGGCGTCCACGCATTCGGGGGGACGTTCTGATCAGACACAAACAAAAGGGGGGCCTTAGCCTTCCCGACTGTAGAAGGTATTACATGGCAGCAGTACACGCTAGAATCCTCAACTTCTTCCATCATTCGGAGGGGAAATTGTGGGTCAAAATAGCTCAATCCATTTGTCCTAAAGCTCTTAGCACTCTCCCATGGTGTGCCCATTTAATTGTCCCCTCTCTTGGCCTCATGTCATATAGTACTTATGCCACTGCTTTGGCTTTGAGATCCCCAAAAAAAAAGCTTATCCTCAATCGACCCCCAGGGCCCCTTGCTCCCGATTTCAGATAATCCAGATTTCCCACCAGGACTATCTGCAAATAGATTTCTCGATTCAAATAAATCCCATCCGATATTATTTTCTCATGTCATCTCCAATACTTCGCTGCTCCCCCTCAATGATTTGTTACAGGGAAGAGCCACTTCCCCGAAGGCAAATTTTGAATATAGCCAGTTACAACACTTCTATTCAACTGTGAAGAAGCGCACACATCTTCATAGAGATCTCACAAACTTTGAAAAATTGAGCCTATCATTGTCAACCCCTACACACTTCATCTCACTACTGTATAATCTCCTCATTGCCCAGGTAACTGACAATAGGCCAGGATTATGCGGTGCATGGCAAAGGGAACTGGGGAAGTCCTTCTGTGACTCACAATGGGATAAATGTTTCTTCCTAACACATAAAACCTCAATAGGGTCCAAAGCTCAGGAAACCTCCTTCAAAATTATCTCTAGATGGTACTGGGTACCAGCAGTCCTTCATAGAAGGTATCCAGTGGTCTCAGATAGATGTTGGAGATGTGGGGAGGGGGAAGGGACAATGTCACACATATGGTGGGCATGCTCTATAATAAATGCATTTTGGGCAAAGGTGGTTCCCATGATTGAAAAAATAACTGGTTGGACTATCCCTAATATGCCAGAAGCCCTCCTTTTATCAATGTTACCAATAAGTAAACGTAGTTATAAAAGCTCATCAATAGGCTACCTAATACAGGTGGCTAAGAATGTCATTCCACGACACTGGAAAAGCAGAGACCCACCCACTGTGGAGGAATGGTTTGCGCAGATCTCCCTCCTTAATAGGATGGAGCATATGATTGCCATCTCACCGGCTGATGTTGATAGATACTGTGTGATTCGGAGGAATTGTATTGATTTAAAAAACTCTGACGCTAGATGGTAGATCTAGCCCCCAACTAAAGTTATCCGTGATGTCAGCACAACAATGATCATAATCGCACTCTATTGATTGGTGGTCTGCCGTGGTCCGCTCCCTCTCTCTCTCTCTCTATCTTTCATATTGAAAAATACATGCTTGAAAATCTCCTCATTCCTTACCAGTTTGCAAAGCTCACTTAATCATTTTATTTGGGGTAGGAAGAAAGCCAGAGTGGCTCAAAATGTTCTTTATAATCAAAAAATTTATAGTGGAGCTGGACTACCGAACATTTCGGCTTATTACTCTGCTAATCTGATCAAACAGAGCTGTTTTTTGTGGCCTCATAAAGACCCTCCAGCCTGGTATGATTTAGAACTTTTTTAAACAACAACAAATCTCCCCATTTGTTAGTATTAGGTTTTCTCTTAACCCTTTAGTGACAGAGCCATTTTGCAGCTTAATGACCGGGCCAATTTTTACAATTCTGACCACTGTCACTTTATGAGGTTATAACTCTAGAACGCTTTAACGAATCCAGCTGATTATGAGATTGTTTTTTCATGACATATTGTGCTTCACGTTAGTGGAAAAAAATTTTTTATACGACTTGCTTTTATTTATGAAAAAAAACGGAAATATGGCGAAAATTTTGAAAATTTCGCAATTTTCAAACTTGAAATTTTTATGCCCTTAAATCAGAGAGATATGTCACACAAATTTCTTAATAAATAACATTTCCCACATGTCTACTTTACATCTGCGCAATTTTGGGAACAAAATTTTCTTTTGTTACGAAGTTATAAGGGTTAAAAGTTGACCAGCGATTTCTCATTTTTACAACATCATTTTTTTTTAGGGACCACATCACATTTGAAGTCACTTTGAGGGGTCTATATGATAGAAAATACCCAAAAGTGACACCATTCTAAAAACTGCACCCCTCAAGGTGCTCAAAACCACATTCAAGAAGTTTATTAACCCTTCAGGTGCTTCACAGGAGCTGAAGCAATGTGGAAGGAAAAAATTGACATTTAACTTTTTTTGCAAAAGCTTTACTTCGGAACCAATTTTTTTTTATTTTCACAAGTGTTAAAAGAAAAAATGAACCACAAAATTTGTTGTGCAATTTCTCCTTAATACGCCGATACCCCATATGTGGGGGTAAACCACTTTTTGGGCGCACGGCAGAGGTGGCAAGGGAAGGAGCGCCGTTTGACTTTTTCAACGCAGAATTGGCTGGATGCCATGTCGCGTTTAGATAGCCCCTGATGTGCCTAAACAGTGGAAACCCCCCACAAGTGACCCCATTTTGGAAACTAGACACCCTAAGGAACTTATCTAGATGTGTGGTGAGCACTTTGAACCCCAAAGTGCTTCACAGAAATTTATAAACGCAGAGCCGTGAAAATAAAAAAAAATTTTTCCTCAAAAATGATTTTTTTAGCCAGCTATTTTTTATTTTCCCAAGGGTAACAAGAGAAATTAGAACCCCAAAATTGGTGTGCAATTTGTCTTGAGTACGCTGATACCCCATATGTTGGGGTTACCCACTGTTTGGGCGCACGGCAGGGCTCGGAAGGGAGGGAGCGCCATTTGACTTTTTGAACGCCACGTCGTGTTTGCAGACCCCCTGATGTGCCTAAATAGTGGAAACCCCTCAATTCTAGCTCCAACCCTAACCCCAACACACCCCTAACCCTAATCCCAACCCTAACCCTAATCCTAAGGATAATCCCAACCCTAATTCCAACCCTAATTGTAACCCTAACCCTAATTGCAGCCCTAACCCTAATTGTAACCCTAACCCTAATTATAACCCTAACCCTAAAGCTAGGTTCATTTTGCATTTTACCAGCCCGTTCAACACATAGCGTTGACGGGCTGGTAACGGTATAGCATAACGCGATCGCGTTATGCTATACCCGCTTGCGCAGAGGAATCAGCAGATGATTCATCTGCGCTAGCGGTGACGGAGCCCAGACGCTGCAGCCCGCATCTGAGGCTCCGTCACTGAATGATGGCACGTCGCGAACGCATACCGCTTTACGGCATGCGTCGCGATGCGCCCTCAAATGGGGGTGAATGGCAGCGTTAACTGACTGCGTTACACCGCGTTATACCGCGGTGTAACGCAGTCTGTCTAACGGACTGCCATAACGCAGCATGAACCCAGCCTAACCCTAACCCTAGCCCTAACCCTAACCCTAGCCCTAACCCTAACCCTAGCCCTAACCCTAACCCTAATAGAAAAATGAAAATAAATATAATTTCTATATTTTATTATATGTCCCTAACTAAGGGGGTGATAAAAGGGGGGTTATGTACTGTTTTTTTTTATTTTGATCACTGTGATAGTTTATCACAGTGATCAAAATGTACTTTTAGGAGAATGAATGAACATTTCTTTAAATCTGCCGCCAGGCGGGCGCACTGCGCATGCGCCCGCCATTTTTTTTTTACAGGAAGAAGACGTCGGGAGCCTGGGACCTGCCGGAGGACGGAGAACACCGGGAGGTATAGGGGGGGCATTGGAGGTACTGGGGACCCTAATTCTCTCCCTTCTGATGTGCGATCACATCAGAAGGGAGAGAAATCTTTTTTTTTTTGCGATCGCGACATCGGGGTCGGTAAATACCGACTCGGATCATGTTCTCTGGGGTCTCGGCTACCCTCGGCAGCCGAGACCCCAGAGAAAATTGCCCACCCCCCTACAGATCGCGGAGGGCGCACTGAGCATGCGCCCGCCATTCAAGATGGCGGCGCCCACCGGAGGAGGCAGGTGGGCCCGGGGGCCACAAGGGGCACATTGGGGGCCACAAGGGGGGGATCGGGGACCCTTTTTCTCTGTCCTCTGATGTCCAATGACATCAGAGGACAGAGAAATTAAATGGCTCATCAGATTTTTTTTTTTTGTTGCAATCGCCGTTATAGGGTTAATAACGGCGATCGCAACATCGGGTCGGTAAAAACCGACCCGATTCATGTTCTCTGGGGTCTGGGCTACCCCCGGTAGAAAATGCGCCTCTGGGGGGCGCTATTCACTTTTTCCACAGCGCCGTTAATTAACAGCGCTGTGGTTTAAGTATCCTTAATGACCGCCGTTAAAAGGCGTATCGGCGGTCGTTAAGGGGTTAAACAAGCAAATTCCTTATAGTTCCCACCCCATTCTCCAGCCCTCCATTGAGGCCTGGAAAAGGCTTGCTAAATCAAAAAAGGTTCTGATAAAATCCATATCCTCAAGAATATTCCATTATCTCTTATCCATGAATCTAGGGATTGGTCTTGGACCCTCTCTGGCTCAAATTGGGTATTAAGAAACTGGGAGATATCTACGATGGTTCTAAATTCTATCCTTATTCTGTTATTAAAGAACATTTCCATTCCTCCTCCCTATGATTTTTTCACTACATTATTCTCAAGGAACAAATTAATGTCTTCCTGCAAGTGCGCCCTCGGATTTCTGAACCAGTTTTAAATTTACTTTGCAACTTAGATCATAAAATTTTTTGGAGTCTTAACTACGTTTACCAATGGTTTAACCACAGCATGCAGTTGGTCAAAACACAAAACATGGTTAAATGGGAGTTGGAACTTCATTTAACGTTTGACCACTCTGAATGGGAATATGCATGTACGCTTTCCTATGCATCTTCTCTCTCTATGGCCCTTCAAGAATCATACCACAAACTCCTCACAAGGTGGTATTTTACTCCTACTAGATTATCTAAAACTAACAAAATTCATTCACCTAATTGCTGGAGAAACTGTGATCGTTATGGTAATCTCCTACACATTTTCTGGCAATGCCCGAAAATCAGTCTCCGCTGGAAGAAAGTTTTGGGTCTTATTAATGCCATCTCTTCTAAACAAATTCTACTAACACCTCAATTGGCCCTTCTCACACTAAATACTTAAAAAATTGACCCACATTTAAGATTATTAATAGTCCATATCCTACTGGTAACCAAAAACAGCATTGCTCTCTACTGGAAAAAATCTGAGTCACCCTCTTTTCAAGACATTGTTGATAAAATCACACTTCATAAATCGTTTGAATATAAACTAGCATTGGTTAATAACCACTGCGATAAATTCTTCAAAAATGGTCCAAATGGATGGAATTGTTTCCTTAATATACGAAATGTACTAGTCTGTTTTCTTTCTTATTAGTTCATTTTATGTTATAAACTTTGTCACTAATGTACTATAGTTACAATTTCATATTGTTTCCTCCTTCACTGCCTTTCCTGCATTTTCCTTTCCCTTTCCTTCTATCTCCCTCTTTCCCTTCCTTATTCCCTATTGTTTCCCTTCCCGTCCTTGAAAATTTGAATAAAATTATTGGAAAAGAAAAATACATGCTTGATCTGGATATTGATGGAAAACCCTCCCTGTACCCCCCAATGTACTGTCGTTATGCATACATTTATAGTTATACTACCCCTTTTACTATGTATATTGTATTTTCTTGTACTTTTTCACCACAAAAAAAAGAAGGAATTTGCGGGGGGCGGAGCCTAGCTGCACATGAGGAAGGAGCTGAGTCTGTGAGCTCCTCTCTTCAACCCAGCCAGCTTTAGCATTGTCACAGCGTATTTCTGCCCAAAATGGGGAAATCAGGAAGAGAAAAGGCTAAAGACTCCACTGGCACCCCAAAACCCCAAGAAAGACGGGGGATTTGGATCATTATCTCCGGAGAAAGCCAGCTTCTGCACCAGTGCTTTCACCTAAGATGGCACCCGGAACCCTCTCTCTGTCTGATGCAGAGGACTCGGATATAGACACTGATGCTTGCTCAGGGCAATCACCCCGCAGGCCGGAGCGTTCCAACCAGGTCACCCGCTCTTTCATCCGCCGGATCATTGCTCCAGTGCTACAGGAGCTAGCCAGCATTAAGGCGGAGGTGTCGCATGTGGGACGCCGTGTGGAGGAGCTGGAGCAGGCCCACACTTCTTATGTGGAATTCGGCGATGGCATCTGTACCACGCTCCAGGACCACTCCAGGCATCTTAATGCGGCCCTCGGTGCTGCCGAGGACCTTGAGAACAGGAATCGCCGCCGCAATGTGCGAATGAAAGGTATCCCTGAGTCCTATACCCCGAGGCCCTGCGCTCTGTGGCACGCACTTTATTCTCTGCATTGCTGGGGGAAGAACCTGCTGAAGCTGTGGTTGTGGAGCGCATCCACAGGGCCCTCAGAGCTCGCCCCAGGGACACTGATCCCCCCAGGGATGTTATTTGTGGTATACTGGACTACAACCATACTGCTGCGCTTCTCACTGCTGCGAGGGAGCAGGGGTCCCCGAAGCTAGACGGGTCCCCAGTGGCCTTCTACCAAGACCTGGCCAGTTCTACCCTCCAGAAGCGCCGCTTGTTAAAGCCTCTTCTGACCCACCTGAAGGAACATGACGCCCAGTACAGATGGTTGTTCCCCTTTGGGCTCTTTGTTACACGCCACGACAAGAAAGTTACTATACGTCATCCAGAGGACTTACCTACTTTGTGGAAGGCCTTATCCATCCCTTCACTGCCTGTGCCGTCCTGGCTGCCTGTTCCGGAGTCGTCCATACCACCGATCCAGCCGCGCCCGGACGATTGGCAAGTCACCCGCTCCAAGAACAAGTCGCATCGTCGCTCTCTATCTGCCCGCGATGACCCGGCTGGAGACTGAGCTGTTACCAGACTGGCTTGCTGCTCTTGTTCTTGCCAGGACATGGTAGACCCGGTGTAATGCCTTTGTTCTGGAGGTCTCCTGCCCTCCTTCTACCTGAAACCTGAGGTTTACATTTTCCACTTTGCAGCCTCCCTGTTGAATTGTTGACTCACTGTGGTTATATCCAACTTATGATTCTGTTCACTCAGGCTCGTATTGTTGCTAGTGCTGACTCCTTTCCTGTGCTCTCTTCACCCTTGTCCCTCTTCCCCTCCCCCTCCTCCATCTTCTCTTCTTTCACCTTTGAAACTCAATGTGATATCTAGGTTTCCTATGTGCTTTGTAGATTGCTGTAGTGTGCTGTTCACATGACCTATTGCACTGCACTGCCCTCTCTGATTTTCAGGATCTACCTGTTGTCATTGCTGCTTTTGGACAACAGAGATGGCTTTTGTTCCCCTGTGGTCTGTTTTAAAATTACCTGCAATTTTTCAACGTTTCATTATGCTGTTATTTTCTGGTACATTGCTCACTGCTGCCATCTGCAGTTCATTTACAGTTACTACTGTTGTTACACTACACAGCACTTTCTTCTCCTCCCTCTATCTTGCCATTCTCTGCATTCCTTTATCTTTTCCCTCCCCACTCTCCCCTCTCACTGTTCCCTCTTTCCGGCTACCTTTCCCTTCCTCTCCCTTTTCTCTCTGTTCCCTCTTCCACTCATCCTTGGGGGACCTGACCCTACTTCTCATAATCTCCCCCTCACCTTCCACACTAGGGCACCCTTGCCCTTCTCTACTATATCATAGGATCCTGATACACAGGACACGGTCCGCCTTACGGTCACAATCTTTTTCTCCCCCATCCTCCTTCCCTACCCTCCTGACCCCCGGCCTCTCTCCTCCATTACCCTATTCTTCACCTTCTTGGTCCGTGTAGTCGCCCCACCTGTAGCTATATGTGGGTCTGGTCTGCTATCCTCTCCCTTCTCCCCCCTTCACTCTCTCCCCCCTCCCCCCTTTTCTCTCCTATACGCTGCCCCTTCTGCTTGCACCTGGGAAGGCATCATCTCCTGCTGTTCTTCTCTTGGTTCCTTCCCTTCTTTTTCTTCCTTACCTTTCTCTCCCCACTCTCCTCCCCATTTTTGGGCAAATACATTTCACTATGACCCAGGTTTTCTTGGGTTCCACAGGCTGGCTGGAGGTTATTGCAGGTGGGCTCTTATGCGACCCTTGCATCGCCTCCACTGCCCCCTCCTCCTTCAGGAGGGGTGCAATGTCTCCCGGCTCCCCTTGTGGATCCGCCTAGTTCACATTTCTCCAAATGTTTACAAGCACCGCTACCTATGGTGCTTTATTTTTTGTCTCTGTTTTGATTTTTTTGTGTTCTTTCCCTCTTGTGTCCTCCTTGTCACACTCCTCTTTCCTTGGGGTCGCTCTCTGTCCTTGCTACGGTACACCGCTTTATCGCTTCTCTATCCTCCCAGTGCACCTCCATGATGACTCCACGTGATATTGTTATACAATCCTATAATGCTAAGGGTACGAATGCGCATGCGAAACGTGCTCAGGTTTTGCGACTCCTTAAAAAAGATGGTGTCTCTGTTATTTTTATGCAGGAAACACATTTCCGCCACGATCATGTTCCACAGCTGTCTCGCTCTTCATTCCCAGTATGGTTCCACAGTTGCAGCGACTCCCACGCATCGAGAGGGGTGAGTATAGCTTTTTGCCGCAATCTTCATTTTCAGTTGCAAGCGCAGTTGGCAGATACAGATGGTCGATATCTTTTCTTGAAGGGTAAACTGGGAAACACTTTAGTGACTTTTGCTAATATTTATGCGCCCAATGTTCGCACAGTCGACTGGTTACTATCTACTCTACGTCTTTTACAGCAATTTATGTCGGGGCTAGTGGTATTGGGTGGAGACTTTAACCTCACTATGGAGCCTCTCGTGGACTCCTCCACGGGCCGCTCCGCCATCTCTTTTCGGAATCTCAGAAGACTTAAACCGGAGCTGTCCTTGGTGGACGCCTGGAGAGTCCTCCATCCTGACACTAAGGATTATACGTTTTATTCGACGCCGCATCGCTCATACCAAAGACTTGATTACCTCTTTCTATCCCGACGCCACCTGGGGTGTTATTCTACGGCGGATATTGGATCCATGACAGTATCGGACCATGCGCCTGTATCCTTAACACTGGCCTTACCTGGGGTGGGTGGTCTCGGATACACCTGGCGACTCAATGAGACACTGTTGGACGTTCAAGATAATATAAATGCCATTGAAATACCCCTTCAGGATTTCTTCCATAGAAATTACACTCCAGGCATGCCAATCCCCATCGTCTGGGAAACTCACAAATCTTTTGTCAGGGGTGAATTCATCTCACTGGCCTCTAGACTTAAAAAATCTAGGGAGAAACAAACCGATGCCTTGCTCCTTCAAATTTGCAAATTGGAGTCGCTCCACAAGCGACCTCTGTGCCAACAACACCTCTCCGATCTCCTGTCCTTGCGTATGGCCCTTAAATCCCTCCTAAACCTAAAAATTGCGAAAAATTTCTTACACGAGAAACACCGTCTTTATGCTTCAGGTGACAGAGGTGGGAAACTTATGTCCGCCTACGTCAAAGAAACGTCTCCGCGTACATTCATCGCTGAGACGAGATGCCCCTCGGGTGCCGCACACACCGAGATGGCGCAAATCGCGCAAGATTTTCATCAATATTACACCGCCTTGTATAACTTACATAACCCCATGTATGAATCTGCCCCCACTGCAGATCCCCATCCTGCTATTGTGGACTTTGTCTCCCCCTGAACCTCCCTAAATTGAAACCTTCCCATCACGCGGAATTGTTATCTCCAATTGCGGTGGAGGAAGTGGAGGAAGCTCTGAAGTCTACTCCATCGGGAAAATCTCCTGGCCCAGATGTTCTGACAATACTTTACTACAAAAAGTTTAAAGCTACCCTTCTCCCACACCTCACCCGACTTTTTAACGCCTTGATGACTGGCTCCTCCTTTCCTCCCCAATCCCTTTCTGCGGATATAGCTTTAATCCATAAGGAGGACAAAGATCCAGCACAGTGTAGTAGTTATCGGCCAATATCTCTTCTTAACTGTGATTTGAAGCTCTGGGCGAAGGTCATGGCGAACCGGGTGTCTCGCTTGGTCCCCCTCCTGGTGCAGAGCGATCAGACTGGGTTTGTACTGGGTAGGGAGGGGAGGGAAAATTCCACAAAGATCTTACACCTAATCCATGGAGCAGTTTCCCGAAAAACGCCTTTGTTGTTGTTAAGTACTGATGCCGAAAAGGCGTTTGACCGCATAGATTGGTCTTACATGAAGTCGGTCCTACGCCTGTTTAATTTTCTCGATCGCTTTATAGACTCCATTTTTACACTTTACACCTCGCCCACTGCCAGGGTCAAGGTGAACAATTCTTTTTCGGCTCCATTCTCTATATCCAATGGAACCCACCAGGGCTGCCCCTTGTCTCCCAGTCTGTTCGCTCTGTGCCTGGAACCTTTGTTACAGGCTTTTTGTACACACCCAGACATCCGAGGCGCGTCCATGCCTAAAGGCGAGGCCCTCGTGTCTGCATACGCTGATGACATCATGCTTAGTATCACTAACCCGGAGACTGCTATACCCGCTGTGCTGGATCTTTTTCACCATTTTGGTACTCTTTCAAACTTCAAAATCAATTATAATAAATCGGTCGCGTTTGCTATCGGCTTCCCCAGGGACACTCTAACCCGCCTCCAACGAATGTCACCGTTCACCTGGAAGACAGACCATGTAAAATATTTAGGCATTCTTATTCCGAGGGATATTTCTCGCCTCTACGCTCTGAACCACCTACGCCTACTCTCCTCGGTTAGGACACAGCTCCAGCGTCTACGAATACCGTTCATGTCTTGGTTGGGCCGAAAAAATTATCTGTCCACATATATAGTCCCAAAATTCCTCTACTTATTCCAGGCAGCTCCTATATTCCTTCCCAATTCCTTTTTTCGTGCCTTACACGTTCTGTTCTCACGGTTCCTATGGAACCAACGTATCGCTTTCTCGACTTTGACTCTACCCACAGATGCAGGTGGAGTGGGTATGCCCGACCTGAAGAACTATTACTTCGCTTGCCATCTTCGTCGTTGGGTGGAGATAAACAGCTGGAACAAAAGGTCTTTCTTGTCCTCCCTAGAAACGGCTCTTCTTTCGCCTCGGGAGGCACTTGAGTTATGGGATGTGCATACTCAGATCCCTCGTACACGCGGCTTCTCCCCTCTCCTGAAGGGTTTGCTCCACACATGCCTGAACTGTCTACATCATGACACTATGAGTAAGTTCCCCTCTCCGCTCATGCCTGTACGCTTACTCCCTTTGTTGACCTGCTCGGATGAGGGTTTTTGGACTTTTCAGGGTTTGTGGAGCAAACTGGTAACGCCCCTCAATTCCTTTTTTGCTGGAGGCAATGTCCCTTCGGCGGAGGGCCTGTCATCCATCCTCGGACCTACACACGCCAACTTTTTATCGCTAGCACATGTACATCATGTCTGTCAGACCTTTATGGAGCAACATCGTCCCTTGCGGGCTGCCTCCAACTTGGAGCGGCTGTTGCTGGCACAGAGTCCTGTCAAAGGCGTGATCTCCACGATTTACAAATGGCTTATGTCTCTTCGCTCTGATACTGAGCCTACTTACCTTGCTGCCTGGGAACGGGAACTGGGGCACCCATTGTCCCTACGAGTCGCCAGGTGTATTAAAAGACACGCACTGGGATTTCTAGGTGCGTTCGCATTAAAGAGAATTCTTATAAACTGATTGCCAGGTGGTACCGAACCCCGTCCTTCCTATTTCGCCATGGCTTGCAGACCTCTGACATCTGCTGGAGATGTGGGGCGGGTTCAGGAACTTATGCTCACATCTGGTGGGATTGTCCCCTCATTGTGCCCTTCTGGAATGCGATACGACAAAAAATCAAAGATATCTGCCTTCTGCCTTGTGATTTACCCAGGGACTCAGTCCTTTTTTGGGTGCCGGCGACGGGTTATAACCCCATTAAGCACAAACTGGCGACCTTTATGTTGACGGCTGCCAAACTTCTAGTGCCTAAGCATTGGCTGTCTACTGTGGCGCCTTCTCTGGAGGAGTGGACTGTTGCTGTGGACCATATCAGGGACATGGAGGACCTGTCGGCATGGATCAACCATACCCGGGATAAATTCCAGACCATCTGGTCCCCGTGGATTGACTTTCGTACCCCTTCGCCTACATAGTGTAAGTGACTCATTGGAGTGCTATTTTTGTATGTAAGATTCTCTGCCACGTGGTGTGCTGTGGGCGGAGACCGAGGGCGCCCCCCCTCCCCTTCTTCCTTCCCCTTACCTTTAACCTTCTTCCTTTTTTCTTTGTCCAGTTATTTATTTTTCATTTAGGTTCATTTAATTCCCTTATTTTTCTTTATTTCCCCTTATATTTTCTGTGTCTTCTTGTTTTATTTTGTTCTTAGTTCTTGTTCTTGTAGAATGTTATTGGGGTTCGTTAGTCCAGAAACCCAATTTGTGTGCCAAATCTCACGCAATACTAGTAGTGATCCTCGATCACGCTGTTTCATTCATATATATTGTGCTCTGTTTTATTGGACATGACCTGATATGATGACGCTTGGCTTATATTATGTGACATGTTTTGTTACTGTTCATACCCTTGATATGTGTTATACATGTGTGTTAATTAATACATATTCAACAAAAAAAAAAAAAAAAAGAAGGAATTTGCAAAAAAAAATTGTAATTAGATCTACAGCCGGTGACTAGCAGACACTGAAGCTTTGGAGCAGACCTCTGATTCCCAGGCTATAGTATGAGTAAACAGCTCTTGACACTCAACCATCTGTGTTACCACAAGCCATAGTGTATGTAGTTTCTTACGGTTAAAAGTGGGGGGGGAAAGACCCAACCCACCTGTAATTGACGATGCCAACGTCACGTAAAACACAGCAAGGGGACTCCAAAAAGAGTCTCCATTTTTCCCCAAAATTTGGGGCGCAGACACAACTTAAGTAGCATCAATTGCCCCAGAGTTGCTTAAAACGTTTGGTGAGGTGATTTTAACAAATCCTCAAGCTTTAACTCTCCCCAGGATGGCACAGGGGTAGAAAAGTCCTTGCAGATCCATGATTTGTTCATCTTTATGAACGTGAGTATGTCTACATTGTCAGTGGACAGCCGCGTGCGCTTATCTGTTAGCACACCACCAGCAGCGCTGAACACACGTTCAGAGAGAACGCTGGCTGTGGGGCATGACAAGATCTCCAAGGCGTGAGTGGCGAGCTCCGGCCATTTATCCAGATTGGAAGCCCAAAAAGAGCAAGGGTCCAGTGACACAGTCATGGCTTCCATGTTCAGTTGGAGATACTCCTGTACCATCGTCTCTAGGCGTTGACTATGTGTCTGACTTCTTGTCTCCTGTGGCCTTGCAAAGAATGGGCTAAAAAAGTGGTGAAAGGATTCCGCAAAATTGCTGTTAACACCAGCAGATACTGTGTTTCTGTTACAGTTTGAGTGCTGAAGACTCGACAGTCCCACGGTTGGCAAGTTAGAACTGTGAGATTCAACTGTGGAAAAGCACATGTAAGATTATGCAACAGTCTCTGCTGATACTCCTGCATGCGTGAATCCCTTTCTATGGCAGAAATTATTTCGGCAAATTTACTTTTGTACCGGGGATCTAACAGTGTGGCTACCCAGTAGTCAGGATTATTTCGAATTCTGACAATTCGAGGGTCATGTTGCAGGTAGTGCAGCAAGAAGGCACTCATGTGTCTTGCGCATCCAGGGGCACCAAGTCCCTGTTGTGTTGGTGGCGAGGTAAGAATCATGCTTCCTTCCTCTGCCCTCTCCCCCCAACCTCGCACAACAGAAATGTGATCAAGGTCTCCCTCATCTGATGAGTCTTCCATGCCCATCGCCAGTTCGTCCTCCACTTCTTCCAGGGCTCCTGCACCTTCCTCACTAGTTGGGCTGCTACCATGCGCCCTGGTTAATCCCTCTCCCCCACCCTCCTAATTGACAACTCTGGAGTTGTTTGCACAAAAAACAATGGATGGAAACCGAGCAGAGCTGAGTGGCCAATTTGTGGTACTAGCCCAAAAGGATTGGCTGGGTTACAAGCAGTAAAACAATTTAATTAGATGCACAGGTGGTGGAGCTTAGTATAGATGGCCTAATAGAATGAGTACCACACACTGCTACTATGCCCACAATTATTCTACAGGCGAGATGCAGATAAAAATTATTAGGAATTTGAACGCTGGTGCTTTGTATAAATGGCCTAATAGAATGAGTACCACACGCTGCTACTATGCCCACAATTATTCTACAGGCAAGATGCAGATAAAAATTATTAGGAATTTGAACGCTGGTGGAGCTTTGTATAGATGGCCTAATAGAATGAGTACCACACACTGCTACTATGCCCACAATTATTCTACAGGCAAGATGCAGATAAAAATTATTAGGAATTTGAACGCTGGTGGAGCTTTGTATAGATAGCCTAATAGAATGTGTACCACACACTGCTACTATGCCCACAATTATTCTACAGGCAAGATGCAGATAAAAATTCATATTTGAACGCTGGTGGAGCTTTGTATAGATGGTCTAATAGAATGAGTAACACACACTGCTACTATGCCCACAATTATTCTACAGGCAAGATGTAGATAAAAATTATTAGGAATTTGAATGCTGGTGGAGCTTTGTTTAGATGGCCTAATAGAATGAGTACCACACACTGCTACTATGCCCATAATTATTCTACAGGCAAGATGCAGATATAAAATTATTAGTTATTTGAATGCTGGTGGAGCTTGGTATAGATGGCCTAATAGAATGAGTACCACACACTGCTACTATGCCCACAATTATTCTACAGGCAAGATGCAGATAAAAATTCGTATTTATTTGAACGCTGATGGAGCTTTGTATAGATGGCCTAATAGAATGAGTACAGATAAACTCGGCACTCAACTTAAATATGCTTAATTGTGTAGAATTTATTATGGACAGCGGTGTGAAAACAAAACGTTTCGGTCATGTAAGACCTTCATCAGTTGCGTATATCAAAATGAAGGTGAGGTCATTTATAATTAGATACGATTAGTGGGTATAAACCCCATATGCTGAAACCATCCGGTGCAGCAAATAGTCTTATCTGTCCTGTTGCACTATAGAAAGTGTGCTGGAATCGGGTTTTAACTTCAGCCCCGTGTATAGGTATGTCGCGGTATCCACCGCTGGACTTGGGGGTTGTGAGGTGGCGGTTACCGCCACAACCCCCAAGTCCAGCGGTGGATACCGCGACATACCTATACACGGGGCTGAAGTTAAAACCCGATTCCAGCACACTTTCTATAGTGCAACAGGACAGATAAGACTATTTGCTGCACCGGATGGTTTCAGCATATGGGGTTTATACCCACTAATCGTATCTAATTCTAAATGACCTCACCTTCATTTTGATATACGCAACTGATGAAGGTCTTACATGACCGAAACGTTTTGTTTTCACACCGCTGTCCATAATAAATTCTACACAATTAAGCATATTTAAGTTGAGTGCCGAGTTAATCTATACATTACCACGGTTTGGGAACCTACTTTGGCACCTCTTTAGATAGCAGTGCACACGGTTATATAATAATAATAGAATGAGTACCACGCACTGCTACTATGCCCAAAATTATTGTCCAGGCAAGTTGCAGATCAAAATTATTAGGAATTTGAACGCTGGTGGAGCTTTGTATAGATGGCCTAATAGAATGAGTAACACACAATGCTACTATGCCCACAATTATTTTACAGGCAAGATGCAGCTCAAAGTTCGTAGTTATTTGAACGCTGGTGGAGCTGGCAAAAAGTGATAGGAACTGATGTAACCTAGCCCTCAAAAGGGCTGCAATTACAAATAGTAACTACTCCCAACCTATCTGTCTATTTATTAAGAGCACAGACCTGCCTGCTAAAAGTGCTAGGAACTGCTGTAACCTAGCCCTCAAAAGGGCTGCAATTACAAACTAGTCCCACTCCCTACTCCCTAAACCTTTCTGTAGCTTTAAGTGAAATTTCGCTTCCAATTTGATGCAGCACAAGATAGCGCTTAAAATTTTTATTTATTTGAACACTGGTGGAGCTTTTTATAGATGGCCTAATAGAATGAGTACCACACACTGCTACTATGCCAAAAGTTTCTTTTCAGGCAAGCTGCAGATAAAAATTATTAGGAATTTGAACGCTGGTGGAGCTTTGTATAGATGGCCTAATAGAATGAGTACCACACACTGATACTATGCCCACAATTATTCTGCAGGCAAGATCCAGATAAAAATTTGAACGCTGGTGGAGCTTTGTATAGATGGCCTAATAGAATGAGTACCACACACTGCTACTATGCCCACAATTATTCTACAGGCAAGATGCAGATAAAAATTACTAGGAATTTGAACGCTGTTGGAGCTTTGTATTGATGGTCTAATAGAATGAGTACCACACACTGCTACTATGCCCACAATTATTCTACAGGCAAGATGCAGATAAAAATTATTAGGAATTTGAACGCTAGTGGAGCTTTGCATAGATGGCTGTTATGTTTCGGTAGCTGAGGAGGACAGGAACAACAGCAGGGCAGCCGAACACCTGAGATGTTGGTAACTGATGGGTTGCAGATTCCTAAGCTAACGACACAACTAGAGGTATCCGTGGAGCATTCCTACGTTGATCCTAGATGCCTCGTCACAGCCTGAGAGATAACTACACCTAAAGGCAGAAAGATGAAAGCTATCTGCCCCGGAGCAGATCCCCAAAGAAAATAGGAAGCCCCCAAACATATATTGGCGGTTAGACAAGATGAAAATACAAACATAGGCAGAAAATAGACTGAGCAAACACTGGGGCCACAAGCTGACTAAATAGGATAGGACAGGAGAGATTACTTTCTGCAACCCAGAAAACCCTACAAAAATCCAACAATTCTGATTACAAAAATACTGAGATCACACGATCTCGCCGCCCACTAAATCAGATCTCAGTGTGAACAAAAACCAAGCCGCAGCCGCTGAAAAAAGAGGAAAAAGCAAATGAGCAAATAACAGTGGCTGCAGAAAAACTGTGAGGAGCTCAGGCCCCATGAGGGGACCTGGCTGACCTCCACAAAAGTGCAGAAAACAATGCAAAAAGCAAGCACAAAAAGAAAAGCAAAAAATATCTTATCTGAAAGCAGGAGATGCAGGCAGGACTCCAGCAAACTTTCAAATAAACCAGGAACCACAATTGAGACAAGAACAATTGATCACCGGCAACCATCATGGGAGGGAACCTCCCTTATATCAGACCAGCCCGTGATTCCAGATTGTCACTCCTCGCTGAAAGGTTCAGTACTGTCTGTAACCACAAGAGGGAGCCTCTGCTCAGAAACCATCTCTAGCACATTCATAACAGATGGCCTAATAGAATGAGTACCACACACTGCTACTATGCCCACAATTATTCTACAGGCAAGATGCAGATAAAAATTATTAGGAATTTGATCGCTGGTGGAGCTTTGTATAGATAGCCTAATAGAATGAGTAACACACACTGCTACTATGCCCACAATTATTCTACAGGCAAGATGCAGATAAAAATTATTAGGAATTTGAATGCTGGTGGAGCTTTGTATAGATGGCCTAATAGAATAAGTAACACACACTGCTACTATGCCCACAGTTATTCTACAGGCAAGATGCAAATAAAAATTATTAGGA
>JARQOD010000005.1:390375029-390445029 GCA_033576555.1 Oophaga sylvatica | reverse complement strand
GATATTTTGCAAAAGGTACAGGCAGTGGACTGCTGAGGACTGGGGTAAAGTTATTTTCTCTGATGAATCCCCTTTTCGATTGTTTGGGACATCAGGAAAACGCCTCATTCGGAGAAGACAAGGTGAGCGCTACCACCAGTCTTGTCTCATGCCAACTGTTAAGCATCCTGAAACCATTCATGTGTGGGGTTGCTTCTCAGCCAAGGGAATCGGCTCTCTCACAGTCTTGCCTAAAAACACAGCCATGAATAAAGAATGGTACCAGAATGTCCTCCAAGAGCAACTTCTCCCAACCCTCCAAGAGCAGTTTGGCGATCAACAATGCCTTTTCCAGCATGATGGAGCACCTTGCCATAAAGCAAAGGTGATAACTAAATGGCTCAGGGAACAAAACATAGAGATTTTGGGTCCATGGCCTGGAAACTCCCCAGATCTTAATCCCATTGAGAACTTGTGGTCAATCATCAAGAGACGGGTGGACAAACAAAAACCTAAAAATTCTGACAAAATGAAAGCATTGATTGTGCAAGAATGGACTGCTATCAGTCAGGATTTGGTCCAGAAGTTGATTGAGAGCATGCCAGGGAGAATTGCAGAGGTCCTGAAGAAGAAGGGTCAACACTGCAAATATTGACTTGCTGCATTAACTCATTCTAACTGTCAATATAAGCTTTTGTTACTCATATGTTTGCAATTATATTTCTGTCTGTGATAAAAACATCTGTCAAACACACATAAAAACCAGAGGACAGCAGATCATGTGAAAATATAATATTTGTGTCATTCTCAAAACTTTTGGCCATGACTGTATAGATGGCCTAATAGAATGAGTACCACACACTGCTACTATGCCCACAATTATTCTGCAGGCAAGATCCAGATAAAAATTATTAGGAATTTGAACGCTGGTGCTTTGTATAAATGGCCTAATAGAATGAGTACCACACACTGCTACTATGCCCACAATTATTCTACAGGCAAGATGCAGATAAAAATTATTAGGAATTTGAATGCTGTTGGAGCTTTGTATTTATGGTCTAATAGAATGAGTACCACACACTGCTACTATGCCCACAATTATTCTACAGGCAAGATGCAGATAAAAATTATTAGGAATTTGAACGCTGGTGGAGCTTTGCATAGATGGCTGTTATGTTTCGGTAGCTGAGGAGGACAGGAACAACAGCAGGGCAGCCGAACACCTGAGATGTTGGTAACTGATGGGTTGCAGATTCCTAAGCTAACGACACAACTAGAGGTAGCCGTGGAGCTTTCCTACGTTGATCCTAGATGCCTCGTCACAGCCTGAGAGATAACTACACCTAAAGGCAGAAAGATGAAAGCTATCTGCCCCGGAGCAGATCCCCAAAGAAAATAGGAAGCCCCCAAACATATAATGGCGGTTAGACAAGATGAAAATACAAACATAGGCAGAAAATAGACTGAGCAAACACTTGGGCCACAAGCTGACTAAATAGGATAGGACAGGAGAGATTACTTTCTGCAACCCAGAAAACCCTACAAAAATCCAACAATTCTGATTACAAAAATACTGAGATCACACGATCTCGCCGCCCACTAAATCAGATCTCAGTGTGAACAAAAACCAAGCCGCAGCCGCTGAAAAAACAGGAAAAAGCAAATGAGCAAATAACAGTGGCTGCAGAAAAACTATGAGGAGCTCAGGCCCCAGCAGGGGACCTGGCTGACCTCCACAAAAGTGCAGAAAACAATGCAAAAAGCAAGCACAAAAAGAAAAGCAAAAAATATCTTATCTGAAAGCAGGAGATGCAGGCAGGACTCCAGCAAACTTTCAAATAAACCAGGAACCACAATTGAGACAAGAACAATTGATCACCGGCAACCATCATGGGAGGGAACCTCCCTTATATCAGACCAGCCCATGATTCCAGATTGCCACTCCTCGCTGAAAGGTTCAGTACTGTCTGTAACCACAAGAGGGAGCCTCTGCTCAGAAACCATCTCTAGCACATTCATAACAGATGGCCTAATAGAATGAGTACCACACACTGCTACTATGCCCACAATTATTCTACAGGCAAGATTCAGATAAAAATTATTAGGAATTTGATCGCTGGTGGAGCTTTGTATAGATAGCCTAATAGAATGAGTAACACACACTGCTACTATGCCCACAATTATTCTACAGGCAAGATGCAGATAAAAATTATTAGGAATTTGAACGCTGGTGGAGCTTTGTATAGATGGCCTAATAGAATGAGTACCACACACTGCTACTATGCCCACAATTATTCTACAGGCAAGATGCAGATAAAAATTATTAGTTATTTGAAAGCTGGTGGAGCTTTGTATAGATGGCCTAATAGAATGAGTACCACACACTGTTACTATGCACAAAATTATTGTCCAGGCAAGCTGCAGATAAAAATTATTAGGAATTTGAATGCTGGTGGAGCTTTGTATAGATGGCCTAATAGAATGAGTAACACGCACTGCTACTATGCCCACAGTTATTCTACAGGCAAGATGCAGATAAAAAATATTAGGAATTTGAACGCTGGCGGAGCTTTGTATAGATGGCCTAATAGAATGAGTACCACACACTGCTACTATGCCCACAATTATTCTACAGGCAAGATGCAGATATAAAATTATTAGTTATTGAACGCTGGTGGAGCTTGGTATAGATGGCCTAATAGAATGAGTACCACACACTGCTACCATGCCCACAATTATTCTACAGGCAAGATGCAGATAAAAATTCGTATTTATTTGAACGCTGATGGAGCTTTGTATAGATGGCCTAATAGAATGAGTACCACGCACTGCTACTATGCCCAAAATTATTGTCCAGGCAAGCTGCAGATCAAAATTATTAGGAATTTGAACGCTGGTGGAGCTTTGTATAGATGGCCTAATAGAATGAGTAACACACAATGCTACTATGCCTACAATTATTTTACAGGCAAGATGCAGCTCAAAGTTCGTAGTTATTTGAACGCTGGTGGAGCTGGCAAAAAGTGATAGGAACTGATGTAACCTAGCCCTCAAAAGGGCTGCAATTACAAATAGTAACTACTCCAAACCTATCTGTCTATTTATTAAGAGCACAGACCTGCCTGCTAAAAGTGCTAGGAACTGCTGTAACCTAGCCCTCAAAAGGGCTGCAATTACAAACTAGTCCCACTCCCTACTCCCTAAACCTTTCTGTAGCTTTAAGTGAAATTTCGCTTCCAATTTGATGCAGCACAAGATAGCGCTTACAGCATCAGCAGTGCCGTCTAACACTGAACTGCAGCAGTGAGAAAATGGTGGCGAGGGGGAAAATGGCTGAGTCTTATAGGGCAATGACATGTGACATACACAGCCAATGACACATGCCCTTGCTTGTGTGAAAAAAAAGCACTTCGCTCCGTGTGTGCGCTGCTGATAGGCTGACAGACTGCACCGCCCACTGGAAATGCGGGAAAGAGAAAAAAAAATGGAGATCTTCATTATTTCTGCAGAGATCCATCCCATGCCCCTCCCCCCGCCCCGCTGTACACCTAAACCTAAACTGTGTATTAACATTGATTCTCAGCATTACTGAGAAAAAATCCAGTTACGATTTTACAGTATCGAACATAACCTCGAACAGCCGGATTTTTTCCAGATCGTTCGGGTTCGTTTAACGGCTCGAACACCGCTCAAAACAGCTCGAATTTGAGATTGGCGAACAGTTCGATTCGAACACCGCTCATCTCTAGTAATAATTCCTCCAAGGAAGCTGATGCGAAACGCGCGTCGGGGTTCTGCTTTCAACGCCAAGTAATGCACACAGCACTTTGTTTAGATTTTTGTTATGTTTACAGGTCTTAGTGACCCCCTTGGTGGCTTTCTATAGGCTCATGGGCTTATGTGCAATACTGAGTGTGGACTGTTTACTATTATGCATTATCAAACTGAGACCACTATAGGTTATAGGTCTGCATGAAATTCTGTGGCACTTTCTGGGCTCATATGCAGCATTGTATATGGTGTAAGCTTTTCAGGGGATATAGCTCTAGGATCGCCGTCTCGGGTAGACGGAGTGGCACAGAAACAGTTCAATCACAGACAGCAATTCTGGTGCAACTGGCCGCAACCAGTTTTATTGAAAGTCCACAGCAAACAAACATAAGCAAAACCAACTCATAAACCAAAATCCTGAGCCTGTCCGGCTACTAACTAAACACAGATAGTTTCCTCACTATCAGGGCCCAGACTCTACCAGCCTGGCCCAAAACAACACATATATTCAGTATTTACCAGAGTGTGGTTTCCCGGAGACTCCTTAAGCGTCTGGAGTCAAATCCAGACTGAGAGCTCCATGTCTGTGTTCTCAACCACCTACTTCTGGCTGCCTAATTAGAACCTGAGTGGCCTCAGGTTTGAGCTGCAAGCCTGTACTGAATGGAAGGTGTAGTGAACTTGCTCCACCACTAGGTTTACAAAGCCATACATTTCCCTTATGCCAGTCAGCTAAATACCTGGGCGAGATGTACACCCCATCCAATACATACCCCTTCACTGTCTCACATATCCCCCCCCTCTTCTCCAGACCGGAGGGCAGGTCATCAATCCTAAAGAGACAGTGAACTCCGGACAAGGCATCGGCACTACCCTGTAACCTCCCAGGCCTATGCTCTCTCCAGGCTTTGGGTATCCTGCACAATTTCAGCTTGACCTTAGGGCCGGGCTCAGTCTCGATATAGTGCCTCACCAGAGAAGTACGACCAGGCAAGTCAGAAAACCTCTGCTGATTTTTCTGCAGAAACTCTCGTACTTCCTGTTTTTGGTGTACTGACAATGTGTCACCAACTATCACAGGAGGTATAGGGGGTTTTACACCTTTCTCTAATTCCCCCGCGGCCACCAAGACTGACTGATTAAATATTTTGCTTTGAGCTTCTTGGGCTCTCTGCAGGTGATCCTTAACCAATGGCATACCCTGAGCAATTCTATCCTGGGTCTTGTCCATCCCCAGGTGCCCACCAAGCACGTGGCTATATGACAACCCCAGCACCATGCTTCTATATGGCTTAGGTACCAGGAGCTGACTCATGACCTCTCCCTGGACTTTAGTGACCCTATACAGCAGGTTATTGTTCATGGCAACATGAGGAAACCTCTCCTCAGAGCCAGGCTCTTGTGGAACCTCATTTAGAACAGTTATATTTTCCTGGGCCGTTTTAAGAGTGGGGTCTCGCAACTGCTCACTCCCACGGGACACAGGTAGGTCAGGGACATTCGGTTCCTGAGAAACACTATTCTCGTCTCCCAACATCACCTGAAAAGGTCATCATCATTATCATTATCATGGTCATCATCATTATCATTATCATGGTCATCATCATTATCATTATCACGGTCATCATCATTAACATTATCACGGTCATCATCACATAAGTTTAACGGCCCACTAGCATTGTGGTCCGCCCCTGGGGACCGCGCAACCTCCGTAGGAGCTTCATCACACTGTCCAGTAGAATCATTTTTCCCCAGAGATCCCTAAACAGGGGAAAGTCACTACCCAATATGACGGGGTGCATCAGGTTTTTCACTACCCCTACTTCATATGAGACCTCCCCGAGTTTGGGGACCAAGTCCACGGTAGTCTCTGGGTAGACTTTGGTGTCTCCATGGATGCACACCACACTCAAGTGTTTATCGGGGATGAAGTCCCTATCAATCAGGCTGTCAGAGTCACTCGACTCCCTGAGTCTAGGAGGGCTTGTGTTGGGCAGCCATTTATAACCACCGGGGACACCTGTGGTCCAGTCTCTTCGGCTGGGGTGGCCACACATACGGGTTCTGCGAAGAGAGAGAGGGACCTGCCAGCATCACAGTCCATAGGCTCCCCCACTAGTGGACAGTTGGCTGAAATATGACCCCTTTCATGGCATCTCCAACACTGTCTCTGGTCTGGGAGTTCAGACGGGGAGACCTTTCTAGGCCTGGGGTCTCCCGACAGGGAAGTATCACCCTTTTCATCCCATATGTCCCCTCGGCCCTGTCCCCGTCTATCAGCATAGCCCCTGTCCCCAACATCTGGAACGCTCTTACCGGGAGAGTTCGGCGGCCGGGAACTCTGAAGTGACGACCGCTCAGACAGCTGGTCACGGAGGTAGTCTTTGGGGGCGAAGTACCTCTCTATCAGGCTGACGAGTTGCTTGGCGTCTGGGGGGTCTCTTGTCCGACCTCTTGCTGTACCTCAGGAGGAAGTGCTCGGGTGTAGCGGTCCACTATCACCTTTTAGACCATTTGGGCAGGGTTGCTGATGTCAGACTCCATCCACTTCTTTAGTGCTCGGGTGTAGCGGTCCACTATCACCTCTTCGACCATTTGGGCAGGGTTGCTGACGTCAGGCTCCAGCCACTTCTTTACTGCAGACAACGCAGGTGACCTTGCGACATTACTCTGGGACGAGGCGCTGAGATCCTGGCGTAGTGCTGCAACCTGCTCCCTTAACAATCAGTTAGTCTCCTGCTGTTGCACACTAACTTGCGCCATATGTTTAAGCAGCGCCTCCATGCTGTCAGACTTGTTGGTCCTGGCAACAGCAGCCTTTACCCAGGACATACACACTCCACAGTCTTTACCACAGCCAGTTCAGCTTTGCTGTGCAGACACTTTTAGGGCTACTGTCTCTTTAAGGCTGCTTTGGAAAATTTTTTTATTTTTTTCTTTGCTGCTGTTTTAGCCACTGTGCTGCCTGCATTCGAGCACCAATTGTAAGCTTTTCAGGGGATATAGCTCTGGGATCGCCATCTCGGGTAGACGGAGTGGCACAGAAACAGTTCAATCACAGACAGCAATTCTGGTGCAACTGGCCGCAACCAGTTTTATTGAAAGTCCACAGCAAACAAACATAAGCAAAACCAACTCCTAAACCAAAATCCTGAGCCTGTCCGGCTACTAACTAAACACAGATAGTTTCCTCACTATCAGGGCCCAGACTCTACCAGCCTGGCCCAAAACAACACATATATTCAGTATTTACCAGAGTGTGGTTTCCCGGAGACTCCTACAGCGTCTGGAGTCAGATCCAGACTGAGAGCTCCAGGTCTGTGTTCTCAACCACCTACTTCTGGCTGCCTAATTAGAACCTGAGTGGCCTCAGGTTTGAGCTGCAAGCCGGTACTGAATGGAAGGTGTAGTGAACTTGCTCCACCACTAGGTTTACAAAGACATACATTTCCCTTTTGCCAGTCAGCTAAGTACCTGGGCGAGATGTACACCCCATCCAATACATACCCCTTCACTGTCTCACAGTGGATATAACTTTTGTGGGATATTATTTATATATGTAACCTCGGTGGTATACATTTATTGGGATTATCTCTCCCATTTGGGAGTTAAACAGGCCACTAGGCTCTATCGATAAGTATATTTATGGATATATTCTGAGGTCCGTCATGTAAAGATATTATTACACCCTTTAACTATATTTTCTATTAGCATGTCCAGATATTACCTTGAATTTTGCCACTTTTGTTTGTTACTATTTTTCTGCATACATAATTTATGTGCTTACAGCATTGTTATACCTGTGTGTTTCTTCTCCTTTTTTTAACAAGATTTACTTAATAAAACTTTATTTTTGATGTCTGCCCATTTCCTTGTTTTTGTTGGTGCTACGATTTTGGGAAGGGCTTTTGTTATTTGGACCATTTGTATCAGTTATTAATTCAGTATTGTGTTGTGCTAGAATCTATACATGTGAGCTGCATGCTGTGAAGTTAGGTATATTGTGCTCTGTATCCCCCAGCTTAATCATAATACTTTGCACTGCATACATATAGGTATTTCTGTATAGAATAGAGTAGTGCTAGCAGCATAAACTTTGCCATAACTGCACTTCTGTGTTATACTGTTACTGTGTAGCCTCTGTAATGTGAGTTACTGATGTAATTGCACTCTTTATCATGCTGTTGTTTGTGTAATGTGCCAGTACTGCTATACTGTTATTTCTTTGTAGTTTTTACCCATTATTGTCCACCATTATTGTCCTCCTTTATCATCCACCATTATCGTTCTCGTCGTCATCTCAATAAATATAGACTTAAGAATCCATACAGTCTGTTTACTGTGAAGTGGACGAGGGTTTAGCCGTATGCTGAAATCCACAGAGCACCATACGTGGAGGAAGGCAGAACAGTGTATGAAGACTTCCTGACTTTCAAATTATGTCAGGGGATATAAAGATGGTCAGTTTGGATATAAGTGCTTGATCCTTTTGTTTGGTGGGGAAATAATAAGGTGCTAGATGATTATGGCAACCACTCTCTCATAGACAACTCAAGAACACTCAGAGAAGCCGATAGTTCCTGTATATGGGGTATTCAGGAGAGATGCTAGTCACACAACAATCCGCCTGTCAGCTATCAAATTTCTATGGTGAGCTTTAGAGTTCTTTTACACAAGCAGATATTGCAAGCTGTTTAGACTTGCTTTTAAATGTTCCAATAATCATTTGGGTATGTAATGTGTCTGCATAAAAAAATTGATCACTGACAAATGAACGATATTGTTGTTTACTGTTCAATTATTGCACAGGTTTACACTGGTCAGTTATTGAGAATGATCAGTCTAAACAATACTCATTTCAGGCGCCTATCGTCCTCCTGCAATGGGAACGCAGGTTGTCGATGAATGAACATGACAGCCGGTGATTGATGAAGACCCCATAGCTGCCATCTTGGAAATTCTGTGAAGCACAGCCACAGGCAGACCATTATTTTTCTATATACTGCAATTAAATATTAAAGTAATATATATAACTATATATATAAATATATATATTCATATATATACATATATATATATATTTGTTTTTGAGCAAAAAAAAGGAATAAATTAAAATAACCCAAATTTCCCATTATAAAAATAGTTGATATTGTAGCATCTGTAAATGTCCGTTCTATCAAAATATACATTTATTAAAACTGTACAGTAAACAGTGCAAAGCAAAACAGATGAAAATAAAAGAATTACAGATTTTTATTAGCCGCACCTCTCCCAAAGAATGCAATAAAAAGAGATAAAAGATTTTTGATGGTACCAATAAAAACGTTAGACTGCGCCATAAATAACAAACCCTCATACAACGCCTTCAACAGAAAACAAGATAACATTATGGATCTTTTTTTCTTTACAAATTTAAAAAAAACAATAGCAAAATTGAAATTGTTTCAACATTTTACTGCATTTGGATTTTTTTTTCCCATTTTCCAGTACATTATGTGATCACAAGAATAGTGTCACTTAAAACTACAATTTGTCCCACATAAAAACAGCTCTCATATTGCTAATCTCAACTGAAAATTAAAAAATGATGACTCTGAAAAAAATGAAGAGAAAAAACAAATAAGCAAAGACGGGAAATTGACCAGTCATGAAGGAGTTATTTTTCAAAAAGTTTCAAAATAATAAGCATTCATGGTGTGATGTAAGTGTTATTTCATCGGTAGTCTAACGGTTTACCTTAGCAATCTTTATTTGTGGGTGAAACTGAAAATCTTTTCCAAACTAGTAACTGAAAAATGATGAAATATAGTTGCTCATGCAATTTCTCAATCAAAACAAAGTACAAAGTCACACTTTGCAACATGTATTTGATGTTTAGATAAGAGTAAATTCACATGGAGGTGTTTTTCAGACAATTTCTGATTGTTCAATATGGCTTGCAGAAATCCATTGAACTTGCTGCAGAAACCAACCCATTTACATTGGAGAAAATAAGTATTTGATACACTGGCGATTTTGCAAGTTTTCAGACCTACAAATAATGTAGAGGTCTGTAATTTTTATTGTAGGTACGCTTCAACTGTGAGGCCGGGGTCACACACACCGTCTAAAAAATTGGACCGTTTTAGTCGGACGATTATCTCACAAAACTTTCATGAACATTCATCCGTCTGTCATCCGATTTTCCAGGAAGGATGCGATTTAGTCGCATCTCAGCGTAGGTTTCACATCCGACTGACATCCGACTTGAGAGATTTTGTCGGTGGCTAGCAAAATCAACATATAATGGATCCAAATGAATAGTTTTAAAATCACAAAAGAAAGAATAGATATATACACATAGAATACATATATATATATATGTCATTGAGACATATATATACATATATTTATAGTTCATGCACTTCTACATAGTATAATAGCCGCTAATTCAATTGCCGGCTTTTGTGAAATTACAGACCCGACATGAAATGACACATGGTTTACATACAGTTAACTGTTATGTTTCGGTAGCTGAGGAGTGCAGGTAAAAAAGGCAATACACCAGAGCAGTTGGAATCTATGAGATTGCAGTACCCTGACTAACCACCACAACTAGAGGCAGCCGTGGAGCGTTCCTACGTTGGTCCTAGACGCCTCGTCACAGCCTGAGAAACTAACTACACCTAAAGATAGAAATAGGAAAGCTATCTGCCCCGGAGCAGAACCCCAAAGATAACAGAAAGCCCCCAAACATGTAATGGCGGTTAGACAAGAGGAAATACTGACACAGAAAGAAAATAGTAAGAGCAAACGCTGGGGCCCAAACTATCTAAATAGAAAAGGATAGGAAGGGTACTTACTGCAATCCCAGAAAAACCTGAAAAGCACCAACTCTACTAATTTCAAAATCACCTGAGATCACACGACCTCTACCACCTAAATTAGTTCTCTGGTGTAACAAAATCAAAACAGCAGCCACTGAAAAAACTGGAAAAAGCAAAAGAACAAAACTCAGTGGCTGAACTAAACTTAGAGGGCAGAAGCCCCCCGGAGGGGACCCTGAAGGCCCCCAAAGAAGTGCAGGACAAAATACAAAAATATAGCAAAAACACAAAAGAAGCAAAAGTCTTATCTGTAAGCAGGAGATGCAGACACGACACAGCAGGCTACAAGGGAAACTGGAATGAAGGATTCAGACCAGAACAATTGATCACCGGCAACCCTGATGGGAAAATGACTCCCTTATATAAGACCAGTCAGTAACACCTGATTCCCAGTCCTCACAATCTTCACTAGCACCGCTTGTAACCACCAGAGGGAGCCTCTGCTCAGAACTCATCTCAAACCCATTCACAACAGTACCCCCCCCTTGAGGAGGGGTCACCGAACCCTCATTTGAGCAACCAGGTCGGTCAGGATGAGTTCTATGATACGCACGGATAAGTCTCCTAGCATGGATGTCCGAAGCAAACACCCAAGAATTGTCCTCCTGACCATAACCTCTCCATTTAACCAAATACTGGAGTTTCCGTCTAGAAAAACGAGAATCCAATATTTTCTCAACCACATACTCCAGATTGCCCTCAACCAAAACAGGTTCAGGAGGCACAGCAGCAGGAACCACTGGCTCAACAAACCTCTTCAACAAGGACTTGTGGAACACGTTATGGATCTTAAATGTCCCTGGAAGAAGCAAACGAAAAGAAACAGGATTAATAATCTCCATGATCTTATAAGGTCCAATGAACCTAGGCTTAAATTTAGGAGATGCTACTCTCATAGGAATATTCTTTGAGGACAACCAGACCAAGTCCCCGACTTTAAACCGAGGACCATCAGTCCTATGCCGGTTAGCAAACCGCTGGGCCTTCTCCTGAGAGAGGGACAACCTCTCCACTACCTGGTCCCAAATCTGTTGCATACGCTCCACAACAGAGTCAACACCTGGACAGACAGAAGCCTCCGTCTGTCCTGAAGAAAATCGAGGGTGAAACCCAGAATTACAGAAAAACGGAGACATCAAAGTGGCAGAGCTAGCCCTATTATTAAGAGCAAACTCAGCCAAAGGCAAAAAAGAGACCCAGTCATCCTGATCAGCAGACACAAAGCATCTTAGATAAGTCTCCAATGTCTGGTTTGTTCTCTCAGTTTGACCATTGGTCTGAGGATGAAATGCCGAGGAGAAAGACAATTGAACACCCAGTTTAGAACAAAAAGTCCTCCAAAATCTGGAAACAAACTGGACTCCTCTGTCAGACACAATGTTCTCAGGAATGCCGTGTAAACGAACCACGTGCTGAAGGAACAACGGCACCAATTCAGAGGAGGAAGGCAACTTAGGTAATGGCACAAGATGTATCATTTTGGAAAACCTATCACAAATTACCCAGATGGTGGTCATTCTCTGAGAAACAGGAAGATCGGAAATGAAATCCATAGAGATATGGGTCCATGGTCTCTTGGGCACAGGCAATGGCATCAACAAACCACTAGAGCGAGAGCAAGGCTTGGAGCGAGAGCAAGTCCCGCAGGACTGCACAAATTCCCTGACATCACGAGACAAGGTAGGCCACCAAAAGGACCGACTAACCAAGTCTCTGGTACCAAAAATTCCGGGATGCCCAGCCAATGCGGAACAATGAATCTCAGACATCACACTCTTTTTCCATTGGTCCGGGACAAACAATTTCCAACAGGGCAGCGCTCGGGCCTATCCTCCTGACACCCCTCCAGAGCAAGTCTCAAATTGGGCGAGATGGCGGAAAGAACTACACCCTCTTTCAAAATAACAGAAGGATCAGATACTTCAGGAGAGTCCGCAAGGAAACTCCTCGAGAGGGCATCCGCCTTAACATTCTTAGTGCCAGGAAGAAAGGAAACCACAAAATTAAAACGTGTGAAAAACAAGGCCCACCTGGCCTGTCTAGGATTGAATCGCTTGGCAGATTCCAGATAGACCAGATTCTTATGGTCCGTAAGGACCACCACCTGATGTTTGGCTCCCTCCAGCCAATGTCTCCACTCTTCAAAAGCCCACTTCATGGCCAATAACTCCCGATTACCTACGTCATAATTACGTTCAGTAGGAGAAAATTTTCGAGAGAAAAAGGCACAAGGGTTACTTTTAGAGGTCTCTGGATCTTTTTGGGACAAAACGGCACCTGCCCCAATTTCAGAGGCATCAACCTCCACCTGAAATGGCAGAGAAACATCAGGCTGCCGTAGAACAGGAGCAGAAGTGAATCTCTGCTTAAGTTCCTGAAATGCAGAGACTGCCTCAGGAGGCCAATTCACCACATCAGAACCCTTTCTGGTCAAATCAGTTAATGGTTTAACAATAACCGAGAAATTACCAATAAATTTACGATAAAAATTGGCAAAACCCAAAAATCTCTGAAGAGCCTTTAATGAAGTAGGTTGGACCCAATCACAGATGGCCTGAACCTTGACCGGGTCCATTTCAATAACAGATGGGGACAAAATGAATCCCAGAAATGAGATCCTCTGTACGCCAAAAAGACACTTTGATCCCTTCACATACAGAGCATTCTCTCTCAAAATCTGGAATACAGTTTGAACATGTTTCACATGAGAGTCCCAGTCATTAGAAAAAATCAAGATATCATCCAAATAAACAATCAGAAATTTGTCCACAAAATCCCTGAAAATGTCATTCATGAAGGACTGGAAGACGGAAGGAGCATTAGTGAGCCCAAAGGGCATCACTAGGTACTCAAAATGCCCTTCAGGGGTATTGAATGCCGTCTTCCATTCATCCCCGTGCTTAATGCGAATAAGGTTATACGCCCCCCTGAGGTCAAGCTTGGTAAACCAAGTAGCGTTTTTCACCCTGGAAAACAGGTCAGAAATCAAGGGTAACGGGTATTGATATTTCACAGTAATATTGTTCAAGAGACGATAATCAATACACGGCCTTAATGAACCATCTTTTTTGGCCACAAAGAAAAAACCGGCACCTAAGGGTGAAGAGGATGGTCTGATATGACCCTTCTCCAATGATTCCTTGATATAAGACCGCATAGCGTCATGTTCAGGTACAGACAAGTTAAAAAGGCGACCTTTAGGGAATTTACTACCCGGCACTAATTCAATAGCGCAGTCATAGCTCCTATGGGGAGGCAAGGATGCAGATTTACTTTCGCTAAACACATCAGAAAAATCAAACAAAAAGTCAGGAACATCCTGAGCCTGGGGGAGGCAGAAAAAACAGGAGTGTTGGTATTAACACATTGGTAGCCCCAACTGGTTACAGACACAGATTTCCAATCCAAAACAGGATTATGAAACTGTAACCAAGGGAAACCCAGCACGATAATGTCATGCAGATTATATAGAACCAAAAATTTGCAGCACTCCTGGTGATCAGGTTCAACCCTCATTATCACCTGAGTAGAAAACTGGGGTTTATTCTCAGCCAAAGGGGTAGAATCGATCCCCAGTAGGGGAATAGACTTCTGTAGGGGTATCAAGGGAAACCCACAACGTTTAGCAAAATCATAATCCATCAGGTTAATAGTTGCTCCAGAATCAACGAAAGCCTGAGCAAAAATGAGGACAGAGAGCATATCAGAGTGACAGTTAATAAAAACTTAGTCTGAACACTACCCAAGACAACTGAGCGTGCAAAACGTCTTCCCCGCTTAGGGCAGACTGAAATAGCATGAGAGGCATCACCACAGTAGAAACATAACCCATTGCACTTTCGAAACTCATGACGCTGTGCCCCAGACACCACTCTATCACACTGCATGGGTTCAGAAGCTGGTTCACAAGGCAACACCATTCCACGCATACTTCTCCGCTCACGCAAACGTCTGTCAATTTGAATCGCTAATGACATAGAATCATTGAGACCAGAGGGGACAGGGAATCCCACCATAACATCCTTTACATTATCTGACAGACCCTTCCGGAAAAGGGCCGCCAAAGCGTCGTCATTCCATTTGGTCAGGACTGCCCACCTACGGAATCTCTGACAGTATAACTCAGCGTCATCAAGCCCCTGACTTAATGCCAACAAGGTTTTTTCAGCTTGATCAGTGACATTAGGCTCATCAGACAATAACCCCAAAGCCTGAAAAAACGCATCAACATCACTCAAAACAGGATCCCCAGGTGTCAGGGAAAAAGCCCAATCCTGAGGATCGCCGCGCAGGAGAGAGATGATAATTTGAACCTGCTGCGCTGCGTTTCCTGAGGATTTAGTTTTTAAGGCAAAAAACAATTTACAATTATTTTTGAAATTCTGAAACTTAGCTCGATCCCCTAAAAACAAATCTGGCATGGGGATCCTAGGTTCCACAACAGGCAACCTAGCAAGATATGCAGCAATACTCTGAACCTCAGTGGCAAGCTGATCCACACGGCCAGACAACTGTGCAAACTCCATTGGGAGAAAAGATCCTCCCCAGCACCCAGAGATACAGAGGAAAAAAAAAAAAAAAATGCAACAAACAGAAAAATATCTCTGACAACTCTGACAACCTTTTTTCTTTCACAATATTTTTTTTCCCTTCTGTGAGTACCATACAATTTTCAATTTTTAGGCCGGTGATACTGTTATGTTTCGGTAGCTGAGGAGTGCAGGTTAAAAAGGCAATACACCAGAGCAGTTGGAATCTATGAGATTGCAGTACCCTGACTAACCACCACAACTAGAGGCAGCCGTGGAGCGTTCCTACGTTGGTCCTAGACGCCTCGTCACAGCCTGAGAAACTAACTACACCTAAAGATAGAAATAGGAAAGCTATCTGCCCCGGAGCAGAACCCCAAAGATAACAGAAAGCCCCCAAACATGTAATGGCGGTTAGACAAGAGGAAATACTGACACAGAAAGAAAATAGTAAGAGCAAACGCTGGGGCCCAAACTATCTAAATAGAAAAGGATAGGAAGGGTACTTACTGCAATCCCAGAAAAACCTGAAAAGCACCAACTCTACTAATTTCAAAATCACCTGAGATCACACGACCTCTACCACCTAAATTAGTTCTCTGGTGTAACAAAATCAAAACAGCAGCCACTGAAAAAACTGGAAAAAGCAAAAGAACAAAACTCAGTGGCTGAACTAAACTGAGAGGGCAGAAGCCCCCCGGAGGGGACCCTGAAGGCCCCCAAAGAAGTGCAGGACAAAATACAAAAATATAGCAAAAACACAAAAGAAGCAAAAGTCTTATCTGTAAGCAGGAGATGCAGACACGACACAGCAGGCTACAAGGGAAACTGGAATGAAGGATTCAGACCAGAACAATTGATCACCGGCAACCCTGATGGGAAAATGACTCCCTTATATAAGACCAGTCAGTAACACCTGATTCCCAGTCCTCACAATCTTCACTAGCACCGCTTGTAACCACCAGAGGGAGCCTCTGCTCAGAACTCATCTCAAACCCATTCACAACAGTTAACCATGTCATTTCATGTAGTTTGATATACGGTTTTCACTAACAATTACATGAGTGTATGTGTGCAAAATTTCATACATGTAGGGGTTAATTAAAGGTGTAAATTCGTTGAAAAAAAATGTGTGGGCTCCCGCGCTATTTTCTCAACCAGACAGACAAAGCCAGCGAGTGGGGGCAGATAATAATAGCCTAGGGAGGGTGCATTTATTTTGTGCCCCCCCCCTGGCTACTAACATCTGCCCCCAGCCACCCCAGAAAAGGCAAATCTATAATTAGATGTGTCCTTTCTGGCACTTAGCCCGTCTATTCCCATTGCCCTGTCGCGGTGGCTAATGGGTTAATAATGGGTTAAAGCCACCTTGCTATTGAAAGGTGACTTTAAGCCAGGTTAATAATTGAGAGTTGTCAATTGGACAACTCTCAATTATTAATCCTATTGTATGAAATAAAAATAAAACACACACACTTTAATTTAAAATCATTTTAATGAAATAATCACACAGTTTTTGACCATCTTTTATTTTACAGGTAATCCGTGCAAAGCCATTGTTCCCCTGTAATAAAAAATAAAATAATAAAGCAACATTATTCTTACCTATCCGGTGCTCTGTCAGGTCCCACGCTGTAATCCTTCACAAAGGGTTAACTGGCTTACAGCAAGCAGCTCAGCTAATGCTGGCTGCTCAGCTGTAAGCCCCCGAATGAAGGAGCTCCTCTCCCGACCGACAGGTGAGGAAGTGATTAGTGTGGGAAGCTTAATTGATTGCTTCCCAGCCTAATGTAATGTATAATTCCACATGTGTTAATTCATAGTTTTGATGCCTTCAGTGTGATTCTACAATTATCATAGTTATGAAAATACAGAAGAATCTTTGAATGAGAAGGTGTGTCCAAACTTTTGGTCTGTACTGTATATATGTCACAATGACATGTGTATATATATATATATATATATATATATATATATATATGTACTCTATGTGTGTATATGTATTCTTTCCATTCTTTATTAAAGGGAATCTGTCACCCTAAATTGGCGGGATATTTAAATGATGGCAGTCAGGTCAGATGGGCGGTGTTTTGGGTACTTGCCTTAACATGTTGTTCGCCGCTGTCTCCATTATTTCTGGGAATTGTAGTCGTTGCCCTCCATATAACGCGCCTGCGCATTGCAATCTGCAGGCAAAGCATACTGCGCGTGCGCAATTCAAGATTGCAATGTGCAGGCGCGTTATATGGAGGGCAATGACTACAATTCCCAGAAATATTGGAGTCAGCGGCGAACAACATGTTAAGGCAATTACCCAAAACACCGCCCATCTGACCTGACTGCCATTATTTAAATATCCCGCCAATTTAGGGTGACAGATTCCCTTTAAAGCTGTCAGTGTGATTTTACAGTATAGCCGGGGATGAATTGCCAGCTTTTCTAAAGGACACTGGTGCGATTTAATCGCAAGTCACACAGTGCGGTCCGTTTGTAATCCGATTTTTCATCGCACCCATAGACTTGTATTGGCGATTGTCGACCCACAATCGGTGACAATCGCAGCATGCTGTGATTGTACTCGCATGTATAAAACGGACCACAAAAAATCTGATGGTGGGAGCTGCTCCATAGATTAACATTGGTCCGACTGCAATGCGATATTTCATCGCTTTGCAGTCGTCCGATTTTGTCGCCAGTGTGACCCCGGCCTGAGAGACAGAATCTAAAAAAAAACAAAAAACAGAGAATCACATTATAGGATTTTTAAATAATTAAATTTCATTTTATTGCATGAAATAAGTATTTGATACAATAGAACAACAGAACTTAATATTTAGTTCAGAAACCTTTGTTTGCAATTTAGAGGTCAGAAGTTTCCTGTAGTTCTTGACCAAGTTTGCACACACTGCAGCAGGGATTTTGGCCCACTCCTCCATACAGATCTTCTCCAGATTTTTCAGGTATATGTATAAAATGGAGTTTTCCATCAGAGAAATTTCTTTAATGAAGCTACATTGTGTTAGAACACCCTTAGGCTGTGGTTCCATGGTCCGGAACCACAGCGCATTTGGCGGAGCGGAAATTCCGCTCTGTCCTAAGCCACACCCCCTTTTTGACGCGCTCTCATTCCGGATGTGTTCCGGACACATCCGGAACACATCCGGAATGATCGCAGGGCTACATAGCCCTGTGTTATTTCCGTTGCGGCGACGCAGCGTCGCCGCAACAGGCTAGGACATGCTGCGGTCTGAAAAGACGCGCCGCATGTCCGGAAACGCAGGTCTTCCGCCTGCGTGTTTTACAGCATAGTGGAGACGAGATTTCTTGAAATCCCCTCCACTATGCTGTAACATCTGGACGCTGCGTCAAACACGCAGCTAATCCAGAATGTTTCCTGACCATGGAAACATACCCTTAAAGGAAAAGTTACATCAGAAAATTGCCTATTGTTTAATTCAGATTTCTGGGCTAAATGTGTTTTTTTTACTTTTTTTTATTCCATATAACAATCTTTACTAGTAAATAAAATTGTACTCTTGCAGTTTTCACACTGGCCACTGCTGCTTTTTTTAGATGCTTACTTCCTGTTGTTTTGGAAAAGCACATGTTCATTGGTCAGAATGAACAGACTCAAATCCTATATTTTGTATAGAAGCAACTGCAACAAATCAGGGTGTGCAAAAGTGACTGTAAAGGGAGGGGGAGTATGTCAGCTGTGATATTGCCTTTTGTGATTGATGGATTCTGTGTTATCAAATGTGTATTGAGCAGTTACCAGTCATTGTAATCTTGCCTCTGATGATAAGAAGCCTGTTGAAAACTCTTTCTGAAAGGACAGGAAGGATGAGTCTAAAATAGTCATAGTAGTCAGTGTCAAAATTGCTAAATTACTTATTTTGATATTAACAAAGATTGGTCTGTGAAAAAAAAAACATTGCAGAATATTACAAAAAAATATATACACTGCTCAAAAAATAAAGGGAACACTACAATACCACATCCTTGATATCACTGAATGAATATTCCAGTTGCAAATCTTTATTCATTACATATTGGAATGCGTTGCGAACAATAAAACAATAAAATTATCAAAGTAAATCAAAGTTAATATCCCATGGAGGTCTGGATTTGGAATCATACTCAAAATCAAAATAGAAAATCAAATTAAAGGATGATCCAACTTCAGTAGAAATGTCTTGAGAGAAGGAAATGATGCTCAGTAGTGTGAGTGGCCTCCACATGCCTGTATGACCTTCGTTCAAAGCCTAGGCATGCTTATGATGAGGCGACCGATATTCCATTGAGGGAACTCCTCCCAGACCTGGATTAAAACATCAGTCAACGCCAGGACAGTCTGTAGTGCAGCATGGTCTTAGTGGATGGGAAGACACATGATGTCCCAGATGTGCTCGACTGGATTCAGGTCTGAAGAAAGGCCAGGCTAGTCCATAGCAAAAATGCCTTCATCATGCAAGAACTGCTGAAACATTTCAGCCACATGACGCCTAGCATTCTCATGCTTCAAAAGGAACCCAAGGCCCACTGCACCAGCATATAGTATCACAATGGATCTGTGCATCCTTCCAAAGAAATGCCTCCCCACACCATTACTGACCCACTGCCAAACCAGTCATGCTGGAGGATGTTGCAGGCAACAGAACGTTATCCATGGAATGGAGTCCTTAAACTCTGATACGTCTGTCACATGTGATCAGTGTGAACCGTCTCTCATCCGTGAAGAGCACAGGGCGTCAATGTCAAATCTGCCAATCTTAGTGTTCTCCAGAAAATGTGAATCACCCTGCATGGTGATGGGCTGTAAGCACAACACTGACTTGTGGACATCAGGCCCTCATATCAACCTAATGGAGTCTGTTTCTGACAGTTTGAACAGACACATGGATGTTCTTGACCTGCTGGAGGTCATTATGCAGGGCTCTGGCTCTGCTCCTCCTGTTCCTCCTTGCACAATAGAGGAGGTAGCAGTCCTGTTGCTAAGTTCTTGCCCTCCTATGGCCCCCTCCACATTTCCTCCCTGGTGTACTGGCCTGTCTACTGGTATCTGCTCCATGTTCTGTACACTGTGCTGACAGCCACAGCTACCCTTCTTGCCACAGCTCGCATTGATGTACCATCCTGGATGAGCTGCTTTACCTGAGCAACTTCTGTGGGTTGTAGACAGGGGCGGAACTATCGTGGAAGCAGGGGAAGCAGCTGCCACAGGGCCCGGGCTAGAAGGGGGCCCGTCCCTGCTGCAGCTGCTTCACCTGCCATCAGGGCATTACAGCCCTAGCCCTTACTGTATGGGGCCCGGTGATTAGGAGCAAAAAGGGGGGCCCGAGCACGCTGGCAACCCGATCCGCGCTCGGGCCCCCTCCCGACATTTTGTTCAGGCTTCTGACTCTGAACGCTGATGCATAACAACACTGTGTTGTTTTAAAGAGACACTACAGTGTTGTAAATGCAGACAGCGAACAGAAATGAGCACTGTAGCTTTAAGCTGCGGCCCAGTGCATTATGGTCCGTCTGTCACAGCGTGTGTGTGTGCATGTGGGGGCGGACAGCAGACGGCCAGGCAGACCACATGAGGCAGCAGGCTGACTGGACAAGCAGGTGGAGGCCCGGGCAAGCAGGGTGAGTACCGTGAGTCTCTCAACAGTGAGAAGAGGCTTGGCTGCAATGGTGACTGGGAGGGCAGGTGCAGGCAGCATCTAACAGGGCCCACATTCAACAGGGCCCAGGCCCCAGTGCAGGGGGCCCACATTCAACAGGGCCCAGGCTGCAGTGCAGGGGGCCCACATTCAACAGGGCCCAGGCAGCAGGGGGCCCGCATTCAACACAGGGCCCAGGTAGCAAGGGGCCCGCATTCCAACAGGCCCAGGCAGCAGGGGGCCCGCATTCAACACAGGGCCAAGGCAACAAGGGGCCCGCATTCCAACAGGGCTCAGGCAGCAAGGGGCCCGCATTCCAACAGGGCCTCGGGCTCCTGGGCCCTGTTTGACGCAAGCCTCAAGTCACCACTAACCTCCCCCTGGGCCCTGTTGGGCACGGGACCTCAGTCACCAGTAGCCTCCCCCTGGCCCAGTAACAGCCTCATGGTTGCTACAAGGACGAGTGACACCCTGATCTCTGCTATATGTGACAAGTAACCACCTCAGCTCTGCTACATGTGACAAGTAACAACCTCAGCTCTGCTACATGTGACAAGTAGCAACCTCAGCTCTGCTACATGTGACAAGTAACAACCTCAGCTCTGCTACATGTGACAAGTAACAACCTCAGCTCTGCTACATGTGACAAGTAACAACCTCAGCTCTGCTACATGTGACAAGTAACAACCTCAGCTCTGCTACATGTGACAAGTAACAACCTCAGCTCTGCTACATGTGACAAGTAGCAACCTCAGCTCTGCTACATGTGACAAGTAACAACCTCAGCTCTGCTACATGTGACAAGTAACAACCTCAGCTCTGCTACATGTGACAAGTAACAACCTCAGCTCTGCTACATGTGACAAGTAACAACCTCAGCTCTGCTACTTGTAACAAGTAGCAACCTCAGCTCTTCGACATGTGAGTGACAGCCTCATCTCTGCTACATGCGAGGAGTGACAGCCTCATCTCTGCTACATGCGCGGAGTGACAGCCTCAGCTTTGCTATACAAGTAGCAGAGCTGAGGCTGTCACTCCTCACATGTTGCAGAGATGAGGCTGTCACTCCTCGCATGTAGCAGAGCTGAGGCTGTCCCTACTCACATGTAGCAGAGCTGAGGCTGTCCCTCCTCACATGTAGCAGAGCTGAGGCTGTCACTCCACATGTAGCAGAGCTGAGGCTGTCACTCCTCACATGTAGCAGAGCTGAGGCTGTCACTCCTCACAAGTAGCAGAGCTGAGGCTGTCACTCCTCACATGTAGCAGAGCTGAGGCTGTCACTCCTCACATGTAGCAGAGCTGAGGCTGTCACTCCTCACATGTAGCAGAGCTGAGGCTGTCACTCCTCACATGCAGGCTGGATTACAAGTTTCTTCACACATTTACTCTGGAGAAAGCCTACCTTCGTCACTACCTCAGTTGCTTCCTGGGAGTTGGTTCTTTTCTGTTATTTCACTATCATTACTCCAAAAACCTCTAATTTTGGATAATAAAGGTATCTTTCTTAACACAACTTGGGTAAACCGGGATTGGCAACACGCGCGAGGGGGGGGGCCCCATTGTGAAGTTTGCTGTGGGGGCCCAGCCGTTCCTAGTTACGCCCCTGGTTGTAGACACTGCCTAATAGTACTGCATAGTACCTCTAAGGGTGAGAGCAATAACAAAATGCAAAAGTGACCAAAACAACAGCCAAAAAGGATGAGAATAGAGAAATGGTCCGTGGTCACCCACTGCAGAACCACTCCTTCATATGGGTTGTCTTGCTAATTGCCTATCATGTCTACCTATTGTCTGTTCAATTTGAACAATAGCAGGAGAAACTGATTCACAATCTGTGCTGCTCCTAGCTCTGGCCTCTCACTAGCTCCTGCTCCCGAGACTGCCCCTGTACCTCTACGAGGTCCGTCGGGATCCTCTCTCAATGTCTGTTCCTCAGCGTCCTCTCTCCCCTGCTTCCTGGCACGCTGTCAGCAGGCCTCCTGGGAGAGTGCTTAGGACACACGCGTGCTTACCTCCGGTCTCTTAAAGGGACAGAGTGCATTTTTTGAAAATAGCCATTAACCAATGGCAGCGCACTGATTACTATTTCTGGCCTCTCCTCCATAGGGAGAGTGCCGGAGCAACAAGTATCTACTGATGCTAGCTTCCAGTTCCGCTGTGTTTATGCCTGTGTTTTTGCAGTGCTCTGCCTTCTGCTTCGCTTACACTGTTTGTCTCAGCAGACTATCAGTTACCTATCACCCGGCTGTCCAGGACAGCCCCCGGCAGCCAAGACCCCGGAGAAAATCCGTTTCTGGATGGCGCTATAGGCTTTTTCCACAGCGGCGCTGTGGTTTAAGTACCCTTAACTACCGCCGTTAAAAGGCGTATCAGCGGTCGTTAAGGGGTTAAAACATCAGTATTGTTGTTTCTAAATGATTATGAACTTGTTTTCTTTGTATTATTTGAGGTCTGAAAGTACTTTTTTTTAAAATTTTGACTATTTTTCTTTGTCTCTTTGTCAGAAAAAAATACAAAATTTAGTGCTTGGAAATTAGGAGAAATGTTGTCAGAAGTTTATAGACTAAAAAAACTATTTACATTTTACTCAAAAATATACCTATAAAGAAAAAAATGAACATTTGAAAGTGGTCTCTTAATTTTTGCCAGAGCTGTATATATATATATATATATATATATACTGTATATATACTGTAAAACTGGTACCCCTACAGTCAATTGTCACTTGATATAGATCAAGTGACAATGAGGAAGCGACATTAACACGAAATGTGCGTGGGGAACTTAGTCGTGGTTTAGGCAAGATGGACTAATAAAATGGGCAACTATTCCCTTCAATGATTATTCTTTTTGAACATGCATAGTGTACAACAAAAGAACCCATAGATATGTTGTATTAGACACTGGATATTTGCCCCTATATTTGATGACCTTTTAACTACCAATCAATATTAAGTGACGGCTTTCTGGCTTGAGGGTCTTTGAGAAAATATCCAGCACGACCACAATAAAGGCAAAGTCCAAGATCACGCCGATGCCTCCTCTCCACAACCCGAGAGCGAGCTGCTCCAACCTCCATTGATTCCGTCTCTGGCATGTGAACAGACTTGGGCCCGATGACTGAAACCCCCTGTCGTTGACCATATCTCTCACGAATTCGGAGATCCATTCGAATGGCCTGGGTCATGGCCTCCCCCGAGGGAACAGGGTGGAGTATGTGGATCGCCCGCCAGGGCAGTGGGATTATTTGGTACCGGGCCGGTGTCTTAAAGGGATGTGTCATGGCAGCAGGGACCCGGTCCGTGGCCCTGGGCGTCCAATAAAAGGGGAATATTTACAGGGGATGATAAAAAGTTTGCATTGTAGCATTCGTGGTGCCACCTGTGGTTTCTGGTCATGAGTGACCAGCGCTGCAGTGCAGAACCTCTGGGTCTGGTGATGTGATGCAGCAGAGTTGGAATAGCTCTCCACAAGCAGAGCTTGTTGTCCCAGGGCAGAAGTATAATGTAGAGGATAATGGTGTCGGTAGATGTAACAGTGCTGAGTGCCGCAGGAAGAACTTGAGAGGACACAGTCAGATGCAGTTTCCAAAGCTTTACTCACAGTTCTGGTGCATGCAGGTGCCTGCTTGGTACCACGTCCTCCAGGTAAGGAATCCAGCCAACTTCCAGGTAGATGGAGAACAGCGGTCCAGAGCTCCCTGCCAGTATTTGTCTTTCCTGGCCATCTCACTGTGCTGATTTCTTCTCTTCCTTCCCAGCACCACACAATCAGTGTACCAGTCTAACAGAAGCAAATCTTGTCAGACAACGTGACCCAGGCCTTTCCTTGATTCTATATAGCTGTCTTCCCAGATAAGATAGTTGTGGTTGTTGGCTGTGACCCTAAAGTTGCCACAGCTGTCGGCTTGCTAGCTGAGTCCTGTTGTACACTCCACTAGGCTAGGGGCCGAGACATTTCTGTGACCTGGATTCTGACATCCATCAGCCTGGAACGAGCCCCACAGATGGCCTCTGCTCAGCTGTGCCTCTGAGAAATCCCTTTCCTCTCCAGGGAGCTTCTTTCTGTCCTTCTGTCTGTTCAGTAGCTTCTCCAGACCAGGAGACTGCTGCATGGTTCTATCTCTTCCTGGCTTCCCCTATGGGAAGGTTGCCTACGCACGTCTTTCCCCTTCTTCCCCTACGGGAAGACTCAATCTTACTTCCCTCAATTCTCCTGCTCTAACCCTCCTGCTCCACCCACCATCTAAGACCCTTTCCTAGCCAGCAGGCATGTGAGAGGAACTGCTGCTAGTGTGTGTGATGGATGTAGTGTTACGTCAGAGCCAGGTTAAGTGTCTCCATCTTACCTGAAAGATGGGATACCACAACTCTGGTTGAGGTGCAGTACCTCTGTGGCGACCCTCAGGGGCACCACATATGCAAAGCCAGAGCGTCCTTTAGAGTATCAGAAAGGCCACAGTGAAACTGATACCTGAGAGCTGCATCAGTCCACAAAACCTCAGAGGACCATTGCCGGAACTCAGTGCTACAGTGGGTATGGAAAGTATTCAGACCCCTTTAAATTTTTCACTCTTTGCTTAATGCAGCAATTTGGTAAATTCAAAAAAGTTCTTTTTTTTTACATTAACCCCTTCCTGACCCATGACGCCTACATAGGCATCATGAAAACCAGTGGCATCCCGACCCATGACGCCTACATAGGTGTCATGCTATAAATCATGTTCCTGCGGGTCGGGTGACCGGGGTCACTGTAAGGTCACCCGACCCGCAGGCACAAGACCCTTTGTGCATCATCACAGTGGGGGGTGGCTTAACCCCCACGTGGCTACGATCGCTCTGATTGGCTGTTAAAAGTGAAACAGCCAATCAGACCGATTTGTAATATTTCACCAATGAAATTTGGTGAAATATTACAATCCAGCCATGGCCGATTCTGCAATAGCATCTGCCATGGCTGGACACCGAGTTACGACCCCCCCCACACCGAGTAACGGCGGTGATCGGCCGCCGCCACCGATTCATGGCAGCGATCGGTCACCGCTGTTACTATTTGCTGCCCTGCGCTCCGGTCCTCTCCCCTCCGCTCCGGTCCGCTGCCCCCGCCTTCCGATCCCCCCCAGTGTCATCTCACCTGCCCCCGGTCTTCTGGCGCCCGTGGATCCGGCCCGGTGTCCGTCCGGGACTCTTCATCTTGGAAAATTGCGGGCGCATGCGCAGTGCACCCTTCGGCCGACGCATGCGCAGTGCGCCTTCTAAAGTCCAAAAATTTATTTTGATCACTGTGATAATCTCTCACAGTGATCAAAATAAAAAAAATGTAAATAAACGCCCCCTTTATCACCCCCATAGGTAGGGACAAAAAATATATATATATTTTTTTTCTATTAGGGTTAGAATTACAGTTAGGGTTAGGTTAGGGTTAGCCTTAGGGTTAGGGTTAGCCTTAGGGTTAGGGTTAGCATTAGGATTATGCTGGATTTATATCGCATTATGGCAGTCCGTTAGACGGACTGCGTTACACCGCGTTATAACGCGGTGTAACGCAGTCCGTTAACGTTACCATTCACCCCCACTTGCGGGCGCATCGCAACGCATGCCGTAAAGCGGCATGCGTTCGCGACGTGCCGTCATTCAGTGACGGAGCCTCTGACGTGGGCAGCGTTGGACTGGAACACCTTGGGCCCACCAGAGAAAATCATTCTTGGGGCCCACTATGTAGCTACATAGAAATAAATACAAGACCACAATTGTACAGTAAAACACACTAATATCAGGGTATAATATAAGGTAGTACATGTCTTAATTATACTAACAACCAATTGTCCTAATGTAACCTATCTGGCACTTCACAAGCAATAAACCAAAAATTTAGACACTTATAATAAAGTGACCAAAAAGAAGAGTTCCAGGAACAAAAATTATAATGAAAAATACATCAATTTTATTAATAACCAATACAATATAATAACAATGATTACTATAATAAAAAACACCCAATTCCAAAGAGGAAACTAATTGGCTGCATATTTTACTTAGGCATGTTCACCGTATAGAACAACGTGCTCTCCTTTCAGTAAAATGTATATATTATGCCACAATAGCGACTGAATCACACATATGTATGCAATACATTACCAGGAGAATAATCAGCAACACGGTGACACCCGAAGCTCCGCAGCTCAAAAGTATCCCCCTCACCCCGACGTACGTTTCGCTTTCCCGCTTCTTCCGGGGGCGTACTGGAGGTGGGTACTGAGGGGTATATATGTGAATCCCGTACCTATCCGAGCGCTAATTACCGTGCGTCATCCATTAGATTGGAAGCAGCCGTCCGTTCCAAACGGCGCATAGAGCTCTCTTCACTTCCTGATTCAATAACATCATTTCCGGTCATGCGCCCACTGGAACGCTTGCTGAACCGCAAGCTATTCGAGTTCTGAGCACTTCCGGAAATGTAAAGGAAGGAATCAAGCGCATGCGCACAGAACAAATCGGCCATACCTTCAATCTAATCCATTCTTTATAACATATAATATCTCAATAACTGTGATTCTTTCTAACATTCCATCACAATACGTCTGTTATACCTAATTAAAAGAAACACCTAATTATGATATTACAAAATATAATAATAAGTGAAAAATTATTATACTTTTTTTTATATATAAGATTATTTAGCTATATAGCAGGTAATATATTTTTGAGAATAGGATCCACTCTCAAAACTCCCAATGTTTTCGGACAACATCTGTTAGATTTCTCCACTGCGTATTATATGTCGTGATAAACCTTACCTGTTCTTTACCTTTATTAGCCGTTTCTGGTTTTCCACAGCCACTAATTCACTGTTGCGGGCCGACTCCTCCCATCTTGGATCAACAATTAAGAGTATCCCAATAAGTCAATTTTTGCGTATAAAAAGAATATGCTCTAATGAAAGCTTGTTTGAAAATCAAGCTAAGGATTTGACACATAGATTTCAAGATAGAGGATATAGCCAACGCTGTATTAAAAGAGGATATATGAGGGCTAAGAGAACTACACGTGATCAACTCCTTTATGGAAAACCAGAAACGGCTAATAAAGGTAAAGAACAGGTAAGGTTTATCACGACATATAATACGCAGTGGAGAAATCTAACAGATGTTGTCCGAAAACATTGGGGAGTTTTGAGAGTGGATCCTATTCTCAAAAATATATTACCTGCTACTCCCTCCTTTGTAGCAAAACGTTCAGCAAACTTTAAAGATCTTATAGTAAGAAGTCATTATGACTCTCCGGAAGGATTTAGTACTAGAGCTCAAAATTCTGGTCGTAGGGGATTTTATCCATGTGGATTCTGTAAAGGCTGTCTAAATTTGATTAAAGGAACTAAATTTTCCAATTTTGATGGGTCTAAAATCTATGATATTCGCAAAAATCTCACGTGCTCTTCACAAGGAGTGATTTACCATGCTCAATGTCCCTGTGATAAGGTTTATATAGGATTAACAACCAGAGAGTTGAAGATTAGAGTGAGAGAGCACGTGAGAGATATTGCGAAGGCAGCAACATGTGATGATCCCTCACAACTTAAAACTCTATCACGACATTTCAAAGCATTTCACAATTGTAATGCAAGAGAGCTCAAAATTAAGGCTATAGATCAGATCTCATTGGGTATACGGGGAGGAGACTTAGGGAAAATTCTAGCACAATGTGAGAGTCGTTGGATTTACAGGTTAGGCACGATGGCTCCGCAAGGCCTTAATGAGAATTTGGGGTTTTCAGCATTTCTGTGAACAACTGCAATTATAGTTATAGTTCTTGTAAGTAAACATTTTTATGGGTAGTAAGGGGACTTTTTGAGTTTTAAATTTTAGTTGTTAATAATATATTGTTTTTTAGATAATAAGCAAAGACCATTGAGAGTGGCAAGTGGATCCCTGAGATGTGTGAGCGCTGGAAGAATTTCCCTGTGACAAGAGTGAATTGAACAAGTTTAAGAAAGATTGTGATGTGAAGTAGAAGATTACTATTCGTCTGTTATCGTGATATTATGGGTCTTCATTTATTTATTTATTAGTTAATGTTGTATAACAGGGTGCAATTAATATTAATGTTAAACTAATTGTCACATATTCGGTACACTATATAAATGTTAAAAATTACTTAAAGATAGTTTTTTATTTTCGATGCACTGTCACTTTAAGTGAATATATAGCTAAATAATCTTATATATAAAAAAAATGTATAATAATTTTTCACTTATTATTATATTTTGTAATATCATAATTAGGTGTTTCTTTTAATTAGGTATAACAGACGTATTGTGATGGAATGTTAGAAAGAATCACAGTTATTGAGATATTATATGTTATAAAGAATGGATTAGATTGAAGGTATGGACGATTTTTTCTGTGCGCATGCGCTTGATTCCTTCCTTTACATTTCCGGAAGTGCTCAGAACTCGAATAGCTTGCGGTTCAGCAAGCGTTCCAGTGGGCGCATGACCGGAAATGATGTTATTGAATCAGGAAGTGAAGAGAGCTCTATGCGCCGTTTGGAACGGACGGCTGCTTCCAATCTAATGGATGACGCACGGTAATTAGCGCTCGGATAGGTACGGGATTCACATATATACCCCTCAGTACCCACCTCCAGTACGCCCCCGGAAGAAGCGGGAAAGCGAAACGTACGTCGGGGTGAGGGGGATACTTTTGAGCTGCGGAGCTTCGGGTGTCACCGTGTTGCTGATTATTCTCCTGGTAATGTATTGCATACATATGTGTGATTCAGTCGCTATTGTGGCATAATATATACATTTTACTGAAAGGAGAGCACGTTGTTCTATACGGTGAACATGCCTAAGTATAATATGCAGCCAATTAGTTTCCTCTTTGGAATTGGGTGTTTTTTATTATAGTAATCATTGTTATTAAATTATATTGTATTGGTTATTAATAAAATTGATGTATTTTTCATTATAATTTTTGTTCCTGGAACTCTTCTTTTTTGGTCACTTTATTATAAGTGTCTAAATTTTTGGTTCATGTCTTAATTATGTAGCAGGAGTTGGGGTAGCCTCCCTCATAGATTATAAAGCAGCCACTCTCATAGGGGATAATGCTGCCCCCCTCATAGAGGATAATGCTGCCCCCCTCATAGGGTATAATGCTAGATAGATAGATAGATAGATAGATAGATAGATAGATAGATAGATAGATAGATAGGATAGATAGATAGATAGATAGATAGATAGATAGATAATAGATAGATACCATATATACTCAAGTATAAGCCGACCCCCCTAATTTTGCCACAAAAAACTGGGAAAACTTATCGACTTGAGTATAAGCCTAGGGTGGAAAATGAGATTATGCTCCATATGCTGCCCCATGTATTATGCCCCACAAGATGCTCCATAGATTGTGCCCCATATGCTGCCCATGTATTATGCCCCCATAGTTGCTCCATAGATTGTGCCCTCATAGATGCTCCATAGATTATGCCCCCATAGATGCTCCATGGATTATGCCCCCATAGATTATGCCCCCATAGATGCTCCATAGATTATTCCCCCATAGATGCTCCTTAGATTATGCCCCATAGAAGCTCCATAGATTGTGCCCCCATAGATGCTCCTTAGATTATGCCCCCATAGAAGCTCCATAGATTGTGCCCCCATAGATGCTCCTTAGATCATGCCCCCATAGAAGCTCCATAGATTGTACCCCCATAGATTATGCCCCTATAGATGCTCCATAGATTATGCCCCCATAAATGCTTTTTAGATTATGCCCCCATAGATTATGCCCCCATAGATGCTCCTTAGATTATGCCCCCATAGATTATGCCCCCATAGATGCTCCTTAGATTATGCCCCCATAGAAGCTCCATAGATTATGCCCCCATAGATTATGCCCCCATAGATGCTCCATAGATTATGCCCCCATAGATGCTCCATAGATTATGCCCCCATAGATTATGCCCCCATAGATTGTGCCCCCATAGATGCTCCTTAGATTATGCCCCCATAGATGCTCCTTAGATTATGCCCCATAGAAGCTCTATAGATTGTGCCCCATAAATGCTCCTTAGATTATGCCCCCATAGATGCTCCATAGATTATGCCCCCATAGATGCTCCATAGATTATGCCCCATAAGTGCTTCTTAGATTATGCCCCCATAGAAGCTCCATAGATTGTGCCCCCATAAATGCTCCTTAGATTATTCCCCCATAGATGCTCCATAGATTATGCCCCCATAAATGCTCCACAGATTATGCCCCCATAGATTATGCCCACATAAATGCTCCACAGATTATGCCCCCATAGAAGCTCCACAGATTATGCCCCCATAGATTATGCCCCCATAGATGCTCCATAGATTATGCCCCCATAGAGGCTCCATAGATTATGCCCCCATAGATTATGCCCCCATAGATTGTGCCCCCATAGATGCTCCTTAGATTATGCCCCCATAGATGCTCCTTAGATTATGCCTCCATAGAAGCTCTATAGATTGTGCCCCATAAATGCTCCTTAGATTATGCCCCCATAGATGCTCCATAGATTATGCCCCATAGATGCTCCATAGATTATGCCCCATAAGTGCTCCTTAGATTATGCCCCCATAGAAGCTCCATAGATTGTGCCCCATAAATGCTCCTTAGATTATTCCCCCATAGATGCTCCATAGATTATGCCCCCATAAATGCTCCACAGATTATGCCCCCATAGATTATGCCCACATAAATGCTCCACAGATTATGCCCCCATAGAAGCTCCACAGATTATGCCCCCATAGATTATGCCCCATAAATGCTCCACAGATTATGCCCCCATAGATCATGCCCCCATAAATGCTCCACAGATTATGCCCCCATAGATTATGCCCCCATAAATGCTCCACAGATTATGCCCCCATAGATTATGCCCCATAAATGCTCCACAGATTATGCCCCCATAGATTATGCCCCATAAATGCTCCACAGATTATGCCCCCATAGATTATGCCCCCATAAATGCTCCACAGATTATGCCCCCATAGATGCTCCACAGACTGTGCCCCCATAGATGCTGCAAAAAAAAAAAAAAAAAGACATACTCACCTCTCGTCGCTGGGGGCCAGGTGATGGTGTCCTGAGCAGGCAGGGACACCGGCGCGCTATGGGTGACAGGTGCCGGTGTCACCACTGGCTCAGGGCCCCGGCACCTGCGATATTTACCTGTCACTGGGTCCACTGCTGAGCGCCGCTGTCTTCGGTTCTCCGGCAGTGAATGCTCAGGCAGGGGGGCGCGGCGCTCACTAATGACGTCATCGCGCCCTCTGCCTGAACATCGCAGCAAGAGAGGACGCGATGACACAGCGGCGCTCAGCGGTTGGAGCGGGTGACAGGTAAGTAATGATATTCACTGCTTCCCACGCCCATTTGGGCGTGGGAAGCAGTGAATATTCATTTCTCTTTAGCAGCGGGGACAGGGGCTCCTGCCTCCTGTCACCCGCTGCTGCTCCGCTGGCACGGGGCCCCTATGGCAGCTGCGTGGTGTGCCGCTATTAGCGACACGTCACCGGCTGGGGGCCCCTGGAGCAGCGGGGGCCCTAGGCAACTGGCCCCTGTATGCCAGCAGGTGCCAGGGCCCCCCAGATGCCAGGGCCCACCGGAGAATCCTCCGGTTCTCCGGTGGGCCAGTCCGACCCTGGACGCGGGCTGCAGCGTCTTGGCTCCGTCACTGCTAGCGCAGATGAATCATCTGCTGATTCCTCTGCGCTAGCGGGTATAGCATAACGCGATCTTGAATGGCGGGCGCATGCTCAGTGCGCCCGCCGCGATCTGTAGGGGGGGTGGGCAATTTTCTCTGGGGTCTCGGCTGCCGAGGGTAGCCAAGACCCCAGAGAACATGATCCGGGTCGGTATTTACCAACCCCGGTGTCGCGATCGCAAAAAAAAAAATTATTTCTCTCCCTTCTGATGTGATCGCACATCAGAGGGGAGAGAATTAGGGTCCCCAGTACCTCCGATGCCCCCCCTATACCTCCCGGTGTCCTCCGTCCTCCGGCAGGTCCCAGGCTCCCGACGTCTTCTTCCTGTAAAAAAAAATGGCGGGCGCATGCGTAGTGCGCCCGCCTGGCGGCAGATTCATTCAAAGAAATGTTCATTCATTCTCCTAAAAGTACATTTTGATCACTGTGATAAACTATCACAGTGATCAAAATAAAAAAACAGTACATAACCCCCCTTTATCACCCCCTTAGTTAGGGACATATAATAAAATATAGAAATTATATTTATTTTCATTTTTCTATTAGGGTTAGGGTTAGGGCTAGGGTTAGGGCTAGGGTTAGGGTTAGGCTGGGTTCATGCTGCATTATGGCAGTCCGTTAGACGGACTGCGTTACACTGCGGTATAACGCGGTGTAACGCAGTCAGTTAACGCTGCCATTCACCCCCATTTGAGGGCGCATCGCGACGCATGCCGTAAAGCGGTATGCGTTCGCGACGTGCCATCATTCAGTGACGGAGCCTCAGATGCGGGCTGCAGCGTCTGGGCTCCGTCACCGCTAGCGCAGATGAATCATCTGCTGATTCCTCTGCGCAAGCGGGTATAGCATAACGCGATCGCGTTATGCTATACCGTTACCAGCCCGTCAACGCTGTGTTGAACGGGCTGGTAAAACGTAATGTGAACCTAGCCTTAGGGTTAGGTTAGGGTTAGGACTAGGGTTAGCATTAGGGTTAGGGTTATAATTAGGGTTAGGGTTAGGATGGATTCATATCGCATTATGGCAGTCCATTAGACGGACTGTGTTACACCACGGTATAACGCGGTGTAACGCAGTCCGTTAACGCTGCCATTCACCCCCATTTTCGGGCGCATCGCGACACATGCTGTAAAGCGGCATGCGTTCGCGACGTGACGTCATTCAGTGATGGAGCCTCGGACGCAGCTTGCAGCGTCTGGGCTCTGTCACCGCTAGCGCAGATGAATCATCTGCTGATTCCTCTGCGCTAGCGGGTATAGCATAACGCGATCGCGTTATACTATACTGTTACCAGCCCGTCAGCGCTATGTGTTGAACGAGCTGGTAAAACGTAATGTGAATCTAGCCTTTAGCATTAGGGTTAGAATTAGGTTTAGAATTAGGGTTACGGTTAGAATTAGGGTTAGGGTTGGAATTTGGGTTAGGGTTGGAATTAGGGTTATGGTTAGAATTAGGGTTAGGGTTGGAATTAGAGTTAGGGTTGGGGTTAGGGTTAGGCTTGTGGTTAGGGTTATGGTTAGGGTTGGGATTATGGTTAGGGGTATATTGGGGTTAGGGTTATGGTTAGGATTAGGGTTAGGGGTGTGTAGGGGTTAGGGTTGTGGTTAGGGGTGTGTTGGGGTTAGGGTTGGAGTTAGAATTGAGGGGTTTCCACAATTTAGGCACATCAGGGGGTCTCCAAACGCGACAGGGCGCCACCATTGATTCCTGCAAATTTTGCGTTCAAAACGTCAAACAGTGCTCCCTTTATTCCGAACCCCGACGTGTTCCCAAACAGTGGTTTTACCCCCACATATGGGGTATCAGCGTACTCAGGAAAAATTTCACAACAACTTTGGGGGTCATATTTCTCCTGTTACCCTAGGGAAAAAAATTGGGGACTAAAAGATCATGTTTGTAGAAAAAAAATGATTTTTTTTATTTTCATGGCTCTGCGTTATAAACTTCTGTGAAGAACTTGGAGATTCAAAGTGCTCTCACCACACATCTAGAGGAGTTCCTTGGGGGATCTAGTTTCCAAAATGGGGTCAATTGGGGGGGCTTCTACTGTTTAGGCACATCATGGGCTCTGCAAACGTAACGACGCCCGCAGACCATTCCATCAAGTCGGTATTACAAAACGTCACTACTTCCCTTCCGAGCCCCGACGTGTGCCCATACAGTAGTTTTCTCCAACATATGGGATATCAGCGTACTCAGGACAAATTGACAACAACTTTTGGGATCTAATCTCTCCTGTTACCTTTGGGAAAATAAAAAAATTGGGGACTAAAAGATCATGTTTGTGAAAAAAAATATGATTTTTTTATTTTCATGCCCGGGCGTTATAAACTTGTGTAGCCCTTCGGGATTTAAAGTGCTCACCACACATCTAGATAAGTTCCTTCCGGGGTCTAGTTTCCAAAATGGGGTCACTTGTAGGGGAGCTCCAAAGTTTAGGCACACAGGGGCTCTCCAAACACGACATGGTGTCCGCTAACGATTGGAGCTAATTTTCCATTCAAAAAGTCAAATGGCGCTCCTTCCCTTCTGAGCCCTGCCGTGCGCCCAAACAGTGGTTCCCCCCCACATATGGGGCACCAGCGCACTCAGGAAAAACTGGAAACAACTTTTGGGGTCCAATTTATCCTGTTACCCTTGGGAAAATAAAAAATAGTGGGCTAAAAAATGATTTTTGAGGAACACAAATGATTTTGTTATTTTCACTGCTCTGCGTTTATAAACTTCTGTGAAGCACTTGGGGGTTCAAAGTGCTCACTACACATCTAGAAAGCTCCTTGGGGGGTCTAGTTTCCAAAATGGGGTCACTTGTGGGGGTTTCTACTGTTTAGGCACATCAGGGGCTCTGCAAATGCAACATGACGCCCGCAGAACATTCCATCAAGTCTGCATTCCAAAATGGCGCTCCTTCCCTTCTGAGCTCTCCCATGTGCCTAAACAGTGGTTACCCCCCACATATGGGGTATTGGTGTACTCAGGACAAATTGCACAACAACTTTTGTGGTCCAATTTCTCCTGTTACCCTTGTGAAAATAAAAAATTGCGAACTAAAAAATAATTTTTGAGGAAAAAAATGATTTTTTTATTTTCACTGCTTTGCGATATAAACTTCTGTGAAGCACTTGAGGGTTCAGAGTGCTCACAACACATCTAGATAAGTTCCATAAGGTGTATAGTTTCCAAAATGATGTCACATGTGGGGGGTTTTCACTGTTTAGGCACACAGGGGCTCTCCAAACACGTCATGGTGTCTGCTAACGATTGGAGCTAATTTTCCATTCAAAAAGTCAAATGGCGCTCCTTCCCTTCTGGGCCCTGCTGTGCGCCCAAGCAGTGGTTTATGACCACATATGAGGTATCTGTGTACTCAGGAGAAATTGCCCAACAAATTTTAGGATCCATTTTATCCTGTTGCTCATGTGAAAATGAAAAAACTGAGGCTAAAAGAAAATTTTTTGTGAAAAAAAGTACTTTCTTTTTTTTTACGGATCAATTTGTGAAGCACCTAGGAGTTCAAAGTGCTCACTATGCATCTAGATACGTTCCTTGGGGGGTCTAGTTTCCAAAATGGGGGTCATTTGTGGGGGAGCTCCAATGTTTAGGCACACAGGGACTCTCCAAATACGACATGGCAACTGCTAAATATTCCAGCATATTTTCCATTCAAAAAGTCAAATGGTGCTCCTTCTCTTCTGAGCCCTGCCGTGTGCCCAAACAGTGGTTTATGACCACATATGAGGTATCGGTGTACTCAGGAGAAATTGCCCAACAAATTTTAGGATCCATTTTATCCTGTTGCCCATGCAAAAATGAAAAAATTGATGCTAAAAGAAAATTTTTATTGAAAAAATTAAAATGTCCATTTTTTCCTTCCATGTTGCTTTAGTTCCTGTGAAGCACCTGAAGGGTTAATAATCTTCTTGAATGTAGTTTTGAGTAACTTGAGGGGTGCAGTTTTTATAATGTTGTCACATTTGGGTATTTTCTGCCATATAGACCCCTCAAAGTGACTTCAAATGTGATGTGGTCCGTAAAAAAAATGGCTTTGTAAATTTTGTCGTAAAAATGAGAAATCGCTGGTCAACTTTTAACCCTTATAACTTCCTAACAAAAAAAATGTTGTTTACAAAATTGTGCTGATGTAAATTAGACATGTGGGAAATGTTATTTATTAACTATTTTGTGTCACATAACTCTCTGGTTTAACAGAATAAAAATTAAAAATTTGAAAATTGCAAAATTTTCAAAATTTTTGCCAAATTTCCATTTTTTTTCACAAATAAACGCAAAAATATTGACCTAAATTTACCACTATCATGAAGCCCAATATGTCACAAAAAAACATTCTCAGAATCGCTAGGATCCGTTGAAGCGTTCCTGAGTTATTACCTCATAAAGGGACACTGGTCAGAATTGCAAAAAATGGCAAGGTCTTTAAGGTCAAAATAGGCTGGGTCATGAAGGGGTTAATGTACACTCTGCACCCCATCTTGAATGAAAGCAAACAGAAATGTAGACATTTTTGAAAATTTATTAAAAAAGAAAAACTGAAATATCACATGGTCATAAGTATTCAGACCCTTTGCTCAGTATTGAGTAGAAGGACCCTTTTGAGCTAGTACAGCCATGAATCTTCTTGGGAATGATGCAAGTTTTCACACCTGGATTTGGGGATCCTCTGCCATTGTTCCTTGCAGATCCTCTCCAGTTCCCTCAGGTTGGATGGTGAACGTTGGTGGACAGCCATTTTCAGGTCTCTCCAGAGATGCTCAATTGGGTTTAGGTCAGGGCTCTGGCTGGGCCAGTCAAGAATGGTCACAGAGTTGTTCTAAAGCCACTACTTTGTTATTTTAGCTGTGTGCTTAGAGTCATTGTCTTGTTGGAAGGTGAGCCAAGTCTGAGGTCCAGAGCACTCTGCAAGAGGTTTTCATCCAGGATATCTCTGTACTAGGCCGCATTCGTGTTTCCTTTTATTGCAACCAGTTGTCCTGTCCGTGCAGCTGAAAAACACCCCTATAGCATGATGCTGCCACCACCATGTTTCACTGTTGGGATTGTATTGGGCAGATGATGAGCAGTGCCCGATTTTCTCCACACGTATCGCTTAGAATTATCACCAAAAAGTTCTACCTTTGTCTCATCAGACCAGATAATCTTACTCTCAAAGTCTGGGAGTCCTTCATGTGTTTTTTAGCAAACTCTATGGGGGCTTTCATATGTCTGGTACTGAGGAGAGGCTTTCGTCCGGCCACTCTGCCATAAAGGCCAGACTGGAGGAGGGCTGCAGTGATAGTTGACTTTGTGGAACTTTCTCCCATCTCCCTACTGCATCTGTGGAGCTCAGTCACAGTGATCTTGCGGTTCTTCTTTACCTCTCTCTTCCATTTAAGCATAATGGAGGCAACTGTGCTCTTAGGAACCTTGAGCACTGCAAAAATTCTTTTGTAACCTTGGCCAGATCTGTGCCTTGCCACAATTCTGTCTCTGAGCTCCTTGGCCAGTTCCTTTGTCCTCATGATTCTCATTTGGTCTGACATGCACTGTGAGCTGTGAGGTCTTATATAGACAGGTGTGTGCCTTTACAAATCAAGTCCTACCAGTTAAATTAAACAGAGCTGGACTCCAATGAAGGAGTAGAACCATCTCAAGGAGGATCACAAGGAAATGAACAGCATGTGACTTAAATATGAGTGTCTGAGCAAAGGGTCTGAATACTTATGACGATGTGATATTTCAGTTTTTCTTTAATAAATTTGCAAAAATTTCCACATTTCTGTTTTTTTTCAGTCAAGATGGGGTGCAGAGTGTACGTTAATGAGAAAAAAATGAACTTTTTTGAATTTACCAAATGGCTGCAATGAAACAAAGAGTGAAAAATTTAAAGGGGTCTGAATATTTTCCGTACCGACTCTAGAGTCCTCTGCGGTGCAGCCCCCCCTGCGTCAGGTTCATGATCTTAGCTTCTGTGACCTGGGCCCTATCAGGTTCATCATAGATCATCCCTAAGGAGTCAAAAAAAGCATCAACGGAAGACCGTTCTGGGGCTAGTGGGGACAAAGGGAATGCCCAAGTCTGAGGACCACCTCGCAATAGGGACATGATTATTCCCACCCGCTGGGACTCATCCCCTGAAGACCAGGGTTGTAAGGTAAAAAATATATTGCAGCTCTCCCTAAGCTAATCCTTCTCCTCCGAAAATGTGTCAGGAAGTGCCACTACAGGTTCAGAAAAGACCAAGTGCATGTAAGAAGGTACAGGAGTCATTGCTATAGTCGATAGTGGAGAGCTTTGGGAAGCATCAATAATTCTAGAATACTGACCCTAAAGCTGGGACTGTGAAGATTCTAGTTTTTGGTGTTCCCTTGCCAGATCCTGAACCATCTGGGTCAGATTTGTCACCTTATCACAGAGTGCATGAATGGGATCCATTGATGAAGAGAAAAAAAAACTTTTGTGGCCAGTCAAAATGTGACGCTAGTAACAACCCACAGCCAGGCAGTGAGTCAGCGAAGTCAGACATTCTGGGGTCAATACCAAAAGAGCACTTAGTAAACTAAGGGAAAATACGAAGTCCTAAGGTTACATGCCAGGATCAGAATACCAGAGAAATAGCGGATAAGCAAAGGGGCAATAATAAATGGGTAGCAAGAACACAGTCCAAAGGTCAGCAGCAGAATATCAGATGCAAAGGGGCAATAGCAAAAGGGTAGTCAGAACACGGTCCAAAGGTCAGCCGAAGATCAGAACTTACAGCACAGGGAACAGGCGAACACACACCAGAGAGCACAAGCTTAGAACAAGCTTTTGACCGGCAGTGATCTGGGCCAGACAGCTCTCCTAAATAGCTGGGCAATTACCAAGAACAGGGAGCACCTGTGGAAATCTCTGTACCTCCCAGTCAGATAGGTCAACCGAGCTGTCAATCTAAGCACTGACAACTTAGCATGCCCCAGCACAGGATAGGATGACAGAGCTGTCCATCATTGAGTCCCAGACACTCTGAGCAAAGGAATCATGACACACAGGTTGGAGTTCACAGGAGATTCACAATGACAGGCACAGCAGACCCTGGCTGTCATGACAACCCTTTAGCACCAAAGGGCGAAATTAATGAGGCACTTGCAGCCAGCGCATGTTAAATCCCACTGTCAGTAATTTAGAGTGGGATTTATCAAGTTAACTGAGGCAAGTGAGGCCTGCAATAAGAACATGAAGCCTTGTTTCAGTTTTGCCAGAAAGCATCTTCATGATCCCCAAGACTTTTGAGAGAATACTCTGTGGACTGACAAGACAAAAGTTGAACTTTTTGGAAATTGTATATCCCATTGTATCTGGCGGAAAAGTAACACAGCATTTCAGAAAAGGAACATCATACCAAAAGTAAATATGGTGGTGGTAGTGTGATGGTCTGGGGCTGTTTTGCTGCTTCAGGACCTGGAAGACTTGATGTAGTAAATGGAACCATGAATTCTGCAGTCTACCAAAAAATCCTGAAGGAGAATGTCCGACCATCTGTTCATGACCTCAAGCTGAAGCACACTTCAGCAGGACAATGATCCAAAATACACCAGCAAATCAACCTCTGAATGGCTTAAGAAAAATAAAATTAAGACTTTGGAGTTGCCTAGTCAAAGACTTGATCTTAATCAGATTCAAATACTGTGTCATATGACCTTTAAAAAGGCGGTTCATGCACGGAAACTCTCCAATGTGGCTGAATTACAAAAATTCTACAAAGATAAGTGGGCCAAAATTAAATCAGAGAGTTGTGAAAGACTCAAAGCCAGTTATCACAAACACTTGATGGTAGTTGTTGCTGCTAGGGGTTTCCCAACCAGTTATTAGGTTTAGGGGGCAATTGTTTTTTCACACAGGCTCCATAGTTTGGATTTCCTCTTACATTAATAATAAAAAACTGCATCATTTAAAAAACTGCATTTTGTGTTTACTTGTGTTATCTATGTCAAATGTTTAAATTTGCTTGGTGATCTGAAACGTTTAAGTGTGACAAATATTCAACATGTTAAGAAATCAGGAGGGGAGCAAACACTTTTTCACACAACTGTATGCCATAAAAAACACACAGAAAAAAAACATGGTGGAATTGCATTTTTTTCCTAATTTCACCACACTTGAATTTTTTTCCCGTTTTCTGTACATTGAATAATAAAATGAATGACTTCCTTAAAAACTACAACTCGTTTCGCAAACAAGAAGCCATCATACATGTGGACAGAAAAATAAAAAAGTTATTGCACTTGGAAGAAGGGGAGGCAAAAAAACAAGCGCAAACATGATAATTGGCTGCAGAGGGAAGGAGTTCAACAAACAACATGTGAGGACATTAGATTACATTAGCTAAGTTGCTGGTGAATAGGTAACAAAGTCTCTTTCTAATGACCCTGCTGATTTATAGGGGAGAGGTGGATAGATTTTATGTTTAGTGTTCTGTAATGGAAAGGTAGGGGCGACGCGGGATTGAAAAGTTTTAGCTTATACATGAGCCACTCACTAATTTTTTGTGGGGAGGATTGTCTTTATGTGTGTATGTATGTACAGTATGTATGCATATACAGTACAGACCAAAAGTTTGGACACACCTTCTCATTTAAAGATTTTTCTGTATTTTCATGACTATGAAAATTGTAAATTCACACTGAAGGCATCAAAACTATGAATTAACACATGGGGAATGATATACTTAACAAAAAAGTGTGTAACAACTGAAATTATGTCTTATATTCTAGGTTCTTCAAAGTAGCCACCTTTTGCTTTGATGACTGCTTTGCACACTCTTGGCATTCTTTTGATGAGCTTCAAGAGGTAGTCACCGGAAATGGTTCTTCCAACAATCTTGAAGGAGTTCCCATAGATGCTTAACGCTTGTTGGCCCTTTTGCCTTCACTTGGCGGTCCAGCTCACTCCAAACCATCTTGATTTGGTTCAGGTCTGGTGACTGTGGAGGCCAGGTCATCTGGTGTAGCACCCCACCACTCTCCTTCTTGGTCAAATAGCCCTTACACAGCCTGGAGGTGTGTTTGGGGTCATTGTCCTGTTGAAAAATAAATGATGGTCCACTAAACGCAAACCGGATGGAATAGCATGCAGCTGCAAGATGCTGTGGTAGCCATGCTGGTACAGTATGCCTTCAATTTTGAATAAATCCCCAACAGTGTCACCAGCAAAGCACTCCCACACCATCACACCTCCTCCTCCATGCTTCACGGTGGGAACCAGGCATGTAGAGTCCATCCGTTCACCTTTTCTGCGTCGCACAAAGACACGGTGGTTGGAACCAAAGATCTCAAATTTGGACTCATCAGACCAAAGCACAGATTTCCACTGGTCTGATGTCCATTCCTTGTGTTCTTTAGCCCAAACAAGTCTCTTCTGCTTGTTGCCTGTCCTGAGCAGTGGTTTCCTAGCATCTATTTTACCATGAAGGCCTGCTGCACAAAGTCACCTCTTAACAGTTGTTGTAGAGATGTGTCTGCTGCTAGAACTCTGTGTGGCATTGACCTGGTCTCTAATCTGAGCTGCTCTAAATCTGTGATTTCTGAGGCTGGTGACTCGGATAAACTTATCCTCAGAAGCAGAGGTGACTCTTGGTCTTCCTTTCCTGGGGCGGTCCTCATGTAAGCCAGTTTCTTTGTAGAGCTTGATGGTTTTTACAACTGCACTTGGGGACACTTTCAAAGTTTTCCCAATTTTTCAGACTGACTTACCTTCATTTCTTAAAGTAATGATGGCCACTCGTTTTTGTTTACTTAGTAGCTTTTTTCTTGCCATAATACAAATTCTAACAGTCTATTCAGTAGGACTATCAGCTGTGTATCCACCAGACTTCTGCACAACACAACTGATGGTCCCAACCCCATTTATAAGGCCAAAAATCCCACTTATTAAACCTGACAGGGCACAACTGTGAAGTGAAAAACATTTCCGGTGACTACCTCTTGAAGCTCATCAAGAGAATGCCAAGAGTGTGCAAAGCAGTCATCAAAGCAAAAGGTGGCTACTTTGAAGAACCTAGAATATAAGACATAATTTCAGTTGTTACACACTTTTTTGTTAAGTATATAATTCCACATGTGTTAATTCATAGTTTTAATGCCTTCAGTGTGAATTTACAATTTTCATAGTGTGAATTTACAATTTTCATAGTCATGAAAATACAGAAAAATAGATAGATAGATAGATAGTAGATAGATAGATAGATAGATAGATAGATAGATAGAGTTTCAGACTGGCCCACAGGGAAGCAGGTGAATCCCCAGGTGGGCCAATATGATAGAGAACTAATGTTCAATGTTAATATACTTGAGACCAAGGAAAGAAAGGCCATCACATATGCGATGTGCACACGTGCTCAGTATATAAAAGTACATTTTATTGACACTAGTGAAAAGACAAAAAGACATATAAAATCACTTAAAAGACAGAAAGTAGGAAAAGACCACCCCCAAAAAAATTACAATGGGTAGAATAACCATAACAATATAACAATATACTGTATGTAAATAATCTGGTAATAGAGCTACAAAATACCAGTCATGATAGAATTGTTGTCCAATATCCAATAAATATGTATAGCCCGCTTGGGAAAAGTGGGAACAAAAATAAGTACATGAGAAAAGGAAGTACCAGATCAATATTAAAACAGTTGCCGCATACTGAGGTCATGGGCCACAGCTAGGTATCATGGGCCTAGAAGATGCCATAATCAAATACTGTAACATATAAAGCTCGTTACATCATATATCAATGGGCGTCCCCAATGAAAAATGGCGGCTTGGTTATAAGACAAAGACAAAATCAGTCCAAGGCAATTCAACGAGATGATAAAAGTAAAGTCAATGAAATAACCAAATATCAGAAAGGCATCAAGAGCAATATCCTTATGAGAAACATTGGACAATCAGAGTTCCACCAGGTATATCTGACCTCATAGAAGCCAAAGAGCGGGCCGATTCAAAGACATAATAGTTAAGATTCAGTGAAAAATATGAGGACAAGTGACCATAGTAAGTTGTTATAAAAGTGGCAGAGAGGTGGGAGCAGACTCCATGCGTATCGCTGCGATGCAGCTTCATCGGGGTAGTCTCCCCACCAGCGAAGGTGCACGTACCTAAATAGCAAAAAATTATTGGGTAGCCAGTTACCGGTGTGTGCCCAGTCTCGTATCGGCGGTGACAGAATGTCCTGGGTCATGTGGTAAATCACAGGGGAGTCAACTGATAAGAGTACATGATTGCGCAGCGCCGAGTCTGGAAAAATAAGACTCACTGCACATGGACTTGCGGTTGACACCGTGTCCTATTCACTGCGCATAGCTGAGACTGAATCACTGCTCCATTAAGGGCTTCTACCTGCAGCATATCTGACTCCTCCAATATTTACAGTCTCCATATACTTGGGCAAACTTTCCCCTTTCCCGGTATCCTATGTGGCTGATGAAGGTCCAAATTGCAGGACCGAAACATTTCATTACCGTGGACTACATTAAAATATGCTCTCTTCACGTTGAGTGCCGAGTTTTTTCTTTATTTGCGCAGCGCCGAGTGGCGCTTGCGCGATGCAAAGAGAAGCTCAATTCAGGGCAAGTATTTCTGCCCACACTTCACAGCATCACAAAGGGATATTTTCCTACAAGGTTTGCTGATTACAATAGACACCCCAGAGAGAGCTAAGGTGTAAATAAAGATTTCCAGTTGTAAAAAGAGTGTTAACGCTGGGTAAATGAGGTATGCATGTCTGGAATCTGAATGAAATGTGAATATTTAAATGGAAAGAAAAAGGGGTGTGGGGGTTACCATTAGCTTAAAAGGACATAAAGAATGTTAGTCATGTGCTGAAAGTATATTGTCAAGGGTAAGCAACACAGTCCATCTGGGACATACATAAAGGTACCACTGGTGTCTAGCGGAGAAAGTTCCAAATGAATCACCCAAAGGGGGACATATGTGTCCATGTGCACATGGGCACATATATCTCAGGCAATGTATAAATGCATACCATGATCGGGGGTGATGCATCCAGCGACGTTATTATGAATGCATCACAAAAAAAGCAAAAAGTTATTTATACTACCCTACAGAAAAATGTATAAGATGTATGTAAGCAGCTTGCGGGATGCAGTGATGGACAGGAGACAGAGCAAGGGTTAACAGTTTTAATTAACACTGGTTTACTCCACGCAGGGAGGTAAACCGTTAACAGAGGAATAAGCAGTTCAAAATGTAAATATTATGCAGAGTTGAAGAACAGTAGGAAAGGTATTAACAGTTCTTGATGAGTCAACTTATCCTGTCAGTCGTTTCCCAAGACATGGTAGCCACAGAGCAGGTGGCTGTTGCAGTCCGGAAGGTAACGATGATCCGTCTTCTAGAGGCAGCGGTTGGTCACCGGTACCTTCTGCTGAGCCCCTAGTCCATGTACTGATGTGGCCGGAGGAGTGTGGGCCACCACACTGTCTGAGCCCAATGTGGCCCGGCAGATATACACTGGGGAATCGGGGGAAATGGCGGTCCTGCACCCGGTCTCTCTTTGGCGGTATGCGTGCAGTACTCACTAGCCCGGAGTGTTTGGCACCTCGCTTCGTGGTGACCAACGAGCACAAACCACGTCTCTTCTCACAGTCTCTGTCAGCGGTGGCGGGGATGATTGAGCGCAGGTCTGCGCTGTACTGATGCTCGAGGGATGGAGCACTTGCTTCCCCCTGCTGCGCGCTGTCTGTTCCTGCCAAGTCTGCCTGTTTCCATACGTGCTGTGTCTGTAAACACTTAGCCACACCCCTTGCTTCCGCCTGCAAAGATTGGTCTGGTCTCTTAAGCTTTCTCCTGGACAACAGAGGAGACAGCCCCGACAGTTCCGGACCCGGCACAAAACAGGTACCCGTGGCACAGTCCTTCTTCTTGCATGTTCATGGATATAGTGAAGAACATTCATGCTGATAACAGGATGGTTGCCCCAGGGCAAAAGCTTAAGTCATATGAGACTAACAAGGAATATCAGAAACAGGTCCTAACAAAAAGGGGGATTGGGCCAACATCTTCAAAGTGTGGGAATTCCACAAAAGCAAGCCCGGTATGTCTGGACAAAGAGCCTATATGCTTTTGGGAACATAGGTCATTGGTCTCGGTAAGAAAATGTATGATACAATGTCAATGGTACATATGCAAATAATCTTTAACTGTATAATTGATTATCAATGGCCTACATAAGTTTTGTCCAGAGCATGTGGATGGAAAATATTATTGATCCAACAAAGAGGGTTCTGAGGTGGGCTATGGGTCAAGTCGTCAACTCACTGCAACTCATATAGGCCACATGGAATATAATATAAAGAATATAGTCCGAGTTTGATCAAGTTTACATAAGACCGATTGTACAAGCCCGGGTTCAGAAAAAATCTAGCCCAGGAAGTCGGTGAAAAAAGTTCTTCATTAAGTCCTGATAGAGCCACTGATTGCAGTTTGAAGATCCATTTTGATTTCATACGCAGTAGTTGTATATGGCAATTACCACCCCTGCCATTAGAGAGCATCTTCTGTAGGCCAAAGAGTCAAATGCCGTTAGATTTGCCATCATGTGCAGATAGAAAGTGAGCGGCAATGGGAGTTAAGGCGTTTCCCTCCTTCAAATTGGCTGCTGCCGGATGTATAGTAGAGAGGTACTTCTGTGCCTGTTTCCTCAGTTCCTGGGACACCTGGCCAACGTAAACCTTATGACAGGGGCAAATGATGGCATAAATTACATTGTTGGTCTTACAGTTGATATAACCCTTAAGCACATGCTTTTGGAAGTCAAGAGGATTGACGAAACTACCCCTAGTTGGGTGCATGAACTGGCAAAAATTGCAATCCCCGCTAGGGAAGAACACCTTTAACCTGAAGCCCCAATTCAGCTTAGGGGTAGGTCATACATAGTGGCTTCTGGTTAAAATATCACGCAAGTTTGGGGCTTTTCTAGCTGTAATTATAGGTTGTGTACTCATCAGGGGGGAAATCTGGGTGTCCGTAGTTAAATTGGGCCAATGATGCTGCAAAATATCCCTCACTTGGTTCCATCGGGTATTGCAGTCCATGATAAACCTCGGCAATGAGTTGCGCATGTGATCCAGAAAGGTGAGTAGCGAGTCCTGGCTGTATCCACTGGCTCTCTGGAAGGCAGCTGAAATGACCTTTCTTGGGTAACTGCGTTCTTGAAACCTATTGGTTGGGGATCTTGCTTGAATCTGAAAGTCCCCATCCAGGGTACAGTTACATCTGACTCCCGTTGGGATGCCTTTTTTGGTGCGTGTGGGGTGGAAACTCTGAAATTGTAATAAGCTGTTGGTAGCCGTTAGTTTCCTAAAGAGATCAGTGATCAACACATCACTGGATACGGAGATCTTCAAATCCAGAAAAGTCGCTGAACTAGAAGAAAAGGTATGCGTCAATATTATGTTCAGGGAATTATGGTTTAGCTCATTCAGAAATCGTATGCACTCCATTTAAGCACCCAAAAAATATCAGCACACAAAAAAATATCGTCAATGAAACGATTCCAGTATAAGACTTGCACCTGAAACGGACGGGACTGATAGACCACCGAGTCCTCCCACCACCACCCCAAGAAGATGTTAGTGTAGGCCGGTGGGCTTCGAGCCCCCATGGCCACTACAGAAGCCTGTCGGAAAAACTGCCAAACAAAAAATAATTATGATGCAAAACAAAATCCATTAAGTCAATTAAAAATGAATCATGCATACAGTTTGGGTGATCTTGTTTGTCCAAAAAGACTGTTGTTTGGATGCCAACAGTGTGGTCGATATTCGAATAAAGGAATTCTACAGGCCATGTTTACTTTGCTGAACCCTGCTACGGTTTATGCAACTTCATAAACCACTTAGCATAAGCAAACAAAAACAAAACAAACAAACAAGACAGCATTACATATCTCCCCTCAAGGACCTGTTTGGTGGCCATCTTACATGCCCCCCGTCCAAAGTTTGGCACCTTCCACTATCAAACAGTGCACCCTTCACAGTGCGTCAGCATTGTCATGCAGTTTCCCGGGTGTATGCTCTACATGGAACCTAAAATCCTGAAGTGCTATGAATCACCTGGTCACTTGGGCATTGCTCCCCTTGTTCTCTCTCATCCACCTTGGTGGGGCATGGCATGACACTAGCCTAAATTTCATGCCTAAGAGGTAGTACTTTAGCGCAGAGGTGGGCAATTAATTTTCCCGAGGAGCCACATGAGAGGGCCGTTACTGTTGTGGAGGGCCGAACCAATAGGCCGAAATTAATTCTACTCAATATTAATATCAATATATTATAATTATATTATTGATAATTTTATTAATATTAATTGTATCACTTAATATTGAGCAGAATTGAGTATGCTGACATCCCCTATATATCGTTTGAGCCTGAGCACAGCCCCTTCTATATATTGTATGAGCCCCCAACGACCCCTTATATGCGGCATGAGCCCCACACAGCCTCCCCCCATATGCGGCATGAGCCCCACACAGCCTCCACCATATGCGGCATGAGCCCCACACAGCCTCCCCCATATGCGGCATGAGCCCCACACAGCCTCCATCATATGTGGCATGAGCCCCACACAGCCTCCCCATATGCGGCATGAGCCCCACACAGCCTCCCTATATACGGCATGAGCCCCACACAGCCTCCCCATATACTGCATGAACCCCACACAGCCTCCCTATATACACGGCCTGAGCCCCACACAGCCTCCCTATATACATTGAATGAGACCCACACAGCCTCCTTATATACACTGCATGAGTCCCACACAGCATCCCTATATACATTTAATGAGCCCTACACAGCCTCCCTATATACACTGCATGAGCCCCATACAACCTCCCTATATACACTGCATGAGCCACACACAGCCTCCCTATATACATCAAATGAGCCCTACACAGGCTCCCTATATACACTGCATGAGCCCCACACAGTCTCCCTATATACACTGCATGAGCCTCACACAATCTCCCTATATACATCGAATGAGCCCCACACAGCCTCCCTATATACAGTGCAAGAGCCCCACACAACCTCCCTATATACACTGCATGAGCCCCAAACAGCCTCACTATATACATTGCATGATCCCCACACAACCTCCTATATACACTGCACGAGCCCCACATAGCCTCCCTATATACACTGCACGAGCCCCACACAGCCTCCCTATATACATCGAATGAGTTCGAAGACACGTCACTCCTTGTGTATGAAAAAAGGTGCTCAGATTTGGGATGCCAGACCCATAATACTAATAATGAAAAAGATAAATCCGGCACTTAATGTAGGTAATTTGAAAGAAAATTCCTTTATTACAATGTGCAATCCTCAAAATTTGTAACGTTTCGGTCAAACATCTGACCTTCTTCAGACAAATTGCAAATGTACTGAGAGGTGAGTTTCATGTGAAGTCCACTTAGATAGGAAGAGTGAAGTGAGCGCTAAATAAGTACAGCAGTAAGGCTATCAGGTAAGGCGCCTGTTTTTTTTTTCCCTCTGTATCTCTGGGTGCTGGGGAGGATTTTTTCTCTCAATGGAGTTTGCACAGTTGTCTGGCCGTGTGGATCAGCTTGCCACTGAGGTTCAGAGTATTGCTGCATATCTTGCTAGGTTGCCTGTTGTGGAACCTAGGATTCCCATGCCAGATTTGTTTTTAGGGGATCGAGCTAAGTTTCAGAATTTCAAAAATAATTGTAAATTGTTTTTTGCCTTAAAATCTAAGTCCTCAGGGAACGCAGCGCAGCAGGTTCAAATTGTCATCTCTCTCCTGCGCGGCGATCCTCAGGATTGGGCTTTTTCCCTGACACCTGGGGATCCTGTTTTGAGTGATGTTGATGCATTTTTTCAGGCTTTGGGGTTATTGTACGATGAGCCTAATGTCACTGATCAAGCTGAAAAAGCCTTCTTGGCATTAAATCAGGGGCTTGATGACGCTGAGTTATACTGTCAGAGATTCCGTAGGTGGGCAGTCCTGACCAAGTGGAATGACGACGCTTTGGCGGCCCTTTTTCGGAAGGGTCTGTCTGATAAAGTAAAGGATGTTATGGTGGGATTCCCTGTCCCCTCTGGTCTCAATGATTCTATGTCATTAGCGATTCAAATTGACAGACGTTTGCGTGAGCGGAGAAGTATGCGTGGAATAGTGTTGCCTTGTGAACCTGCTTCTGAATCCATGCAGTGTGATAGAGTGGTGTCTGGGGCACAGCGTCATGAGTTTCGAAAGCGCAATGGGTTATGTTTCTACTGTGGTGATGCCTCTCATGCTGTTTCAGTCTGCCCTAAGCGGGGAAGACGTTTTGCACGCTCAGTTGTCTTGGGTAGTGTTCAGACTAAGTTTTTATTAACTGTCACTCTGATATGCTCTCTGTCCTCATTTTCTGCTCAGGCTTTCGTTGATTCTGGAGCAGCTATTAACCTGATGGATTATGATTTTGCTAAACGTTGTGGGTTTCCCTTGATACCCCTACAGAAGTCTATTCCCCTACTGGGGATCGATTCTACACCTTTGGCTGAGAATAAACCTCAGTTCTCTACTCAGGTGATAATGAGGGTTGAACCTGATCATCAAGAGTGCTGCAAATTTTTGGTTCTGTATAATCTGCATGATATTATCGTACTGGGTTTCCCTTGGTTACAGTCTCATAATCCTGTTTTGGATTGGAAATCTGTGTCTGTAACCAGTTGGGGCTGCCAATGTGTTAATACCAACACTCCTGTTTTTTCTGCCTCCCCCCAGGCTCAGGATGTTCCTGACTTTTTGACTGATTTTTCTGATGTGTTTAGCGAAAGTAAATCTGCATCCTTGCCCCCCATAGGAGCTATGACTGCGCTATTGAATTAGTGCCTGGTAGTAAATTACCTAAAGGTCGCCTTTTTAACTTGTCTGTACCTGAACATGACGCTATGCGGTCTTATATCAAGGAGTCATTGGAGAAGGGTCATATCAGACCATCCTCTTCACCCTTAGGTGCCGGTTTTTTCTTTGTGGCCAAAAAGGATGGTTCATTAAGGCCGTGTATTGATTATCGTCTTTTGAACAATATTACTGTGAAATATCAATACCCGTTACCCTTGATTTCTGACCTGTTTTCCAGGGCGAAAAACGCTACTTGGTTTACCAAGCTTGACCTCAGGGGGGCATATAACCTTATTCGCATTAAGCACGGGGATGAATGGAAGACGGCATTCAATACCCGGAGGGGCATTTTGAGTACCTTGTGATGCCCTTTGGGCTCACTAATGCTCCTTCTGTCTTCCAGTCCTTCATGAATGACATTTTCAGGGATTTTGTGGATAAATTTCTGATTGTTTATTTGGATGATATCTTGATTTTTTCTAATGACTGGGACTCTCATGTGAAACATGTTCGAACTGTGTTCCAGATTTTGAGAGGGAATGCTCTGTATGTGAAGGGATCAAAGTGTCTTTTTGGCGTACAGAGGATCTCATTTCTGGGATTCATTTTGTCCCCATCTGTTATTGAAATGGACCCGGTCAAGGTTCAGGCCATCTGTGATTGGGTCCAACCTACTTCATTAAAGGCTCTTCAAAGATTTTTGGGTTTTGCCAATTTTTATCGTAAATTTATTGGTAATTTCTCGGTTATTGTTAAACCATTAACTGATTTGACCAAAAAGGGTTCTGATGTGGTGAATTGGCCTCCTGAGGCAGTCTCTGCATTTCAGGAACTTAAGCAGATATTCACTTCTGCTCCTGTTCTACGGCAGCCTGATGTTTCTCTGCCATTTCAGGTGGAGGTTGATGCCTCTGAAATTGGGGCAGGTGCCGTTTTGTCCCAAAAAGATCCAGAGACCTCTAAAAGTAATCCTTGTGCCTTTTTCTCTCAAAAATTTTCTCCTACTGAACGTAATTATGACGTGGGCAATCGGGAGTTATTGGCCATGAAGTGGGCTTTTGAAGAGTGGAGACATTGGCTGGAGGGAGCCAAACATCAGGTGGTGGTCCTTACTGACCATAAGAATCTGGTTTATCTGGAATCTGCCAAGCGACTCAATCCTAGACAGGCCAGGTGGGCCTTGTTTTTCACACGTTTTAATTTTGTGGTTTCCTTTCTTCCTGGCACTAAGAATGTTAAGGCGGATGCCCTCTCGAGGAGCTTCCTTGCGGACTCTCCTGAGTTATCTGATCCTTCTGTTATTTTGAAAGAGGGTGTAGTTCTTTCCGCCATCTCACCTAATTTGAGACTTGCTCTGGAGGGATGTCAGGAGGATAGGCCCGAGCGCTGCCCTGTTGGAAAATTGTTTGTCCCGGAACAGTGGAAAAAGAGTGTGATGTCTGAGATTCATTGTTCCGCGTTGGCTGGGCATCCAGGAATTTTTGGTACCAGAGACTTGGTTAGTCGGTCCTTTTGGTGGCCTACCTTGTCTCGTGATGTCAGGGAATTTGTGCAGTCCTGCGGGACTTGCTCTCGCTCCAAGCCTTGCTCTCGCTCTAGTGGTTTGTTGATGCCATTGCCTGTGCCCAAGAGACTATGGACCCATATCTCTATGGATTTAATTTCCGACCTTCCTGTTTCTCAGAGAATGACCGCCATATGGGTGATTTGTGATAGGTTTTCCAAGATGATACATCTTGTGCCATTACCTAAGTTGCCTTCCTCCTCTGAATTGGTGCCGTTGTTCCTTCAGCACGTGGTTCGTTTACACGGCATTCCTGAGAACATAGTGTCTGACAGAGGAGTCCAGTTTTTTTCCAGATTTTGGAGGACTTTTTGTTCTAAACTGGGTGTTCAATTGTCTTTCTCCTCGGCATTTCATCCTCAGACCAATGGTCAAACTGAGAGAACAAACCAGACATTGGAGACTTATCTAAGATGCTTTGTGTCTGCTGATCAGGATGACTGGGTCTCTTTTTGCCTTTGGCTGAGTTTGCTCTTAATAATAGGGCTAGCTCTGCCACTTTGATGTCTCCGTTTTTCTGTAATTCTGGGTTTCACCCTCGATTTTCTTCAGGACAGACGGAGGCTTCTGTCTGTCCAGGTGTTGACTCTGTTGTGGAGCGTATGCAACAGATTTGGGACCAGGTAGTGGAGAGGTTGTCTCTCTCTCAGGAGAGGGCCCAGCGGTTTGCTAACCGGCATAGGACTGATGGTCCTCGGTTTAAAGTAGGGGACTTGGTCTGGTTGTCCTCAAAAAATATTCCTATGAGAGTAGCATCTCCTAAATTTAAGCCTAGGTTCATTGGACCTTATAAGATCATGGAGATTCTTAATCCTGTTTCTTTTCGTTTGCTTCTTCCAGGGACATTTAAGATCCATAACATGTTCCACAAGTCCTTGTTGAAGAGGTTTGTTGAGCCAGTGGTTCCTGCTGCTGTGCCTCCTGACCCTGTTTTGGTTGAGGGCAATCTGGAGTATGTGGTTGAGAAAATATTAGATTCTCATTTTTCTAGACGGAAACTCCAGTATTTGGTTAAGTGGAGAGGTTATGGTCAGGAAGACAATTCTTGGGTGTTTGCTTCGGACATCCATGCTAGGAGACTCATCCGTGCGTACCATAGAACTCATCCTGACCGACCTGGTTGCTCAAATGAGGGTTCGGTGACCCCTCCTCAAGGGGGGGGTACTGTTGTGAGTGGGCTTGGGATGAGTTCTGAGCAGAGGCTCCCTCTGGTGGTTACAAGCGGTGCTGGTCTGTCCAGTGAAGATTGTGAGGATTGGGAATCAAGTGTTACTGACTGGTCTTATATAAGGGAGTCACCTTCCCATCAGGGTTGCCGGTGATCAATTGTTCTGGTCTTTATCCTTGATTCCTGTTTCCCTTGTAGCCTGCTGTGTCGTGTCTGCATCTCCTGCTAACAGATAAGACATTTTCTTCTTTTTGTTTTTGTGCTTGATTTTTGCATTTTGTCCTGCACTTCTGTGGGGGCCTTCAGGGTCCCCTCCGGGGGCTTTTACCCTCTCAGTTTAGTTCAGCCACTGATGTTTGTACTTTTGCTTTTTACAGTTTTTTCAGTGGCTGCTGTTTTGATTTTGTTACACCAGAGAACTAATTTAGGTGGTAGAGGTCGTGTGATCTCAGGTGTTTTTGAAATTAGTAGAGTTGGTGCTTTTCAGGGTTTTCTGGGATTGCAGTAAGTACCCTTCCTATCCTTTTCTATTTAGTTAGTTTGGGCCCCAACGTTTGCTCATACTATTTTCTGTCTGTGTCAGTATTTCTTCTTGTCTAACCGCCATTACATGTTTGGGGGCTTTCTATTATCTTTGGGGTTCTGCTCCGGGGCAGATAGCTTTCCTATATCTATCTTTAGGTGTAGTTAGTTTCTCTGGCTGTGACGAGGCGTCTAGGACCAACGTAGGAACGCTCCACGGCTGCCTCTAGTTGTTGTGGTTAGTCAGGGTACTGCAATCTCATAGATTCCAACTGCTCTGGTGTATTGCCTATTTTGCCTGCACTCCTCAGCTACCGAAACATAACACATAGCCTCCCCATGTGCAGCATGTCACCGCATAGCCTCCCAGTGTGCAGCATGTCGCCCCCATATGCAGCACCATGTGCAGCATGTCGCCCCCATGTGCAGCACCATGTGCAGCATGTCGCCCCCCATGTGCAGCACCATGCCCAGCATGTCGCCCCTGTGTGCAGCACCATATCACCCCCATGTGCAGCACCATGTCAATCCTCCATGAGCAGCACCATGTCACCCCATGTGTGCAGCACGTCACCCCATGTGTGCAGTACCATAGCACCCCATGTGTGCCACACCATGTCACACCCCCATAGCCTCCCCATGCCCACCCAAACAGCCCATACACATGAGAAAAAAAAAAACACCCATACTCACCTCGGTCTCATTCCCTGGCCCTCTGCTTCTTCTGAGTACACAGCTGACGTGATGAAATGACGTAATCGCGTCAGCTGTTTCACACGTTGATTGGTGGAGGAAGTGGGAAGGGGCCCCTCCTCCACCAAAGAAGCCAGCGGCGCAGCGCAAAGCCGCAGACGGAAACAGTGAGCGGGCGGGCACTGTGCGGCCCGTGTACCTCTGATTACCAGCTCCACAGTTGGCTCGGTCCGCGGGCCGGACTGAGACAGCCAGAGGGCCGGATGAGGCCTGCAGGTGGCACTTTGCCCAAGTCTGCCTTAGAGTGTCCAACGCCCACTTGCTGGCTAAATATTCCTTCTTCACTCTGGAATAAATATCACATAATGTCCGCTTTCGACTTAAATACATTATGGGGTGCTCCTCCACGCTCGCCACTTGTGATAGGACAGCACCCAGCCCTTTTTCTGACGTGTCTTTGTCATCTGTCTTTTCACCAGTATTAATAAAACATACTTTTATATACTGATCAGATGTGCACATCGCATATGTATTGGCCTTTTTTTCCTTGAATTTATGTGCTTGTTTCCATACCTAATATCCTTAGACTATCAACAATTTTCATGACTTATATGGACATGTCACTGCACCCTTTCTACACACACACACATATATATTGATGTTTCTCGTGACCCTTTGTTGGGGGTCTTCCTCCTAGGATTATGACTTCAAAGCTGTGCAAATTGTGATGGAAAACAGTTTGAGCACCTGCGCTGATAAAATTTAAGGGCTTTTGTATTATTGTTCAAAATAAAATTTAATTGTCAATGTTATGCTTGTGTTAGTAAATATAATTTTATATATAAATCAAAATAAATGGTATTATTTTCTGTCCACCTACTTTTGGACCACCCTGTATATATATATATATATATATATACAGTACAGACCAAAAGTTTGGACACACCTTCTCATTTAAAGATTTTTCTGTATTTTCATGATTATGAAAATTGTACATTCACACTGAAGGCATTAAAACTATGAATTAACACATGTGGAATTATATACTTAACAAAAAAGTGTGTAACAACTAAAATTATGTCTTATATTCTAGGTTCTTCAAAGTAGCCACCTTTTGCTTTGATGACTGCTTTGCACACTCTTGGCATTCTCTTGATGAGCTTCAAGAGGTAGTCACCGGGAATGGTTTTCACTTCACAGTTGTTTAATAAGTGGGATTTCTTGCCTTATAAATGGGGTTGGGACCATCAGTTGTGTTGTGCAGAAGTCTGGTGGATACACAGCTGATAGTCCTACTGAATAGACTGTTAGAATTTGTATTATGGCAAGAAAAAGCAGCTAAGTAAAGAAAAACGAGTGGCCATCATTATTTTAAGAAATGAAGGTCAGTCAGTCCGAAAAATTGGGAAAACTTTGAAAGTGTCCCCAAGTGCAGTTGCAAAAACCATCAAGCGCTACAAAAAAACTGGCTCACATGAGGAAAGCCCCAGGAAAGGAAGACCAAGAGTCACCCCTGCTTCTGAGGATAAGTTTATCCGAGTCACCAACCTCAGAAATCGCAGGTTTACAGCAGCTCAGATTAGAGACCAGGTCAATGCCACACAGAGTTCTAGCAGCAGACACATCTCTACAACATCTGTTAAGAGGAGACTTTGTGCAGCAGGCCTTCATGGTAAAATAGATGCTAGGAAACCACTGCTAAGGACAGGCAACAAGCAGAAGAGACGTGTTTGGGCTAAAGAACACAAGGAACGGACATTAGACCAGTGGAAATCTGTGCTTTGGTTTCATGAGTCCAAATTTGAGATCTTTGGTTCCAACCACCGTGTCTTTGTGCGACGCAGAAAAGGTGAACGGATGGACTCTACATGCCTGGTTCCCACCGTGAAGCATGGAGGAGGAGGTGTGATGGTGTAGGGGTTCTTTGCTGGTGACACTGTTGGGGATTTATTCAAAATTGAAGATGTACTGAAGCAGCATAGCTACCACAGCAACTTGCAGCGGCATGCTATTCCATCCGGTATGCGTTTAGTTGGACCATCATTTATTTTTCAACAGGGGCTATTTGACCAAGAAGAAGAGTGATGGGGTGCTACGCCAGATGACCTGGCCTCCACAGTCACCAGACCTGAACCCAATTGAGATGGTTTGGGTGAGCTGGACCGCAGAGTGAAGGCAAAGGGGCCAACAAGTGCTAAGCATCTCTGGGAACTCCTTCAAGATTGTTGGAAGACCATTTCCGGTGACTACCTCTTGAAGCTCATCAAAAGAATGCCAAGAGTGTGCAAAGCAGTCATCAAAGCAAAAGGTGGCTACTTTGAAAAACCTAGAATATAAGACATATTTTCAGTTGTTTTACACTTTTTTGTTAACCCCTTCACCCCCAAGGGTGGTTTGCACGTTAATGACGGGGACAATTTTTACAATTCTGACCACTGTCTCTTTATGAGGTTATAACTCTGGAACGCTTCAACGGATCTGCGCGATTCTGAGACTGTTTTCTCGTGACATATTGTACTTCACGTTAGTGGTAAAATTTCTTCGATATAACTTGTGTTTATTTTTGAAAAAAATACAAATATGGCGAAAATGTTGAAAATTTTGCAATTTTCAAACTTTGAATTTTTATTCCCTTAAAACAGAGAAATATGTCACACAAAATAGTTAAGAAATAACATTTCCCACATGTCTACTTTACATCAGCACAATTTTGGAATCAAAATTTTTTTTTCTTTGGAAATTATAAAGGTTAAAAGTTGACCAGCGATTTCTCATTTTTACAACAAAATTTACAAAGCCATTTTTTTTAGGGACCACCTCATATTTGAAGTCACTTTGAGGGGTCTATATAGCAGAAAATACCCAAAAGTGACACTATTCTAAAAACTGCAACCCTCAAGGTACTCAAAACCACATTCAAGAAGTTTATTAACCCTTCAGGTGCTTCACAGGAGCTGAAGCAACGTGGAAGGAAAAAATTAATATTTAACTTTTTAGCCACAAAAATGATCTTTTACAAACTTTTTTTTTATTTTCACAAGGGTAAAAGAAGAAAATGGACAGATAAAGTTGTTGTGCAATTTCTCCTGAGTATGCCAATACCCCATAAGTGGGGGAAAACCACTGTCTGTGCGCACCGCAGAGCTCATAAGGGAAGGAGCGCCGTTTGACTTTTTCAAACTAAAATTGGCTGGAATTGAGATTGGATGCCATGTCGCGTTTGGAGAGCCCCTGATGCGCCTAAACAGTGGAAACCCCCCACAAGTGACACAATTTTGGAAACTAGACCCCCTAAGGAACTTATCTAGATCTGTTGTGAGCACTTTGAACCCCCAAGTGTTTCACAAAAGTTTAAAATGCCTGGGTGTGAAAAAAAAAGAAACAATTTTCCACAAAACTGATTTTTTTAGTCCCAAATTTTTGATTTTTCCCAAAGAAATTGGACCCCAAAAGTTGTTGGCCAATTTGTCCTGAGTACGCTGATACCCAATATGTGGGGGGGGGGAAACTGTTTGGGCGCACGGCAGGGCTTGGAAAGTAACGTTTTGGAATGCAGACGTTGATGGGGGTCATGTTCCGTTTGCAGTGCCCCAGATGAGCCTAAACAGTAGAAACCCCCCACAAGTGACCACATTTTGGAAACTAGACCCCCTAAGGAACTTATCTAGAGCTTTGGTGAGCACTTTGAACCCCCAAGTGCTTCACACAAGTTTATAATGCCCGGGCATGAAAAAAAAAAATCCAATTTTTTTCCCACAAAAATTATTTTTAGTCACTTATTTTTTATTTTCCCAAGGGTAACAGGAGAAATTTGACCACAAACGTTGTTGTCCAATTTGTCCTGAGTACGCTGATACCCGATATGTGGGGGGGAACCACTGTTTGGGTGCACGACAGAGCTCGGAATGGAAGGAGCACCATTTGACTTTTTCCAACCAAAATTGGATGGAATTGAGATTGGACGCCATGTTGCATTTGGAGAGCCCCTGATGTGCCTAAACAGTGGAAACCCCCCACAAGTGACCCCATTTGGGAAACTAGACCCCCTAAGGAACTTATCTAGATCTTTGGTGAGCAATTTGAACCCCCAAGTGCTTCACACAAGTTTATAACGTAGAGCCGTAAAATTAAAAAATCATATTTTTTCCACAAAAATGATCTTTTCACCCCAATATTTATTTTCCCAACGGTAACAAGACTCCAAAAGTTATTGTGCAATTTGTCCTGAGTACGCTGATACCCCATATGTGGGGGTAAACCACTGTTTGGGTGCATGGCAGAGTTTGGAAGGGAAGGAGTGCCGTTTGACTTTTTCAACGCAGAATTGGCTGGATGCCATGTCGTGTTTGGAGAGCTCCTGATCTGCCTAAACAGTGGAAACCCCCGACAAATGACACCATTTTGGAAACTAGACCCCTCAAGGAACTTAGCTAGATGTGTGGTGAGCACTTTGAACCCCCAAGTGCTTCACAGAAGTTTATAACGTACAGCCGTAAAATAAATTTTTTTTTTTTTTTACAAAAATGATTTTTTTCATCCCAATATTTTATTTTCACAAGGGTAACAGGAGAAATTGGACCCCAAAAGTTTTTGTCCAATTTGTCCTGAGTACGCTGATACCCAATATGTGGGAGAAAACTACTGTATGGGTACACGTTGGGGCTTGGAAGGGAAGTAGTGACGTTTTGGATTGCAGACTTTGATGGAATGCTCTGGGGGCGTCATGTCGCATTTGGAGAGACCCTGATGCACCTAAACAGTGGAAACCCCCCACAAGTGACCCCATTTTGGAAAATAGACCCCACAAGGAACTTATCTAGATGTGTGGTGAGCACTTTGAACCCTGAAGTGCTTCACAGAAGTTTATAATGTACAGCCGTAAAAATAAAAAATATTTTTTTTTCTACAAAAATTATTTTTTTCGCCCCCAATATTTTATTTTCACAAGGGTAACAGGAGAAATTGGACCCCAAAAGTTGTTGTCCAATATATCCTGAGTACGCGGATACCCAATATGTGGGAGAAAACTACTGTATGGGTACACGTTGGGGCTCGGAAGGGAAGTAGTGACGTTTTGGATTGTAGACTTTGATGGAATGGTCTGGGGGCGTCATGTCGCATTTGGAGAGCCCCTGATGCGCCTAAACAGTGGAAACCCCCCACAAGTGACCCCATTTTGGAAAATAGACCCCACAAGAAACTTATCTAGATGTGTGGTGAGCGCTATGAAGCCCCAAGTGCTTCGCAGAAGTTTATAACGTACAGCCGTAAAAATAAAAAAAAATCTTTTTTTTTTTAAAAAATGATATTTTTGCCCCCAGTTTTTTATTTTCCCAAGGGTAACAGAAGAAATAGGACAAATTGCACAATAACTGTTAGGGTCCAGAGTATGCTGATACCCCATGTGGGAGTAAACTACTGTTTGGGCGCATGGCAGAGCTCAGAAGGGAAGGAGCACCGTTTGACTTTTTCAACGCAGAATTGGCTGGAATTGAGATTAGACGTCATGTCACATTTGGAGAGCCCCTGATGTGCCTAAACAGCGGAAACCCCCCAATTCTAACTCCAACCCTAACCCCAACACACCCCTAACCCTAGTCCCAACCCTAACCACAAACCTAACCCTAACACACCCCTATCCCTAATCCCAACCATAACCCTAATACTAACTTTAGCGCCAACCCTAACCCTAACTTTAGCCGCAACCCTAACCTTAACCATAACCCTAATGGGAAAATGGAAATAAATACATTTTTTTAATTTTATTATTTTTCCCTAACTAAGGGGGTGATAAAGGGGGGGTTTGATTTACTATTTATAGCGGGTTTTTATGATTGGCAGCTGTCACGCTAAAGACGCTTTTTATTGCAAAAAATAGTTTTTTGCATCGCCACATTTTGAGAGCTATAATTTTTGCATATTTTGGCCCACAGAGTCATGTGAGGTCTTATTTTTTGCGGTACGAGTTGACGTTTTTATTGGTACCATTTTTGAGCACCTGACATTTTTTGATCGCTTTTTATTTCGATTTTTGGGAAGTTAGAATGAACAAAAATCAGCAATTCATGAATTTCTTATGGGGGAGGCGTTTATACCGTTGCGCGTGTGGTAAAATTGATAAAGCAGTTTTATTCTTCGGGTCAGTACGATTACGGCGATACCTCATTTATATCATTTTTTTATTTTTTGGTGCTTTTATAGAATAAAAAAAATTTATATAAAAAATAATTATTTTTGCATCGCTTTATTCTGCGAGCTATAACTTTTTAATTTTTTTGCTGATGATGCTGTATCACGGCTCGTTTTTTGCGGGACAAGATTACGTTTGCAGCGGTACCATGTTTATTTATATCGGTCTTTTTGATCGCGTGTTATTCCACTTTTTGTTAGCGGTATGATGATAAAGCACTGATTTTTTGCTTTGTTTTTATTTTTTATTTTTTCAAGGGGTTCACAAAAGGGGTTAACTAGTGGGACAGTTTTATAGGGGGGGTCGTTACGGACTCGGCGATACCAAATATGTGTACTTTTATTGTTTTATTTTTTTTATTTACAGGAAGAAATGAATTTATTGGGGAATATTTTTTTTTTTTATTTTGGATTTTTTTTTACACATGTTTATTTTTATTTTTTTTACTTTTTTACATTGTCCCAGGGTGGGACATCACTGTAAAATGTCAGATCGCTGGTCTCAGACCAGCGATCTCACAGGCAGCACTGCAGGCTTCTCAGTGCCTGCTCTCAGCAGGCACTGAGGAAGCCGCCTCCCTCCAGGACCCCGGCGCCATCTTGGATCCGGGTCCTGGGAGGGAGGAAGCTCTCAGAACAGCGCGATCACATCGCACTGTTCTGAGGGTCTCATGGGACCTCGCAGGGAGCCCTGTTGTGAATGTGTTAGAAATGAATTCTAAGCAGAAGCTCCCTCTGGTGGTTACAAACAGTACTGAACCATTCAATGAAGATTGTGAAGATTGGCAATCAGGAGTTACAGACTGGTCTTATATAAGGGAGGTTCCCTCCATCAGGGTTGCCGGTGATCAATTGTTGTCTCAACTTTGGTTCCTGGTTCACTTGGAAGCTTTCTGAGTCTTGCCTGCATCTTCTGCTAACAGATAAGATATTTTCTGCTTTTATTTTTGTGCTTGCTATTTGCATTTTTTCCTTGTGCTCCTCTCAGTTTATCTGAGCCACTGTTATTTGTTCATTTGCCTTTTCCAGTTTTTTTTTGTGGCTGCGGCTTAGTTTTGTTACACCAGAGAACTAATTTAGGTGGTAGAGGTCGTGTGATCTCAGGTGTTTTTGCAATTAGTAGAGTTGGTATTTTTTTAGGTTTTTTTGGATTGCAGTAAGTGTCCTTCCTATCCTTTTCTTTCTAGGAAGATTGGGCCCCAACGTTTGCTCATACTAGTTTCTGTCTGTGTCTGTATTTCCTCTTTTCTAACCGCCATTACATTTTTGGGGGCTTCCTATGTTCTTTGGGGATCTGCTCCGGGGCAGATAGCTTTCCTCTTTCTATCTTTAGGTGTAGTTAGCCTCTCAGGCTGTGACGAGGCATCTAGGACCAACGTAGGTACGCTCCACGGCTGCCTTTAGTTGTGGTGGTTAGTCAGGGTACTGCAATCCAGTAGATTCCAACCTCTCTGGTGTATTGCCGTTTTTGCCTGCTCTCCTCAGCTACCAAATCATAACAGTATCACCGGCCAAACTGAAAATTATATGGTACACACAGAAGGGAAAAATAGTGTGAGAAAAAAAGTTGTCAGAGTTGTCAGAGATTTTTTTTTCTGTTTGTTGAATTTTTTTTTTCCCTCTTTTTCTCTGGGTGCTGAGGATTTTTTTTTCTCTCAATGGAGTTTGCACAGTTGTCTGGCCGTGTGGATCAGCTTGCCACTGAAGTTCGGAGTATTGCTACCTATCTTGCAGGGTTGCCGGTTGTGGAACCTAGGATCCCCATGCCAGATTTGTTTTTAGGGGATCGAGCTAAATTTCTGAATTTCAAAAATAACTGTAAGTTGTTTTTTGCCTTAAAACCTAAGTCCTCAGGGAACGCAGCACAGCAGGTTCAAATTGTCATCTCTCTCCTGCGCGGCGATACTCAGGATTGGGCTTTTTCCCTGACACCTGGGGATCCTGTATTGAGTAATGTTGATGCATTTTTTCTGGCTCTGGGGTTATTGTACGATGAACCTAATGTCACTGATCAAGCTGAAAAAACCTTGTTGGCATTAAATCAGGGGCTTGAGGACGCTGAGTTATACTGTCAGAAATTCCAAAAGTGGGCAGTCCTGACCAAATGGAATGATGATGCTTTGGCAGCCCTTTTTCGGAAGGGTCTGTCAGAGAATGTAAAAGATGTTATGGTGGGTTTCCCTGCTCCCTCTGGTCTCAATGATTCTATGTCATTAGCGATTCAAATTGACAGATGTTTGCGTGAGCGTAGAGGTATGCGTGGAATAGTGTTGCCTTGTGAACCAGCTTCTGAACCCATGCAGTGTGAAAGAGTGGCTTCTGGGGCACAGCGTCATGAGTTTCGAAAACGCAATGGGTTATGTTTCTACTGTGGTGACGCCTCTCATGCTATTTCAGTCTGCCCTAAGCGGGGAAGACGTTTTGCACGCTCAGTTGTCTTGGGTAGTGTTCAGACTAAATTTCTGTTGACTGTTACCCTGATTTGCTCCCTGTCCACATTTTCTGCTCAGGCTTTTGTTGATTCGGGAGCAGCTATTAACCTGATGGATTTTGATTTTGCTAAACGTTGTGGGTTTCCCTTGATACACCTACGGAAGTCTGTTCCCCTACTGGGGATTGATTCTACCCCTTTGGCTGAGAATAAACCCCAGTTCTCTACTCAGGTGATAATGAGGGTTGAACCTGATCATCAGGAGAGTTGCAAATTTTTGGTGCTGTATAATCTGCATGACATTATTGTACTAGGTTTCCCTTGGTTACAGTCTCATAATCCTGTTTTGGATTGGACATCTGTGTCTGTAACCAGTTGGGGCTGCCAATGTGTTAATGCCAACACTCCTGTTTTTTCTGCCTCTCCCCAGGCTCAGGATGTTCCTGACTTTTTGACTGATTTTTCTGATGTGTTTAGCGAAAGTAAATCTGCATCCTTGCCCCCCATAGGAGCTATGACTGCGCTATTGAATTAGTGCCGGGTTGTAAATTCCCTAAAGGTCGCCTTTTTAACTTGTCTGTACCTGAACATGACGCTATGCGGTCTTATATCAAGGAGTCATTGGAGAAGGATCATATCAGACCATCCTCTTCACCCTTGGGTGCCGGTTTTTTCTTTGTGGCCAAAAAGGATGGTTCATTAAGGCCGTGTATTGATTATCGTCTCTTGAACAATATCACTGTGAAATATCAATATCCGTTACCCTTGATTTCTGACCTGTTTTCCAGGGTGAAAAGTGCTACTTGGTTTACCAAGCTTGACCTCAGGGGGGCGTATAACCTTATTCGCATTAAGCACAGGGATGAATGGAAGACGGCATTTAATACCCAGAGGGGCATTTTGAGTACCTAGTGGTGCCCTTTGGGCTCACTAATGCTCCTTCCGCCTTCCAGTCCTTCATGAATGACATTTTCAGGGATTTTGTGGATACATTTCTGATTGTTTATTTGGATGATATCTTGATTTTTTCCAGTGACTGGGACTCTCATATGAAACATGTTCGGACTGTGTTCCAGATTTTGAGAGAGAATGCTCTGTATGTGAAGGGATCAAAGTGTCTTTTTGGCGTACAGAGGATCTCATTTCTGGGATTCATTTTGTCCCCATCTGTTATTGAAATGGACCCGGTCAAGGTTCAGGCCATCTGTGATTGGGTCCAACCTACTTCATTAAAGGCTCTTCAGAGATTCTTGGGTTTTGCCAATTTTTATCGTAAATTTATTGGTAATTTCTCTGTTATTGTTAAACCATTGACTGATTTGACCAAAAAGGGTTCTGATGTGGTGAATTGGCCTCCTGAGGCAGTCTCTGCATTTCAGGAACTTAAGCAGAGATTCACTTCTGCTCCTGTTCTACGGCAGCCTGATGTTTCTCTGCCATTTCAGGTGGAGGTTGATGCCTCTGAAATTGGGGCAGGTGCCGTTTTGTCCCAAAGAGATCCAGAGACCTCTAAAAGTAACCCTTGTGCCTTTTTCTCTCGAAAATTTTCTCCAACTGAACGTAATTATGACGTGGGTAATCGGGAGTTATTGGCCATGAAGTGGGCTTTTGAAGAGTGGAGACATTGGCTGGAGGGAGCCAAACATCAGGTGGTGGTCCTCACGGACCATAAGAATCTGGTTTATCTGGAATCAGCCAAGCGACTTAATCCTAGACAGGCCAGGTGGGCCTTGTTTTTCACACGTTTTAATTTTGTGGTTTCCTTTCTTCCTGGCACTAAGAATGTTAAGGCGGATGCCCTCTCGAGGAGTTTCCTTGCGGACTCTCCTGAGTTATCTGATCCTGCTGTTATTTTGAAAGAGGGTGTAGTTCTTTCCGCCATCTCGCCCAATTTGAGACTGGCTCTGGAAGGGTATCAGGAGGATAAACCCGAGCGCTGCCCTATTGGGAAATTGTTTGTCCCAGACCGGTGGAAAAAGAGTGTGATGTCTGAGATTCATTGTTCCGCGTTGGCCGGTCATTCCGGAATTATTGGTACCAGAGACTTGGTTAGTCGGTCCTTTTGGTGGCCTACTTTGTCTCGTGACGTCAGGAAATTTGTGCAGTCCTGCGGGACTTGCTCTCGCTCCAAGCCTTGCTATCGCTCTAGTGGTTTGTTGATGCCATTGCCTGTGCCCAAGAGACCATGGACCCATATCTCTATGGATTTCATTTCCGACCTCCCTGTTTCTCAGAGAATGACCGTTATCTGGGTGATTTGTGATAGGTTTTCCAAAATGATATATCTTGTGCCATTACCTAAGTTGCCTTCCTCCTCCGAATTGGTGCCTTTGTTCCTTCAGCACGTGGTTCGGTTACACGGCATTCCTGAGAACATTGTGTCTGACAGAGGAGTCCAGTTTGTTTCCAGATTTTGGAGGACTTTTTGTTCTAAACTTGGTGTTCAATTGTCTTTCTCCTCGGCTTTTCATCCTCAGACCAATGGACAAACTGAGAGAACAAACCAGACATTGGAGACTTATCTTAGATGCTTTGTGTCTGCTGATCAGGATGACTGGGTCTCTTTTTTGCCTTTGGCTGAGTTTGCTCTTAATAATAGGGCTAGCTCTGCCACTTTGATGTCTCCATTTTTCTGTAATTTTGAGTTTCACCCTCGATTTTCTTCGGGACAGACGGAGGCTTCTCTCTGTCCAGGTGTTGACTCTGTTGTGGAGCGTATGCTGCAGATTTGGGACCAGGTAGTGGAGAGGTTGTCCCTCTCTCAGGAGAGGGCCCAGCGGTTTGCCAACCGGCATAGGACTAATGGTCCTCGGTTTGAAGTGGGGGACTTGGTCTGGTTGTCCTCAAGAAATATCCCTATGAGAGTTGCATCTCCTAAGTTTAAGCCTAGGTTCATTGGACCTTATAAGATCATGGAGATTCTTAATCCTGTTTCCTTTCATTTACTTCTTCCAGGGACATTTAAGATTCATAACGTGTTCCACAAGTCCTTATTGAAGAGGTTTGTCGAGCCAGTGGTTCCTATGGCTGCGCCTCCTGACCCTGTTTTGGTTGAGGGCAATCTGGAGTATGTGGTTGAGAAAATATTGGATTCTCGTTTTTCTAGACGGAAACTCCAGTATTTGGTTAAGTGGAGAGGTTATGGTCAGGAGGACAATTCTTGGGTGTTTGCTTCGGACATCCATGCTAGGAGACTGATCCGTGCATATCACAGAGCTCATCCTGACCGACCTGGTTTCCCAAATGAGGGTTCGATGATCCCTCCTTAATGGGGGGGTACTGTTGTGAATGTGTTAGAAATGAATTCTGAGCAGAAGCTCCCTCTGGTGGTTACAAACAGTACTGAACCATTCAATGAAGATTGTGAAGATTGGCAATCAGGAGTTACAGACTGGTCTTATATAAGGGAGGTTCACTTCCATCAGGGTTGCCGGTGATCAATTGTTCTTGTCTCAACTTTGGTTCCTGGTTCACTTGGAAGCTTTCTGAGTCTTGCCTGCATCTTCTGCTAACAGATAAGATATTTTCTGCTTTTATTTTTGTGCTTGCTTTTTGCATTTTTTCCTGCACTTCTGTGGAGGTCAGCCAGGTCCCCTCCGGGGGCTTGTGCTCCTCTCAGTTTATCTGAGCCACTGTTATTTGTTCATTTGCCTTTTCCAGTTTTTTTTAGTGGCTGCGGCTTAGTTTTGTTACACCAGAGAACTAATTTAGGTGGTAGAGGTCGTGTGATCTCAGGTGTTTTTGCAATTAGTAGAGTTGGTATTTTTTTAGGGTTTTTTGGATTGCAGTAAGTGTCCTTCCTATCCTTTTCTTTCTAGGAAGATTGGGCCCCAACGTTTGCTCATACTATTTTCTGTCTGTGTCTGTATTTCCTCTTGTCTAACCGCCATTACATGTTTGGGGGCTTCCTATGTTCTTTGGGGATCTGCTCCGGGGCAGATAGCTTTCCTCTTTCTATCTTTAGGTGTAGTTAGTCTCTCAGGCTGTGACGAGGCGTCTAGGACCAACGTAGGCACTCAACTTTAGTATAGTGAGAATAAAGATTTTTATTCACAGTAGTAACACGAAACGTTTCGGTCCTATATCATGGACCTTCATCAGTCACAGATACTACTGGGAAGGGGGTTGATCCACATAGGGAAGAAAGAAAGGGCTGGATATAGCCTGTGTTGGTGGGGTGAGATGAGGAAGAGGACAATGCCTCTATTGCACTAGTAACCTGTTGTGAAGGAGTCCGGTAGTGAGGATAGGTCTCTGCATTGGACGCGGTGTCCACCGCTATTCTCACTATACTAAAGTTGAGTGCCGAGTTCATTTTCGATTAGATACGGTTTGGGAACCTACTCTGGCACCTTCTTGGTTGTGCACACGGTTATTTTTTCATAGGACCAACGTAGGAACGCTCCACGGCTGCCTTTAGTTGTGGTGGTTAGTCATGGTACTGCAATCCAGTAGATTCCAACCTCTCTGGTGTATTGCTGTTTTTGCCTGCTCTCCTCAGCTACCAAATCATAACAGAGCCCCCTCCCTGCGCGATGCTCCCCTGTGCCCCCGGTACACCGCGATCATGTTTGATCGCGGTGTGCAAGGGGTTAATGTGTCGGGAGCGGTCCCCGGGAGCGCAGCTGATCGCTATGACGTACTATCCCGTCCATGGTCAGATTGTCACGGGTTTTATGGACGGGATAGTACATCAGATGTCAGAGAGGGGTTAAGTATATAATTCCACATGTGTTAATTCATAGTTTAGATGCCTTCAGTGTGAATATACAATTTTCATAGTCATGAAAATACAGAAAAATCTTTAAATGAGAAGGTGTGTCCAAACTTTTGGTCTGCACTGTATATATATATATAGTAATGCAGCGGTGTCCACGCTGTGCAGGAATGAGACAGTGACCCAACCTAGTTCAAAAACATGTGACCTGGGACTTAATTCCCATGGACGGAATAGTACGTCAACACGATCAGCCGCACTCACGGGGGAGCGCAGCTGATCGTGGTCTGGTGTCAGCTGATTATCACAGCTGACACCCGGCACTAAGTGCCAGGAGCGGTCACGGACCGATCCCGGCACTTTAACCCCCGGCACACTCCAATCAAACATGATCGCAGTGTTCCGGCGGCATAGGGAAGCATCACGCAGGGACAGGTCTCCTTACGTGCTTCCCTGAGACCCTCAGAGCAGCGCTATGTGATTGCGCTGTTCTAAGGGCCTCCTCCCTGCAGGCCCCCGGATCCAAGATGGCTGCGGGGTCCTTCCGGGTCCTGCAGGGAGGTGGCTTGCCAGTGCCTGCTGAGAGCAGGCGCCGGCAAGCCTCCTGCACTGCCTGTCAGTTCGCAGATCTGACAGAGTGCTAAGCAGTGATGTCCCACCCTGGGACAATGTAAAAATTTAAACAAAAATAAAATAAACGTATAAAAATAGTTTAAAAAAAATCTCTAAATAAATAATAAAAAAATAAATATTTCCCTAATAAACACATTATTATGTAAATAAAAAGAAAACAATAAAAGTACACATATTTAGTATTGCTGCATCCGAAACGACCTGCCCTATAAAACTGTCCCACTAGTTAACCCCTTTAGTGAACCTCTTAAAAAAAAAAAAAAGGCAAAAAAACAATGCTCTATCATCATACTGCCGAACAAAAAGTGGAATAACACGCGATCAAAAAGACGGATATAAATAAACATGGTACCACTGAAAATGTCATCTTGTCCCGCAAAAAACGAGCCGCAATACAGCATCATCAGTGAAAAAAAAAAAGTTATAGCTCACAGAATAAAGCGATGCAAAAGTAATTATTTTTTATATAAAATTGTTTTTACTGTATAAAAGCACCAAAACATAAAAAAAGTTATAAATGAGGTATCGCTATAATCGTACTGACTCGAAGAATAAAACTGCCTTATCAATTTTACCACACGCAAAATGGTATAAAGGCCCCCAAAAGAAATTAATGAATTGCTGGTTTTTGTTCATTCTGCCTCCCAAAAATCATAAGAAAAAGCGATCAAAATATGTCATGTGCCCAAAAATGGTACCAATAAAAACGTCAACTTATCCCGCAAAAAATAAGACCTCACATGACTCTGTTGGCCAAAATAAGGAAAAATTATAGCTCTCAAAATGTGGTGATGCAAAAATTATTTTTAGCAATAAAAAGCGTGTTTTAGCGTGTGACAGCTGCCAAACATAAAAACCCGTTATAAATAGTAACTCAAACCCCCTTTATCACCTCCTTAGTTAGGGAAAAATAATATAATTTAAAAAATGTATTTATTTCCATTTTCCCATTAGGGTTAGGGTTAGGGTTGGGGCTAAAGTTAGGGTTAGAGTTGGGGTTAAATTTAGGGTTAGGGCTGGGATTAGGGTTAGGGTTGGGTTTAGGGTTAGGGGTGTGTTAGGGTTAGGGTTGGGATTAGGGTTAGGGGTGTGTTGGGTTAGGGTTGGAGTTAGAATTGGGTGGTTTTCACTGTTTAGGCACTTCAGGGGCTCTCCAAATGTGACATGGCATCTGATCTCAATTCCAGCCAATTCTGCCTTGAAAAAGTTAAACAGTGCTCCTTCCCTTCTGAGCTCTGCCATGCACCCAAACAGTAGTTTACCCCCACATATGATGTATCAGCATACTCAGGACAAAATGCACAATAACTCTCGGGGTCCAATTTCTTCTGTTACCCTTGGGAAAATAAAATATTGGGGGTGAAAACATCATTTTTGAGGAAAAAAATGATTTTTTATTTTTATGGCTCTACATTATAAATTCCTGTGAAGCACTTGGGGGTTGAAAGTTCTCACCACACATCTAGATAAGTTCCTTGGGGGGTCTAGTTTCCAAAATGGGGTCACTTGTGGGGATTTCCACTGTTTAGGCACATCAGGGGCTCTCCAAACGCGATGTGACGCCTGCAGACCATTCAATCAAAGTCTGCAATCCAAAACATCACTACTTCCCTTCCGAGCCCTGACGTGTGCCATACAG
>JARQOD010000005.1:390270389-390374929 GCA_033576555.1 Oophaga sylvatica | reverse complement strand
CTATCATCATACTGCCGAACAAAAAGTGGAATAACACGCGATCAAAAAGACGGATATAAATAAACATGGTACCACTGAAAATGTCATCTTGTCCCGCAAAAAACGAGCCGCAATACAGCATCATCAGTGAAAAAAAAAAAGTTATAGCTCACAGAATAAAGCGATGCAAAAGTAATTATTTTTTAATAAAATTGTTTTTACTGTATAAAAGCACCAAAACATAAAAAAAGTTATAAATGAGGTATCGCTATAATCGTACTGACTCGAAGAATAAAACTGCCTTATCAATTTTACCACACGCAAAATGGTATAAAGGCCCCCCAAAAGAAATTAATGAATTGCTGGTTTTTGTTCATTCTGCCTCCCAAAAATCATAAGAAAAAGCGATCAAAATATGTCATGTGCCCAAAAATGGTACCAATAAAAACGTCAACTTATCCCGCAAAAAATAAGACCTCACATGACTCTGTTGGCCAAAATAAGGAAAAATTATAGCTCTCAAAATGTGGTGATGCAAAAATTATTTTTAGCAATAAAAAGCGTGTTTTAGCGTGTGACAGCTGCCAAACATAAAAACCCGTTATAAATAGTAACTCAAACCCCCCTTTATCACCTCCTTAGTTAGGGAAAAATAATATAATTTAAAAAATGTATTTATTTCCATTTTCCCATTAGGGTTAGGGTTAGGGTTGGGGCTAAAGTTAGGGTTAGAGTTGGGGTTAAATTTAGGGTTAGGGCTGGGATTAGGGTTAGGGTTGGGTTTAGGGTTAGGGGTGTGTTAGGGTTAGGGTTGGGATTAGGGTTAGGGGTGTGTTGGGGTTAGGGTTGGAGTTAGAATTGGGTGGTTTTCACTGTTTAGGCACTTCAGGGGCTCTCCAAATGTGACATGGCATCTGATCTCAATTCCAGCCAATTCTGCCTTGAAAAAGTTAAACAGTGCTCCTTCCCTTCTGAGCTCTGCCATGCACCCAAACAGTAGTTTACCCCCACATATGATGTATCAGCATACTCAGGACAAAATGCACAATAACTCTCGGGTCCAATTTCTTCTGTTACCCTTGGGAAAATAAAATATTGGGGGTGAAAACATCATTTTTGAGGAAAAAAATGATTTTTTATTTTTATGGCTCTACATTATAAATTCCTGTGAAGCACTTGGGGGTTGAAAGTTCTCACCACACATCTAGATAAGTTCCTTGGGGGGTCTAGTTTCCAAAATGGGGTCACTTGTGGGGATTTCCACTGTTTAGGCACATCAGGGGCTCTCCAAACGCGATGTGACGCCTGCAGACCATTCAATCAAAGTCTGCAATCCAAAACATCACTACTTCCCTTCCGAGCCCTGACGTGTGCCCATACAGTAGTTTTCTCCAACATATAGGGTATCAGCGTACTCAAGACAAATTGAACAACAACTTTTGGTGTCCAATTACTCCTGGTACCCTTGGGAAATAAAAAACTGGGGACTAAAATATCATGTTTGTGGAAAAAATATGATTTTTTTATTTTCACGATCGGGCGTTATAAACTTTAGTGAAACACCTGGGGGTTCAAAGTTCTCACCACACATCTAGATAAGTTCCTGGAGGGGTCTAGTTTCCAAAATGGTGTTACTTGTGGGGGTTTCCACTGTTTAGGAACAACAGGGGCTCTCCAAACGCGCCATGTCAATTCTGTGTTGAAAAAGTCAAATGACGCTCCTTCCCTTCTGAGCTCTGCCATGCACCCAAACAATGGTTTACCTCCACATATGGGTTATCGGCATACTCAGGACAAATTGCACAATAAATTTTGGGGTCTTGTTACCCTTGGGAAAATAAAAAATTGGTGACTAAAAGATTTTTTTTGTGGGAAAAAATAGGATTTTTTATTTTCATGCACGGGCATTATAAACTTCTGTGAAGCACTTGGGGTTCAAAGTGCTCACCACAGATCTAGATAAGTTCTTTAGGGGCTCTAGTTTCCAAAATGGGATCACTTGTGTTTTTTTTTCACTGTTTAGGCACATCAGGGGCTCTGCAAACTGAACATGACCCCCATCAAAGTTTGCATTCCAAAACATCATTACTTCCTTTCCGAGCCCTGCTGTGCGCCCAGTTTTTCCCCTCCACATAGGGGGTATCAGCGTACTTAGGACAAATTGGACAACTTTTGGGTTCCAATTTCCTTGGGAAAAATCAAAAATTGGGTACTAAAAAATCATTTTTGTGGAATTTTTTTTTTCCACACCCAGGCATTATAACCTTTAGTGAAACACTTGGGGGTTCAAAGTGCTCACAATAGATCAAGATAAGTTCCTTAGGGGGTCTAGTTTCCAAAATGGTGTCACTTGTGGGGGGTTTCCACTGTTTAGGCACATCAGGGGCTCTCCAAACGCGACATGGCGTCCAATCTCATTTCCAGCCAATTTTGGTTTGAAAAAGTCAAACGGCGCTCCTTCCCTTCCGAGCCCTGCCGTGCGCCTAGACAGTGGTTTTCCCCCACATATGGGTATCGGCATACTCAGGAGAAATTGCACAACAACTTTATCTGTCCATTTTCTCTTTTTACCCTTGTGAAAATAAAAAAATATTTGTAAAAGATCATTTTTGTGACTAAAAAGTTAAATGTTCATTTTTCCTTCCACGTTTCTTCAGCTCCTGTGAAGCACCTGAAGGGTTAATAAACTTCTTGAATGTGGTTTTGAGTACCTTGTGGGGTGCAGTTTTTAGAATGGTGCCATTTTTGGGTATTTTCTGCCATATAGACCCCTCAAAGTGACTTCAAATGTGAGGTGGTCCCTAAAAAAAATGGTTTTGTAAATTTTGTTGTAAAAATGAGAAATCGCTGGTCAACTTTTAACCCTTATAACTTCCTAACAAAAAAAAATTTTGGTTCCAAAATTGTGCTGATGTAAAGTAGACATATGGGAAATGTTATTTAGTAACTATTTTTTGTGACATATCTCTCTGATTTAAGGGAATAAAAATTCAAAGTTTGAAAATTGCAAAATTTTCAAAATTTTCGCCATATTTCTGTTTTTTTCTTAAATAAACGCAAGTTATATCGAATACATTTTACCACTACCATGAAGTACAATATGTCTTGAGAAAACATTCTCAGAATCGTGAAGATGCGTTCAAGCGTTCCAGAGTTATAACCTCATAAAGAGACAGTGGTCAGAATTGTAAAAATTGTCCCCGTCATTAACGTGCAAACCACCCTTGGGGGTTAAGGGGTTAATGTCCAAAAAACTCTCATAGTGCACAAAGACAGTCCGGGACCAGTTGCTGTGAGTCCGCACCTCCATGTATGCAGGGGGTGCCAGATCTTTTGGCTCTGCTGGCCTTTAACCTCACACAGGGAGTGCTCTGCAGACCAACTTCTGTCTGCTTGCAAAACCAAACCTGACACACCTAAAACCCCATACTACAGGGTTTAAACAGGAATCTGTGGCCATGGCCACTTGTAACACCTGGCCCTGGAGTGGAGCGACCCGCCCCAGTACCATCCTGTAGATCGCTCCAAAAATAAAAGCCCATGCCTGGTTTTTACTGAATAATGCCTTGGCCACATAACCTGACCAGGTCCATGCTCACTTTTATCTCTGCCTTGTGACTCACAGGCGTCCTGTTGTGAACACAAGGAACTCCAGAGGGTCTAATACGACTCATTCCTCTACTGGGGGATAAATAGCGACCCTAGCATATGACACCGGTCACAGCATCACTATATATATATACTGGGTGTTCCAAAAGTAGGTGGACAGTATGTGTAATAGGGTTATGACTTCAAAGCTGTGCAAATTGTGATGGAAAACAGTTTGAGCACCTGCGTTGATAAAATTTAAGGGCTTTTGTATTATTGTTCAGAATAAAATGTAATTGTCAATGTTATGCTTGTGTTAGTAAATATAATTTTATATATAAATCAAAATAAATGGTATTATTTTCTGTCCACCTACTATTGGACCACCCTGTATATATATATATATATATATATATATATATATATATATATATATATATATATACAGTACAGACCAAAAGTTTGGACACACCTTCTCATTTAAAGATTTTTCTGTATTTTCATGACTATGAAAATTGCACATTCACACTGAAGGCATCAAAACTATGAATTAACACATGTGGAATTATATACTTAACAAAAAAGTGTGTAACAACTGAAATTATGTCTTATATTCTAGGTTCTTCAAAGTAGCCACCTTTTGCTTTGATGACTGCTTTGCACACTCTTGGCATTCTCTTGATGAGCTTCAAGATGTAGTCACTAGAAATGGTCTTCCAACAATCTTGAAGGAGTTCCCAGAGGTTGCTTAGCACTTGTTGGCCCTTTTGCCTTCACTCTGCAGTCCAGCTCACAAAAACCATCTCGAATTGGGTTCAGGTCTGGTGACTGTGGAGGCCAGGTCATCTGGCGTAGCACCCCATTACTCTCCTTCTTGGTCAAATAGCCCATACACAGCCTGGAGGTGTGTTTGGGGTCATTGACTTGTTGAAAAATAAATGATGGTCAAACTAAACGCAAACCGGATGGAATAGCATGCTGCTGCAAGATGCTGTGGTAGCCATGCTGGTTCAGTATGCCTTCAATTTTGAATAAATCCCCAACAGTGTCACCAGCAAAGCACCCCCACAACATCACACCTCCTCCTCCATGCTTCACGGTGGGAACCAGGCATGTAGAGTCCATCCGTTCACCTTTTCTGCGTCGCACAAAGACATGGTTGTTGGAACCAAAGATCTCAAATTTGGACTCATCAGACCAAAGCACAGATTTCCACTGGTCTAATGTCCATTCCTTGTGTTCTACAGCCCAAACAAGTCTCTTCTGCTTGTTGCCTGTCCTTAGCAGTGGTTTCCTAGCAGCTATTTTACCATGAAGGCCTGCTGCACAAAGTCTCCTCTTAACAGTTGTTGTAGAGATATGTCTGCTGCTAGAACTCTGTGTGGCATTGACCTGGTCTCTAATCTGAGCTGCTGTAAACCTGCGATTTCTGAGGCTAGTGACTCGGATAAACTTATCCTCAGAAGCAGGGGTGACTCTTGGTCTTCCTTTCCTGGGGCGGTCCTCATGTGAGCCAGTTTCTTTGTAGCGCTTGATGGTTTTTGCAACTGCACTTGGGGACACCTTCAAAGTTTTCCCAATTTTTCGGACTGACTGACCTTCATTTCTTAAAGTAATGATGGCCACTTGTTTTTCTTTACTTAGCTGCTTTTTTCTTGCCATAATACACATTCTAACGGTCTATTCAGTAAGACTATCAGCTGTGTATCCACCAGACTTCTGCACAACACAACTGATGGTCCCAACCCCATTTATAAGGCAAGAAATCACACTTATTAAACCTGACAGGGCACAACTGTGAAGTGAAAACCATTTCCGGTGACTACCTCTTGAAGCTCACCAAGAGAATGCCAAGAGTGTGCATTTTTTCTGTGCTGTGTGGTGTATAAATATGTGATTCTTCAGATTTTGTATTAGTTTAGCCTGATGAAGAGACCTGAGTAGTCTCGAAAGCTTGCAATTTGTTATCATCTTTTCAGTTAGCCATTAAAAGGTATCAACCACGGAGGACTCTCAACTCTAAAGAGTGTGCAAAGCAGTCATCAAAGCAAAAGGTGGCTACTTTGAAGAACCTAGAATATAAGACATAATTTCAGTTGTTACACACTTTTTTGTTAAGTATATAATTCCACATGTGTTAATTCATAGTTTTGATGCCTTCAGTGTGAATTTACAATTTTCATAGTCATGAAAATACAGAAAAATCTTTAAATGAGAAGCTGTGTCCAAACTTTTGGTCTGTAGTGTATATATATATAATATATATATATATGTATATATATATATATATATATATATATATATATATATATATATGTATAACTCCAAGTAAGTCAAACTTCTGTGAAATCAAATTGTCCACTTAGGATGCAACACTGATTGACAATCAATTTCACATGCTGTTGTACAAATGGAATAGACAACAGATGGAAATTATTGTCAATTATCAAGACACAATCAATAAAGGAGTGGTTCTGCAGGTGGGGACCACAGACCACATCTCAGTACCAATGCTTTCTGGCTGATGTTTTGGTCACTTTCGAATGTTGGTTGTGCTTTCACACTCGTGGTAGCATGAGACGGACTCTACAACCCACACAAGTGGCTCAGGTAGTGCAGCTCATCCAGGATGGCACATCACTGCGAGCTGTGGCAAGAAGGTTTGCTGTGTCTGTCAACGTAGTGCCCAGAGGCTGGAGGTGCTACCAGGAGACAGGCCAGTACACCAGGAGACATGGAGGGTGCCGTAGGAGGGCAACAACCCAGCAGCAGGACCGCTACCTCCGCTTTTATGCAAGAAGGAACAATAGGAGCACTGCCAGAGCCCTGCAAAATGACCTCCAGCAGGCCACAAATGTGCAGGTCTCTGCAGAAATGGTTAGAAACTGACTCCATGAGAATGGTCTGAGTGCCCGACGTCCACAGATGGGGGTTGTGCTCACAGCCCAACACCGTGCAGGACGCTTGGCATTTGCCACAGAGCACAAGGATTGGCAAATTCGCCACTGGTGCCCTGTGCTCTTCACAGATGAAATTAGGTTCACACTGAGCACATGTGACAGACGTGACAGAGTCTGGAGAAGCCGTGGAGAGCGATCTGCTGCCTGCAACATCCTTCAGCATGACCGGTTTGGTAGTGGGTCAGTAATGGTGTGGGGTGGCATTTCTGTGGAGGGCCGCACAGCCCTCCATGTGCTCGCCAGAGGTAGCATGACTGCCATTAGGTATCAAGATGAGATCCTCAGATCCCTTGTGAGACCATATGCTGGTGCGGTTGGCCCTGGGTTCCTCCTAATGCAGGACAATGCCAAACCTAATGTGGCTGGAGTGTGTCAGCAGTTCCTGCAAGATGAAGGCATTGAAGCTATGGACTGGCCTGTCCGTTCCCCAGACCTGAATCCGATTGAGCACATCCGGGACATCATGTCTCGCTCTATCCACCAATGTCACGTTGTACCACAGACTGTCCAGGAGTTGGTCGATGCTTTAGTCCAGGTCTGGGAGGAGATCCCTCAGTAGACCATCCGCCACCTCATCAGGAGCATGCCCAGGCGTTGTAGGGAGATCATACAGGCACGTGGAGGCCACACACACTACTAAGCATCATTTTGACTTGTTTTAATGACGAGCATCATTTTGACTTGTTTTAAGGACATTACATTCCACTTTAATTTTGTGGGTGACTCCAAATCCAGGCCTTCATTGGTTAATAAATTTGATTTCCATTAATGATTTTTGTGATTTTGTTGTCAGCACATTCATCTTTGTACAGAACAAAGTATTCAATGAGAATATTTCATTCATTCAGATCTAGGATGTGTTATTTGAGTGTTCCCTTTATTTTTTTGAGCAGTGTATAATCATTTTTGCTCATAAATTTGAACTGCAGTTTGAAAATATGAGTCGTGGAAGTGACGATAAAAATCTTTTGTTATAGATTACATTAAGTTGAGTAACATAGTAGAATGACAGCAAAGTCTTTTAGAAGTATGAGTTGTTTGCTGCTTATGCTCAGCTATGTTTGTATTACCCAAGGCTACAGTTTTTAAACAACCCCTCACAGTTGTAAAACTACATTCATTAACTCAGCCAGCCCATGGAAAATAAGGCTCTGGAGAAGAGGACAGAGTGTACGTGACTAAACCTTTAAACTTCCTCTTTCATAAGACATCACATGATAAACAGCAATTACAATTCCTGCCTTGTGCATTGCATCTGCACATTTCAGACGCATTGCCTCACCCAGGAGCCTTGCTCATAAAGGCGGAGCTGGGACCTCTTTGGAAGGGTTCCAATTTCATCTCACAGAGCTTGTTGTAACATAACAACAAAGGTCGTGTTTACCGCCTTTACATGATTAAATACTGCAAACTAGGCAGAGATGTCAAATTCCAATAACTTCAACCACACAGGGTCACTGCTTCTGGGTCAAAGAAAAGGATGAAGGAAAGTCAAACTGTGCACAAAATGTTAACTCCTTAACTACAAGGAGGTCACCGGGAAGAAGGGTGAAGGAAATAAACCACATTTTAAAATAAAGGCGAGTAAGGAAAAAACAATTAGTATGAAAGGGTGAAATCTGTAGCGTTTCCACCACATAACAAGCATCCACAGCATGCTCATTTGTTCAAGCTGATTTTGTCAGCTACACGAAGATTTGGGTTAGAAAACTATATTCATATGTATTGTACTGTAAATTGTTGAGAATTTGTTGTATGGAAACAGAACAGCAAATCTGCAGCAATGCGGTAGTGTCAGAACTGATAGAATGCACATGTAATGCGCCATGGAATAAATGGCGCTATAATAATAATAATAATAGAAGGATTCAGGTGTTTGAGTTACAAATATTGAGACAAAATACTGACCAAATAACATGTTAACCCCTTCATGACCTGATGTATTTTCGGTTTTGCATTTTCGTTTTTTGCTCTTCCCAGAGACATAACTTTTTTATTTTTCCGTCAATATTGCCATGTGAGGGCTTGTTTTTTGAGGGACGAGTTGTACTTTTGAACGACACCATTGGTTTTAACAAACCGTGTACTGGAAAACGGGAAAAATATTCCAAGTGTGGTGAAATTGCAAAAAAAGTGCATTCCTACACTTGCTTTTTGGTTGGCTTTTTAGTAGGTTTACTAAATGCTAAAACTGACATGCAATTATGATTCTCCAGGTCATTACGAGTTCATAGACACCAAACAAGTCAAGGTTCTTTTTTATCTAAGTGGTGAAAAAAATCCAAGCTTAGTTAAAAAAAAAAATTGTGGCATTTTCCGATACCCGTAGCATCTCTATTTTTCATGATCTCGGGTGGGTGAGGGCTTATTTTTTTGTGTGCCAAGCTGACGTTTTTAATAAAACCATTTTGGTGCAGATACGATCTTTTGATCGCCCGTAATTGCATTTTTGTAAAGGAGGTAATTGGATGCAGCAACACAGAGGCGCAGAGCAAGGGTTAACATGGGTTTGGTTTAATTATCACAGGGAGGGATCTCCTCACAGGGAGAACCAGGGGTAAATCAGATTTTAAGCTAAGAACTACAAAGAAACGGGTAACTTAAAGCAACAGTTCATGGGTATATTGGTTTCACTTAGCATGAGTCCGATGCTGGTCACTTCTTCAAAGATGAAAGCTGAAAGCCAGCCGATGCTGTTGTTGAGGTCTTCAGGCTTCCCCGCACAACAGATCCATTTGAACTCTTCTGGCGGCAGTGGGCGGTCACCAGTCTGATCTGCTGAGCCCCCAGTCTATCACGCTGCATTCTGCAGCCGGGAGACTTTCACAACAATCACCTGCTCAGCACACCCTGCAGGCAGGAGTCCAGTACCTCAATCTCTTGCTCAACGTGCTCTGCAGTCAGGAGTTTCGCACAACAATCTTCCACTCGACGTGCTTTGTCCTGCATGCCTGGCTGCCTTCCCAGGTACTTCCCGCATTCCTCGTCTCTTGCTACCGACTAAAGCTACCCCTCTCGCTTCCCGTGCAAAACCCCTTTTTCCTCCTTCTCCACAACCCCTCTCTGCAGGTCATGGATTCTCTCCATCCTCAACTTCCTTCCCCCCTGCAACAATGGGCAAGGCCCCAGCAGTTCTGGGCCAGGTGCTTTGTCGGTACCCACAGGCCGGTCTTCTTCCTTACACTCCTGTTCTCCTTTAACTCACCATTCCACGGGCGAGAGCTCTTTCACCAGACGTTCGCATTCCTTCACTCCTTGAACGATTCGTTGCCAGATGAACTGATCTCTTTCCTAACGGGTGGGGTGCACTCTGGCTGTTGTTCGCTCTGATCGGCGCAATCCAGGTTGACTGATGGGAGGTGAGGAGCTACATTGATCCGATGAGTCTGCCGCACCTGTTGCTTCAAACATTGGCCCTTCAGTGCTCACTTCCCTGGGGCGGTAGACAGTGAACTGTTGTGGTCTGGGGGAGAGGCCACATCTCTTCGTCATCAAAGTCAAGAACCATTGAAGTGGGTGTATTGATGACTTTTGGCACTTCTTTTTCATCCTTTTGACAGGCAGGGCCGCAACATGCTATGGTGAACTACCTGGACAGGCGCCTCTTCAGGCTGAACTTCATACACCGGCCCGTCAGAACCGACTCAGCATGTCATCCGATGCGGGGTCCTCTCCCATCGGTGTTCCAGTTTTCTTCGAGGCCACTTGTTCCGGATCAACACCAGGTCTCCTGATCTCAGAGCTGTCCCTCGAGTAGGTGCCGCTTCATGATGCTGGAGTTCTCAAAACTTCGTCTGCATCAGCCAAAGGAGAGTCCACAGTCGATGTCAGTGTTCTCAAACCCACGAAGACACCCCCATCTGTGTGTAGTCCTCTTCTGGTCCAACTCCAGCTCGGTGATCTCTCGTCCCTTTCGCCCAAACAGCAAGGTATATGGAGTGAACCCCATCGTACTGTGCACTCGATTGTTGTACACCCACACCAATTCAGCCAAGAACTCAGGCCACCGTACCTTCTGATCTTCCTCTAACGTTTGAAGCATCTGGATCAACGTCCGATTAAAACGTTCACAAGCTCCATTCCCCTGTGGATGATAAGGAGTAGTTCTTAACTTCGCAATCCATAATAAACAATGCAACTCCATCACTTGACCTTGGAAGCAGGCGCCCTGGTCGGAGTGGATCCTCTTCGGGCAACCGTACACCCGGTTGAAGTCTCGGCAAATGGCCTGTGCAGCTGATTCGGCAGTCTGGTCTCGAGTCAGAGTCACTACAGCCAACTTGGTGAGATGGTTGGTCATCACCAGACAATGTTCATATCCGAGATGTGCCGGGCCTACAGCTAAGTAATCAATCATCAATATCTCCAAGAAGGGAGAGAAGTCACAATGGTCTGCGTCAGGGCCCTCTGTTCTGGGGGTTTGACTAGCTCACAGTTCTGACATTTTTGGCAGGCCTCCTCTACTACAGCCCTCAATTGTGGGTGACACATCAGCTTCTGTAACCACTGAAACATTTTTTCCGGACCGAAGTGAGCTCCCCTCTCATGAGCCTCTGTAGCCACCACGCTGATCAATTTTTCCAGGAGCACTACTTGCCAAGTAACTCCCAATTCTCGTAGTAGCTGTACTCTTCAGTATAGCAACCCATCTTCCAACTGAAGCCTCTCCCATTGTCTCAGAATCAACAGAGTCCCTGGAGATAGAGCGTGTCTCTCTCCTCGGCTGAGAAGTTGCTTCAAGGCCACGCACTATCTCAGCTGAGCGAGTTCCTTATCTGTCTGTTGAAGTTGCACCCAGTTGTCCCAGCACCTGTTCTCCAGACGCCTCTCCAATCTGTCCCTGCGTCACCACCAATAATCTGGCAAGGTCCTGAAATCCAGGAATCTCTTCCGCCTCCAGCTCTTCAACTCGGTCACGTTTGGGCCGCTCTCCAGTCACCCTCAAGAGGGCATCAGCGTGCTTGTTCTCAGCCCTGGACCGGTAAGTGAAGAGAAAGGCTCGCATAGGCTATCACTCGTTTCTTTCCTCCCTGCATTTGTGATAGGACTGCCCCCAGACCATGTAGACTTCCATCAGTGTGGAGGATAAAGGGCTGCGAGAAATCCGCATAGTCGAGTATTGGAGCTTCTGTCAAGGTCATTTTCAAGGCTCTGAAGGCTTCTTCCTGGCTGCTTCCCCATTGAATAGTTTGGGTCTTTGAACCAGACGGCACTCCTTTTAGCAGTTCCAATAAAAGATTGGCGAGGTGAGTGAAATCTTTCATGAATCTTCGGTAGTACCCAGTAAGCCCCAAGAAGGGCTGAACGTCTTTCACCGTTGTTGGGGTGGGCCACTCTTGTACGGCCACTATCTTCCCACGTGCAGGCCTTACTCCTTCACCGGATACAACGTGCCCCAGATACTCAATTTGCTTGCCGAAAAGGTGTCATTTTTTGGGTTTCACCTTCAGGCCGTGACTCTGCAGCCAACTTAGCACTTGTTCCAGCCGTTGCAGATGTTCTTCGAAGGTGGCTGCGTAAACGATGATGTCGTCGAGGCAAATAAGTGTTGCTTCAAAATTCAAGTCCATCAGGCATCTCTCCATCAACCACTGGAACATCCCGGGTAGTTGGTCAGGCCAAAGGGCATCCTATTAAACTCAAACAGTCCCATGGGCAATATGAACGCCGTCTTCAGCCAGTTGTGTTCAGCCATGGGCACCTGCCAATACCAGCTGGCCAGATCTAGGGACGAAAAGCACTTTGCCTTTCCCAAGGCAGACAATGACTCTTCAATTCTAGGCAATGGATAGGAGTCCCACACTATGCAAGCATTCAGTCATCTGTAATCAATGCAGAAGCGCAGGATTCAGTCCTTTTTCCGAACTAAAACGATGGGAGCCGCCCACGGACTCTGACTTTCCTGTATTACTCCACTGTGCAGCATGTGAGCCACAATCTCCTTTACTTCTTTATACATCTGAGGAGGTATCTGCCGATATCTTTCCCGAACTGGTGCGGCACATCTCGTGGGAATTTCATGGGTGAGTGCACCCGAAGTCATCTTCATGGCGAGCAAAGACCTCTTGGTAACGCTCTAACACAGCTTCCACCTGTTGCACCTGCTGAGGTGAGAGTCCCGTCAATTCAGCCTGCATCTGCTCCAGGATCTGATGACCCTCCTTCGCGTTTTCAGATGAGTGTTCCGGTACCATTGTAATGGCTAGGGTCCAGGGATCTCCTTGCTTTACTGCCAATTGCACGGCCTCAGGTTGCACCACTTCTTCCGGCATTCCCAGGACCTGAGCCACTTCACTCTTATGTGAGGTGTGAGGCTATCTTCTCCCAGATTGACGCACCGCACTACAACATTACAGTCATGAACTGTGGCCATCAGGAATCCAGGGGTACCTGATCCACTGATGTTGGCTCTATCTGCACCTCCACCCCCTCGAGGGGAATACAGGCTTGTACTAGCAACATGAGCACCATCTGACCAGGCGGTAGAATAAGTTTGGCAGCTGTGGGAACCATCACCTTCCACAGGACTTTCCCTCCATTTGACGTTTCCTGAACCTGGGCAGCTCGAATCAATAGCTGGAATACCTTTCTTTGGGGAGTTTGCAGGGTCCACAGGTCCAAAAAGACCTCTTGCGGCTCACTGATCAGAAGAGATCCAATCTCTTTCAGTACATTCATTCCGAGAGTCACCACAGGCCCGCTGCCGACATCCCCGTCGACCAACACGACCCTTTTCGGCCTACATCCTTTCCACATACTCTGATCTCCATCCAGACCACCCCTGCAACTGGGACGGGCAATTGATTGGCTGCCGTCAATCTGATTACCGGCCCTGACACTTCTGGAAAAAAACGTCTAAAGTCAGCTTCTGGCATGGTGGTCACTTGCGATCCGGTATCAATTAGGCAATGAACTGCTCGCCCATTTACTTCAGCCCAGACAGTAGGGCTCGTAGAGATTAAACCCCTGGGACTCCCGTCTCTCCTAATTGGCCTTTCAGGCTCTGGGCTGTGTACCCCAGCCACGGAGCCGACTAGTTTAACGGCTGCTGTGGTAGGGACCGTCCCCGTCTCGCACAGCCTCGGGCGTAGTGTCCAGTATTCCCACACCTGAAACAGGTCAGATCCCATTCTGCACGGGGCTGTCTCATTCCCTGGCGAGGTTCGACGGACAAACGGGACACTTTGATGTGTCTTGGGCTGAGGCGGGGACCCTTCTAAGGCTGGACCACTCTTCCCGCATTTCTTTCTGGATTTCCCGGGCTCACTCTGGCTCAGCTGCGGGCGAGGTGTGTACCTCATTACTTCAGACCATACCTGCTAGGGCCACCGCCCCTGGTCCTGCTCTAACGCGTGCTTCGGTCCCTATTTTTAGGAAAGTCATACGCGGCTTAGTACGCAGGCGCTCTCACAAAGCGGCGCGTCCCTGAGACCCAACACAAGCTGATCCCTCAGTATCACATCAGGGGGTCCCGCTCCTATAGCTCCTACGTCATCCCGCTTAACAATATGCGCATTCACCTCATGCAACGCATTAATATACTGGGTCACAAATTCTCCTTCCCTCTGGAAGCGGTGAAACAGGCACATCCGTAGCTCCCCAATGGTGATGGCCCATTGCATTTCTTCCAAGATCTGCATCACTTTATCCAGTGTATCCCGCTCATGGGGGGGACGGAACATGACAGAACACCGAGCCTCACCATCCAGGGCCATCACAGCTATCTCAGCTTGCATAGCAGGGATCATAAGGTGCATCCGCAACATGCTCTTAACCCTCTTAGTCCAGTCCCACAGCATTCTATTACTCCCTGTGAATTTTGGGAGATTGCTGAGCATGGCCCCCAACGGCAAGTTGGACCTTGGGGCACTCGCGGTGGATTGGTCTGCTGTGTCTGTGTCCGAAGACTGCACCCTGCCGACTATGCCAAATGTAAAGCAGGTAATTGGATGCAGAAACACAGATGCGCAGAGCAAGGGTTAACAGGGTTAATAACTGGAAATAACCACTGCTGCTTTTCAGCATATCTGCACTCATTTTTTCAATGGGTAAAAACTCTGAAAATCTGCAGCATGTCAATTCAGCATTTTTGTAAACATTATTATTATTATTATACATTTATATAGCGCCATTTATTCCATGGCGCTTTACATATGAAAAGGGGAAAAATATAGACAGGTACAATAAACATGTGCTGGACAAGGGACACACAAGTACAGAAGGAGAGAGGACCCTGCCCGCGAGGGCTCACAGACTGCGGGGATGGGTGAGAATACATGTTGCAGTGCTCAAATTCAGACAGGAAGGTGCCTAAGGTTTCTGAAAATTTCATTGCTTTTGCTAGTAATATAAAACCCAGCCTCATTTCCATCCGAAAAACGCTGCAAAACCTAATCCTAAAGACAAATTGTTAATCACTTTGGCTGTGATAACATTGCTATTAGGGCTTTCAACTGTAGCAAATCTGGTTGTAGGAACCAATCACCGATTGACCCCTATGTCTTTAATTTGGCCACTGGGATTCTGGTATTTGTTTATAGCGTCAATAGTAATACAGAACGTTACTTTGTGTTGCAAGAAATTCCAGAAAGCTTTTTCAAACCCCAAACTGAAGCTCAACAGTGAGGTGTCTGGTAACATCAGTTGTGATGCAGAAGTCTCCTTATATTGCAAACTAAAAACTGTACGCTGCAATTTATGTCCAGCTATTGATGCTGGACCAGTGTGAATAAGTGTGATCAATGGTGTCTGGCTAAAATATCATTCAGATGTCTATTTGCACATACAGGGAGATAAGCCGCTGTCAGGTTCCCTCATATAGAGCATAGGAACGCTCGGCTGAGCCAAGCACCCTTAATAATAATAATTTTATTTCTATAGCACCAACATATTCCGCAGCACTTTACATTATAGAGTGGACTTCTACAGACAATAGACATTGCAGCATAGCAATAAACACATAGATCAAAACAGATACCAAGAGGAATGAGTGCCCTGCTCGCAAGCTTACAATCTATAAGGAAAAAGGGGACACACGAAAGGTGGATGGTAACAATTGCTTTTATTGTTTTGACCAGCCATAGTATAAGAATCCTTTGTATGGGATAGAAAAATATTTAGACTTGAGAGTCCTCAGTGGTTGATACCTTTTAATGGCTAACTGAAAAGATGGTAACAAATTGCAAGCTTTCGAGACTACTCAGGTCTCTTCATCAGGCACGGTACGAAGATACACATCTTTCCTATATTGTATGGGATAGTAAGATGAGATAGCGGTCAGCTGGAAGATAGTTCAGCCAACAACTATTTAATGTGCATGGCCGGCTTAATGGTCATTGCACACTCTTAAGGGTATGCCACACTAAACAACATCGCTAACGGGATCGCTAAAAAACGTCACTATTTAGCGATCCCGTTAGCGATGTTGTTGTGTGCGGCAGCTGCCAGCGACGAGCTTCCTGCTGTGATCTCGCTCGTCGCTGGAATCGTTCCGGACCCTATTTTATCGCCGGCGCTCCCGCTGGGTAAGTATAATCGCTAAGTGTAGCACCTTTTCTTAGCGATTTAGCGGTACTTTTGTACCGCTAAAGTCGTTAAGGAGATCGCTAACCGCGATAGCGTCCTTAACGACATCGCTAAGTTAGGTAGCTACTAGCGATATAGAAACAATCCCGCTAGCGATCTCATTAGTATGCGACGCTAACGAGATCGCTAGCGGGATTGTGTAGTGTGGCAGTACCTTTACATGTTTTAATTTGTATGTGTAACAATGCTTGTGAGTGTAATCTTCACCAATCACTGATATAGATAAACATAGAAGTAACAACTTTATTTCTATTGCACCAACATATTCTGCAGCATATTACAATTAAGTGGGGACCTGTACAGACAATAAAGACAATACAAAATAACATGTAGTTCAGCACATACAGTAGGAATGAGAGTTCTGCTCGCAACTTACAATCTACAAGAAAATAGGGGGACACAATGGGTAAAAAGTGCTTTAGGGAGTTGTCCACTACTAGGACAACTCCTTCTCATACGCCACGCTTGGCCTGATAGACTGTTAAAGCTTATACTCACCTTCCGTGCCAGTGCCGTTCCAGCGGTGTTGGCACTTGGGGCTTTCATGCAGTTGTTGTGCCACATGACCTTGGCGCCCAGTCAGCGCTAGTGTCACTGTCTCCACCTTTTGTTGAATTGAACATGAAGAGGAAGTCAGAGATCAGCAGTAGCCTGGACTTCCTCTTCATGTTCAATTTGACTGAAGGTGGGGACAATGATGCCATTGGGTGCCGGCGTCACGTGTCACAGCAACTGCATGAGAGACCCGGGACTGCGAGTATCGGTACCAAAGGAACTGCCCCAGCACGGGAGGTGAGTAGAAGATTTTTTATTTTATCGGGTCAAACGTGGGATATGAGAAGGGGTTTTCCAAGTAGTGAACACATTATTTAAACATTGATCACTGATTGAAGAGGGAAAGCACTTGTTCGTTGGCTGATCACATAGTTTACGTAGTATCAAAAATAATTGTTATCAGCAGCATATGATGTGTATAACAAGTTTGCTGCCAACTGTACACAAACTACCTGACGATCAAACAAATGAATTAATAATCTTTGCCCTTTTATAGGTTACACTGGCCCATGTATAGGACCTTCAAACAAGCATTGGTTGATTATCACCCATTATATGCAGACATTTGCTGGCCTAAATGTGCCTTGTAGCATGGGTATGAAGATTTCCTAAAAATTTTCTTACAACAAAGTAGAGCAACTCACTTCTAATTTATATTTAATTCTAAAATATATGATGAAATAATACGGGGTGTAGACGTAGCAAGAAAAAAAATTGTATGAACGTGACACAAAGGAGAAAACGGTGAGTGAAACTTCATGCAGCCATGGAAGAGTTAAAGGGAAGAAACTAAATGTAAACTGTAGTTGAGTCTGCAGCTCTTTGATCTGGGGAGCTGTGTTCCAAGAGCTGTAACATGATCTGCTCTGAAAGCAGGATATTTAGTTTGCTTTTCTGGAAATTCCCAAGGCCATATCCAAATGTAGAGCAAGTCAGTGATATGTCTGCTGCACAAGGGGAAAAAAATCCCTCATGTAAGGTGAGATCATATTTTTCTTCCTGCACAAGCGACTACCCTGCCTCCAGCCAAACCCACCAATCCTGTTGTTACACATGTCATATAATGGCCTCTTTGTTCCTCAGTAGTACGTCTGCATGATTGTTCCTCAGTAGTACGTCTGCATGAACCTTACACTGCATTCATACACAGGGCCACATGGTGCAATATACATGGACTTAGTACGTGTCGTGTGCATGTAACGAGATGCACCATGCACTGAATTACCGGCCCTACAAATGCGCTGTGGTGCATATGTGCGGCTGACATTTTCTGTGCCAGCTTTTATAAATAGAAGCGGCCTTGGTGCAATCTCAGGCATGTCCTGCAAAATGGATCTACCAGGTGGACCACACTGTATTACACACTCGCTGCAGACAAATCGTCACAGGTCACTAGGCCTTTATTCATGTCAGCCACACTGAACGCTTACACGACACGATTTCCTGATTTAGATTTGGGGCACGATCCAAAAGCTGAAAGTTCTATAAAGTTCTTAGCAGAGGGAACTACTGTATATTAGGAGGGCACTGCTATTACTGTGCTTAGCAGAGGGAACTATATTAGGAGGGCACTGCTATTACTGTGCTTAGCAGAGGGAACTATATTAGGAGGGCACTGCTATTACTGTGCTTAGCAGAGGGAACTACTGTATATTAGGAGGGCACTGCTATTACTGTGCTTAGCAGAGGGAACCATATTAGGAGGGCACTGCTATTACTGTGCTTAGCAGAGGGAACTACTGTATATTAGGAGGGCACTGCTATTACTGTGCTTAGCAGAGGGAACTATATTAGGAGGGCACTGCTATTACTGTGCTTAGAGGGAACTATATTAGGAGGGCACTGCTATTACTGTGCTTAGCAGAGGGAACTACTGTATATTAGGAGTGCACTGCTATTACTGTGCTTAGCAGAGGGAACTATATTAGGAGGGCACTGCTATTACTGTGCTTAGCAGAGGGAACTATATTAGGAGGGCACTGCTATTACTGTGCTTAGCAGAGGGAACTATATTAGGAGGGCACTGCTATTACTGTGCTTAGCAGAGGGAACTATATTAGGAGGGCACTGCTATTACTGTGCTTAGCAGAGGGAACTATATTAGGAGGGCACTGCTATTACTGTGCTTAGCAGAGGGAACTATATTAGGAGGGCACTGCTATTACTGTGCTTAGCAGAGGGAACTATATTAGGAGGGCACTGCTACTGTGCTTAGCAGAGGGAACTATATTAGGAGGGCACTGCTACTGTGCTTAGCAGAGGGAACTATATTAGGAGGGCACTGCTATTACTGTGCTTAGAGGGAACTATATTAGGAGGGCACTGCTATTACTGTGCTTAGCAGAGGGAACTATATTAGGAGGGCACTGCTATTACTGTGCTTAGCAGAGGGAACTATATTAGGAGGGCACTGCTATTACTGTGCTTAGCAGAGGGAACTATATTAGGAGGGCACTGCTATTACTGTGCTTAGCAGAGGGAACTATATTAGGAGGGCACTGCTATTATTGTGCTTAGCAGAGGGAACTATATTAGGAGGGCACTGCTATTACTGTGCTTAGCAGAGGGAACTATATTAGGAGGGCACTGCTACTGTGCTTAGCAGAGGGAACTATATTAGGAGGGCACTGCTATTACTGTGCTTAGCAGAGGGAACTATATTAGGAGGGCACTGCTATTACTGTGCTTAGCAGAGGGAACTATATTAGGAGGGCACTGCTATTACTGTGCTTAGCAGAGGGAACTATATTAGGAGGGCTCTGCTACTGTGCTTAGCAGAGGGAACTATATTAGGAGGGCACTGCTACTGTGCTTAGCAGAGGGAACTATATTAGGAGGGCACTGCTATTACTGTGCTTAGAGGGAACTATATTAGGAGGGCACTGCTATTACTGTGCTTAGCAGAGGGAACTATATTAGGAGGGCACTGCTATTACTGTGCTTAGCAGAGGGAACTATATTAGGAGGGCACTGCTATTACTGTGCTTAGCAGAGGGAACTATATTAGGAGGGCACTGCTATTACTGTGCTTAGCAGAGGGAACTATATTAGGAGGGCACTGCTATTATTGTGCTTAGCAGAGGGAACTATATTAGGAGGGCACTGCTATTACTGTGCTTAGCAGAGGGAACTATATTAGGAGGGCACTGCTACTGTGCTTAGCAGAGGGAACTATATTAGGAGGGCACTCCTACTGTGCTTAGCAGAGGGAACTATATTAGGAGGGCACTGCTATTACTGTGCTTAGAGGGAACTATATTAGGAGGGCACTGCTATTACTGTGCTTAGCAGAGGGAACTATATTAGGAGGGCACTGCTATTACTGTGCTTAGCAGAGGGAACTATATTAGGAGGGCACTGCTATTACTGTGCTTAGCAGAGGGAACTATTAGGAGGGCACTGATATTACTATGCTTAGTAGAGGGAACTATATTAGGAGGGCACTGCTATTACTGTGCTTAGCAGAGGGAACTATATTAGGAGGGCACTGATATTACTATGCTTAGTAGAGGGAACTATATTAGGAGGGCACTGCTATTACTGTGCTTAAAGGGAACTATATTAGGAGGGCACTGCTATTACTGTGCTTAGCAGAGGGAACTATATTCGGAGGGCACTGCTATTACTGTGCTTAGAGGGAACTATATTAGGAGGGCACTGCTATTACTGTGCTTAGCAGAGGGAACTATATTAGGAGGCAGTGGCGTTCCGTGAATAGAGCAGACTAAGCAGCAGCTATGGGGCCCAGACAGGTGAGGGGGCCCACGACGGCCGCTGTCGTTTGGCAGCTCTGCTGTGCTGACACAGTACTATCTCCTTTAATTAAATATAAGCGACGGCCGGACACTGTAAACCCCCTTGAAGGTCCCCTTTCCTTGTTGTTTTCTGGTCAGCAGTTGGCTTAAGTCTCTGGCTGCATTTGCATAAGAAAGCCAGCCTGCAGCCAGAGACACGTGCATCACAGGAAGCAGAAAACATTCATAAGTTTCACTCAGGGAAGAGATACACAAGAAGGTGAGTCCTGCTGGCTGGGGTATGGGGTGGATTTTTTTGTTGAATGTGTCCCCTCACTGTGCTGGCACTTTATATTTACAATGGCTAGCCTCTGGCTGCACTTTGCACCTTAGGGAGTGAGGGGGTCCTGATTGCAGGCACTGTGGAGGGTGGAGGAGGGGGCCCTGCATGCACTGCAGCCACTCTTCTGTACTCCTCACAATGCTTCTCCATTAGAGCTGGTTTCATGTGATTTAACCCCTGTACCACCACCAGGCAGGATGATGCTTCCTAGCTGTAGATAAGACCTCCAGTCTATGTCCCACCACCAACTTCACTGTCAAGGTGTGCAACAATGCATGTCATGCAATACTAAAAATGTGCAATGCCCTGGAAATCATGGTGCAGCCAATAAATGTTACTAATTTATTCTGCTCCTTCACCCCAGAGGCATGCACCTGGGAGACAGCAATTACATGGGGCGTGCTGAGCTCATGAGGTGCCTGAGAGTGGAAGTTCTGCAGATGTTATGGAAGATATTGTGTGCAGCATTTCTGTGTCAGCTTACCTGTGATAAAATGTGTCTTGTAGTTTGTACACATGTTGGAACTTTGCATAGCTTACATAGTCCAATCATTTCATATACAAAGATATGACATCCGTCTACCTGTCTTATATGATGCCATGAATGATGGGCATTGCTTGTACCTGCTGTCAGATTAGGCACCACACTTCTTACATCGGAGCACACTATGCAGCATGTTCCGTCAGGCTAGGTTCACATTTATACGCCTGCAGACTTAATGCGTTGGACGTATACATTAAAACGTATGCCATGCATCAACCTACGAATTTAAAGAAGTACATTTGATACATATCGTACTTCCATCTTTGTCTCTATATGTTTTTTTACTTATAAAGAATCATTTTTTTTCCATCCAGTTTTACTGGTGTCATCAGTCCCATCCCACTCCATTTTGGCATCAGTTCTGTGAGGAGGTGTCCAGAGGAATAAACTTTTTTTCACCCCACATTAAAAACGCGTACCTTTGGTCAATTATGTTTTTTTCCCACAATACAACGTGATCAGGGCAAAACATAGTCAGAAGAACATTTTTTTTACACTACGTGTTGCCCATTATGGTTTGTGTATGCCTCCATATACGTCTGAATACCATTTTTTTTTGCAATTCAGACATATTTGTCCAGCAGACTGCACTGTATAAATGTGAGCTAAGCCTAAAGAAGTCCTTTTTGTCCAAGGAGGATAAAGCACATCATAAACACAAGTCCATACTGTGTGTTGCTGCTTTGCAGTGTGTATTTTTGCCATGCTGATTTTACAGGTGAAAGGTATTTACTTTGAGCCTTTTTTTGGTTGTAATCGTGAATGCTTCAGGATTATCAATGACCAAAGGGGCGGCAAATTTTTCAGCCGCCCCGGGCCCCACAAACAGTTGCTACGCCACTGCACACACAAGATGGTGAGCCTGGCTGGGGGTCGATTTTTTTTTTGTTAAATGTGTCCCCTCACTGTGCTGGCACTTTACATTTACAATGGCTCTGACTGCACTTTGCACCTTAGGGAGGGGGGCCCGGCTGCACGCACTGTGGAGGGTGTAGGGGGCCCTGCATGCACTGCAGGTGTGTGTGTGTGTGTGGAGTTAAGAGCACCTATTTTTTTTTTGGGGGGGGCCCCATTCAGACTTTTGCTATGGGGCCCCATGATTTCTATGTACGCCCCTGTTAGGAGGGCACTGCTAATACTGTGCTTAGAGGGAACTATATTAGGAGGGCACTGCTATTACTGTGCTTAGCAGAGGGAACTATATTAGGAGGGCACTGCTATTACTGTGCTTAGCAGAGGGACCTATATTAGGAGGGCACTGCTATTACTGTGCTTAGCAGAGGGAACTATATTAGGAGGGCACTGCTATTCCTGTGCTTAGCAGAGGGAACTATATTAGGAGGGCACTGCTATTACTGTGCTTAGAGGGAACTATATTAGGAGGGCACTGCTATTACTGTGCTTAGCAGAGGGAACTATATTAGGAGGGCACTGCTATTACTGTGCTTAGAGGGAACTATATTAGGAGGGCACTGCTATTACTGTGCTTAGCAGAGGGAACTATATTAGGAGGGCACTGCTATTACTGTGCTTAGCAGAGGGAACTACTGTATATTAGGAGGGCACTGCTATTACTGTGCTTAGCAGAGGGAACTATATTAGGAGGGCACTGCTATTACTGTGCTTAGAGGGAACTATATTAGGAGGGCACTGCTATTACTGTGCTTAGCAGAGGGAACTATATTAGGAGGGCACTGCTATTACTGTGCTTAGAGGGAACTATATTAGGAGGGCACTGCTATTACTGTGCTTAGCAGAGGGAACTATATTAGGAGGGCACTGCTATTAGTGTGCGAGCGGTGACGCAGCACTGACATTCTCTTTCTCCTTGGAATGTCAGGCTAGCAGCACTTCAGACACACAGTGCTCACAGAAAGGCGCATGCGTACTAGCCAGCCCTCCAGCACTGGCAGCCAGCCAGCCCCAGCAGCCCCTCCCTGCCTCAGTCCTCCCTCACATAAACAGCCTGCCTTATCTGCTCTCCATGGAAGGCCTTTCTGGGAGAGCTCTGCTTGAATGAAGAATGGTTAACCCTTACAGAAACTCCGCCGCATAATGCCCATGCTGAGAACAGTGAATGTCCGGGCCTGCACTACTCAGTGTGTACAGTATATTAATATCCCAGGTGTGTGTGTGACTCCGACAGGCAAATATTAATAATAAATTTAGATTTCTATAGCGTCTACATATTCTGCAGCACTTTACATTTCAGGGCTATTTCTAACCCTCGTCTTTTTTGGTAATTCTTTTGTTGTCAGGCACGGGTAGCTCTAGCCTAGCAGTTGTGCCGCTGTTTTATGGAACTGTGGTAAAGCCAGGCACCTTGGTGATCAGTAACATGCCCAGCGTTGGGCTAGGCCGACACTGAAATCACAGTGACACATTGTGTGTGATGATTGTCTACGGTGTCATGAAGCGACCTATGACCCATGTTGACACACAGTACCAGGCAAATGTGTTGGATTTTCTGTCAGTGATCTCAAGCTGCCATAGGTTTCAATACAAGTTGACTGCAACTGGCGTGCGACTTATCTGCGATTTGGCCATTGTTACGGCTAAATCAGAGCTCTAAAATGGTCACAGGACAGTGAGCCGCACAGATGTGTTTGACTTGTCCGAGAATTGCTGCCATGCGAGACATGTTGGCTTGCGGCCCCAGAGTTTTACAGATATGGAGCCAGTGATGATAGGGGAAGAAGGTGCATGCTACACTGGGCTCTTCTTAAAAGGCCACGTGCACACGGTCAGTATTTGGTCAGTATGTGTGAGCCGAAACCAGGAGTGGAACAATCAGAGGAAAAGTATAATAGAAACACGTCACTTCTGGATTTATCACCCACTCCTAATTTTGGTTTACAAACATTGAGGTAAAAAACTGATCAAATACTCAAAGTGTGCATGTGGCCTTAATATGTGGGTGCCTTCATAACTGACCAGCCATGTTTCTCAACCCCGTAACCAGTACAATAATGCTGTAAATGGAGAGTTTGGCTCTTCTGTAATATTTCTTTATCTGTACTGTGAGGCAATGTCTGTAAACTGGGTGAGTATGTCATGTGTCATTACAAGGCAACAGGCACAGAGACCATTAGAACAACTGTCTACAGCATCAAGAGCTCACCGTCCGGTTCTCAATGGCACACTGAGAGCTATAAGCAATGAGAAGTGTGGCGGTTCTACAAAATCGTAGCCATTATGGGTTGTACGACTGTTCTGAGACATGTGCGCACTTGACATCCTTCTCCTAAGCTGATATCAACTGGGAACTTCGAAAAGTATGTTTACACAGGGTTTCCAAGCTGAAATTAATTGAGCTTTTTGTTTGTTTTGCTTCAGTTGATTCAGTAGGCACATTTTGTAATTGTTTTGGCCTATTTGTCTACCATAAAAAGTTAAAAAAAAGTGGAATAAAAACCAAGAGCACCCTGGGCAACAAGGAGCACCTTTCCACGAAGAATCAATAGGAAGCTTTTTAAGAACACTTGAAGCTTTTTTAACGTAGAATTGAGAGGAATCATCCATATAAAAACTCTATGACCATACCCAAGGCTGTTTTAGAATAATGGAATCCATGGCCATTTTCGGTTATATATTCCAGGCTTCTCTGAGATTATGATTTAGGGTGCAGGAACAGATCAGCAATATGTCTGTGTTGTAGCACCTGTGACTTGTGTATGGCACAAGTGGTGGAAGGCACAACTCACGCTTCCCAGGTATCACATGCCCTACTCTAATAGGTTGGGGGCACGATACCTACGCTGGCGGCCAACGGAAGGCTACGTCTACAGGGGGCCAACAGAAAGCGGTGTCAGTATCGCCTCTAAGGAAGCCCCAACACTTATGGGGCCCTACGGTGCTTCCATAGAACGAATTGGGGCCTAATCCATCAGATGACGCATAGCATTGCAATCCTCCATGAGAATAACCCAGTCCTCGGCACAATAGATGGACGCTGAGCGTCCTAGCGCTCGGAGGGGAAATGACGCTCGGCTGCGAGGGGCTTTTTCCTTTTTACTAGATACGTTTTGTGGGAGAATGTCCTCGTCTGCACGGAACGTACAGGATTATCTGCCGTGTGTGAGCTGCGGCGCTCGGTGCTTTCACCTCTTCTTTCCAGCTAACACAAGCGCCTTTGGCGAAGTGATTCAGCAGCATTATACAAGAGCGCGGGAGGGGACAACACGAGGACATTTTCCAAGCCGTGGAATAGGGGCAAGTAACGTCCTGTGGGAGAGGGCGGCCTGCAGATATTTCTGGAAGGACTTGGCTCGCCGCCATGCTTTTCACGAATTATTAACCGCCTCCAGTTTCCATTCACAGTGACCCTCCCTAACCTTCACATGCTTGTGGCAGTGTCCACACGGACGGAGGATTGTAGTGACACGTATGTAACATGGCGGCTGCACCCCCAGACAGGACTGTAGGGGTGAGGTCACCTAGCCGTCCCTAATGACACGAGAGAGAAAATGTGCTTGCATCACACGGCCCCTCCCCCGCCGCCAGAGGCCATAGTAACTGAGTCAGTCAGCAGCGGCTCTTGTTTGTTGTCTTGGCAGCAGTTCAAAGAATGAGGGGGAGGAAGCGTGGGCGTGCTCGCCGAGAGGCGGTTACTGCGCCTGCGCACAGAGGAGGCGGTGGCGGCTGGACGGGGACTGTCGAAGAATCAAGTAAATAGAGAACTTGGAATCACAACGGTTGGCTCGGCCGTGACGTCACCGGCTTTGCCAAGGAGCCTGAAGCGAGAGGCGGGAAAAGCGGCTGCAAGTAACTAGCGGCGGGACGCTATAGACGGTGCAGCGCCGCCACATCCACGCTCTGGCAGGACTATCCCGGCTGGCACAGCAAGGGGTTAAAGCTGGAGTTGTTGTGAGCGTTCGGCTGTCTGGGGGGGGCTCCTCTGGTGACTGAGGCCGCAGCCAATCGGCGGCCTCCTTCCCTTCCCCCTTTCCTCGCCCTCCTCCCTCCCAGCAGCGGTGCAGCTGAGGAAGGCGAGAGCCGGAGCGCTGCACAGAGGAGGATTCTCCGCTGCTCCCGGGATCCTGGGCGTCGTGTGCATGTCTCTAGCCGGAGGGCGCCGCCCTGCTCCCCGGGGCTGACTCCCCCGGTCTTCCCCAGCCTCTGGATCGGAGTGGTCGCCCTTTATTGCTATGTCATCCGCCACGGTGGCCGCCTCCCGGAGACAGTCGTGCTACCTGTGTGACCTGCCTCGCATGCCATGGGCTATGATCTGGGACTTCACGGAGCCCGTGTGCCGGGGCTGTGTCAATTACGAGGGCGCCGATCGCATCGAGTTCGTCATTGAAACGGCCCGCCACCTGAAGCGGGCGCACGGCTTCCAGGACGGCAGGTCCCCGGGGCCGCCGACCTCGTCCTCCTCCTCCACGTCATCGGCGGTGAAGCCGCAGCTCAGCGCCAAGGAGCTGGCGCAGATCGGGCACCCGGTGGGGGCCCCTGAGGGCGTCCCGAGGAGCTCGCAGCAGCCCCCTCCCCCGCAGTGCCTGGACCGCTACCCGCTGGTGTCGGAGAGGCCGCCGCCCCGCCTGGCCTCGGATTACGGACGGCAGGTCAATGGCATTCTTCTCCCCAACGGGTTTCCCAAGCCCGACGAGCCGCCCGAGCTGAACCGGCAGAGCCCGAACCTGCGCAGGACTAGCGCCGTGCCCACCTCGCTGGGGCCCTGATGAACGGGCGGGCGCCGCCTCTGGGCATCTCGCTGGTAGCCGCCGCCACCTCCGCGGAGATGGGCAGCAAGCGGCCGGGCTCGGTGTCCAGCAGCGAGCACGAGGCCAAGGACAAGCACCGGGCGGATAGCTACTCTGAGCTGGGGGACAACCACAAGGGCCGGGCGGAGGAGTGGCTCAGCAAGCCCAGGACGGTCCGCGACACGCTGATGGCCCTGCAGCACAATCACTCGCCATATGAAGGCAAATTCAAGAAGGAGTCGGCCACAGGGAGGGTTCTGGGCTTTGATGCCAACAACCCGGCTTCGAAATCTGGTATGAGGCTTTTCACCGTGTGCGTAACCCCTGCCATGCTGTGTAGGCGGGGAGCTAGGGTGGGAGGCCCGGGAGCGGCCAGACATGGGTGCTGAGGCCTCGTGCCCCGTACCTGCCTGCACCCACTGCAGGCACTCTGCATGGCTACCAACTGTGGAGTGGGCAGGCTCTGTGGTGGCTGATCCTGTCACAGCACGACTGCTTTCACTTTTGTGATGGGGTGTGGACATGGTGCAGAGCGTCAGGCCTGGCGATGATCCTTTCATAAGGTAGTACATGGGTGGTGGTGTGCTGTGTGTTCCTGCCTGGTGTGGTGGTGTGCTGCGTGTTCATGACTGGTGTGTGTGGTGGTGGTGGTGTGCTGCGTGTTCCTGGCTGGTGTGTGTGGTGGTGGTGGTGTGCTGCGTGTTCCTGGCTGGTGTGTGTGGTGGTGGTGGTGTGCTGCGTGTTCCTGGCTGGTGTGTGTGGTGGTGGTGGTGTGCTGCGTGTTCCTGGCTGGTGTGTGTGGTGGTGGTGTGCTGCGTGTTCCTGGCTGGTGTGTGTGGTGGTGTGCTGCGTGTTCCTGGCTGGTGTGTGTGTGGTGGTGTGCTGCGTGTTCCTGGCTGGTGTGTGTGGTGGTGGTGTGCTGCGTGTTCCTGGCTGGTGTGTGTGGTGGTGGTGTGCTGCGTGTTCCTGGCTGGTGTGTGTGGTGGTGGTGTGCTGCGTGTTCCTGGCTGGTGTGTGTGGTGGTGGTGTGCTGCGTGTTCCTGGCTGGTGTGTGTGGTGGTGGTGTGCTGCGTGTTCCTGGCTGGTGTGTGTGGTGGTGGTGTGCTGCGTGTTCCTGGCTGGTGTGTGTGGTGGTGGTGTGCTGCGTGTTCCTGGCTGGTGTGTGTGGTGGTGGTGTGCTGCGTGTTCCTGCCTTGTGTGTGGTGGTGGTGTGCTGCGTGTTCCTGCCTGGTGTGGTGTGTGTGGTGGTGTGCTGCGTGTTCCTGCCTGGTGTGGTGTGTGTGGTGGTGTGCTGCTTGTTCCTGCCTGGTGTGGTGTGTGTGGTGGTGTGCTGCGTGTTTCTGCCTGGTGTGGTGTGCTGCGTGTTCATGGCTGTTGTGTGTGTGGTGGTGTGCTGCTTGTTCCTGCCTGGTGTGTGGTGGTGTGCTGCATGTTCCTGCATGGGGTGTGTGGGTGGTGTGCTGCGTGTTCATGGCTGGTGTCTGTGTGGTGGTGTTCTGCGTGTTCCTGCCTGGTGGGTGCTGCATGTTCATGGCTGGTGTGTGGTGGGGTGCTGCATGTTCATGGCTGGTGTGTGGTGGGGTGCTGCATGTTCATGGCTGGTGTGTGGTGGGGTGCTGCGTGTTCATGGCTGGTGTGTGGTGGGGTGCTGCGTGTTCATGGCTGGTGTGTGGTGGGGTGCTGCGTGTTCATGGCTGGTGTGTGGTGGGGTGCTGCGTGTTCATGGCTGGTGTGTGGTGGTGTGCTGCGTGTTCATGGCTGGTGTGTGGTGGTGTGTTGCGTGTTCATGGCTGGTGTGTTGTGGTGTGCTGCGTGTTCATGGCTGGTGTGTGGTGGTGTGCTGCGTGTTCATGGCTGGGGTGTGGTGGTGTGCTGCGTGTTCATGGCTGGTGTCTGGTGGTGTGCTGCGTGTTCCTGCCTGGTGTGCTGTGTGCTCATGGCTGGTGTGTGTGGTGGTGTGCTGCGTGTTCCTGCCTGATGTGTGTGTGGTGGTGTGCTGCGTGTTTCTGCCTGGTGTGGTGTGCTGCGTGTTCATGGCTGTTGTGTGTGTGTGTGTGTGTGTGTGTGGTGGTGTGCTGCGTGCTCCTGCCTGGTGTGTGTGGTGGTGTGCTGCTTGTTCCTGCCTGGTGTATGGTGGTGTGCTGCTTGTTCCTGCCTGGTGTGTGTGTGGTGTGCTGCATGTTCCTGCATGGGGTGTGTGTGGTGGTGTGCTGCATGTTCCTGCCTGGTGGGGTGCTGCGTGTTCATGGCTGGTGTGTGGTGGGGTGCTGCGTGTTCATGGCTGGTGTGGTGGGGTGCTGCGTGTTCATGGCGTGGTGTGTGTGTGGGGTGCTGCGTGTTCATGGCTGGTTTGTGTGGTGTGTTGCGTGTTCATGGCTGGGTGTGGTGTGCTGCGTGTTCATGGCTGGTGTGTGGTGGTGTGCTGCGTGTTCATGGTGTGTGTTGTGGTGGTGTGCTGCGTGTTCATGGCTGGTGTGTGGTGGTGTGCTGCGTGTTCATGGCTGGGTGTGTGGTGGTGTGCTGCGTGTTTATGGCTGGTGTCTGGTGGTGTGCTGCGTGTTCCTGCTGGTGTGCTGTGTGTCATGGCTGGTGTGTGTGGTGATGTGCTGCGTGTTCTTGCCTGGTGTGTGTTGTGGTGTGCTGCGTGTTCTTGCCTGGTGTGTGTGGTGGTGTGCTGCGTGTTCTTGCCTGGTGTGTGTGGTGGTGTGCTGCGTGTTCCTGCCTGGTGTGGTGTGCGTGGTGGTGTGCTGCGTGTTCCTGCCTGGTGTGGTGTGCGTGGTGGTGTGCTGCGTGTTCCTGCCTGGTGTGGTGTGCGTGGTGGTGTGCTGCTTGTTCCTGCCTGGTGTGGTGTGTGTGTGTGGTGTGCTGCGTGTTCCTGCCTGGTGTGTGTGGTGGTGTGCTGCTTGTTCCTGCCTGGTGTATGGTGGTGTGCTGCTTGTTCCTGCCTGGTGTGTGTGTGGTGTGCTGCATGTTCCTGCATGGGGTGTGTGTGGTGGTGTGCTGCATGTTCCTGCCTGGTGGGGTGCTGCGTGTTCATGGCTGGTGTGTGGTGGGGTGCTGCGTGTTCATGGCTGGTGTGGTGGGGTGCTGCGTGTTCATGGCTGGTGTGTGGTGGGGTGCTGCGTGTTCATGGCTGGTTTGTGGTGGTGTGTTGCGTGTTCATGGCTGGTGTGGTGTGCTGCGTGTTCATGGCTGGTGTGTGGTGGTGTGCTGCGTGTTCATGGCTGGTGTGTGGTGGTGTGCTGCGTGTTCATGGCTGGTGTGTGGTGGTGTGCTGCGTGTTCATGGCTGGTGTGTGGTGGTGTGCTGCGTGTTCATGGCTGGTGTGTGGTGGTGTGCTGCGTGTTTATGGCTGGTGTCTGGTGGTGTGCTGCGTGTTCCTGCCTGGTGTGCTGTGTGCTCATGGCTGGTGTGTGTGGTGATGTGCTGCGTGTTCTTGCCTGGTGTGTGTTGTGGTGTGCTGCGTGTTCTTGCCTGGTGTGTGTGGTGGTGTGCTGCGTGTTCTTGCCTGGTGTGTGTGGTGGTGTGCTGCGTGTTCCTGCCTGGTGTGGTGTGCGTGGTGGTGTGCTGCGTGTTCCTGCCTGGTGTGGTGTGCGTGGTGGTGTGCTGCTTGTTCCTGCCTGGTGTGGTGTGTGTGTGTGGTGTGCTGCGTGTTCCTGCCTGATGTGTGTGTGTGTGTGTGGTGGTGTGCTGTGTTTCTGCCTGGTGTGGTGTGCTGCGTGTTTCTGCCTGGTGGGGTGTGCTGCGTGTTCCTGCCTGGTGTGTGTGGTGGTGTGCTGCTTGTTCCTGCCTGGTGTGTGTGTGGTGTGCTGCATGTTCCTGCATGGGGTGTGTGTGGTGGTGTACTGCGTGTTCATGGCTGGTGTCTGTGTGGTGGTGTGCTGCATGTTCCTGCCTGGTGGGTGCTGCATGTTCATGGCTGGTGTGTGGTGGGGTGCTGCGTGTTCATGGCTGGTGTGTGGTGGGGTGCTGCGTGTTCATGGCTGGTGTGTGGTGGTGTGTTCCGTGTTCATGGCTGGTGTGTTGTGGTGTGCTGCGTGTTCATGGCTGATGTGTGGTGGTGTGCTGCGTGTTCATGGCTGGTGTCTGGTGGTGTGCTGCGTGTTCCTGCCTGGTGTGCTGTGTGCTCATGGCTGGTGTGTGTGGTGGTGTGCTGCGTGTTCTTGCCTGGTGTGTGTGGTGGTGTGCTGCGTGTTCTTGCCTGGTGTGTGTGGTGGTGTGCTGCGTGTTCTTGCCTGGTGTGTGTGGTGGTGTGCTGTGTGTTCGTGCCTGGTGTGTGTGGTGGGGTGCTGCGTGTTCCTGCCTGGAGTGTGGTGGCGTGCTGCGTGTTCCTGCCTGGGGTGTGGTGGGGTGCTGCGTGTTCCTGCCTGGGGTGTGGTGGGGTGCTGCGTGTTCCTGCCTGGTGTGTGTGGTGGGGTGCTGCGTGTTCCTGTCTGGGGTGTGGTGGGGTGCTGCGTGTTCCTGCCTGGGGTGTGGTGGGGTGCTGCGTGTTCCTGCCTGGTGTGTTCTTGTGGCTGTGGGAATTTCCATGATTATCAGCCTTCTGAAGGCGTGAGTTGTGTGCTCCGCCATGTATGGTGCTTTTCTCCTGTGACATTTGTACAGTAGTAATATTGTGGTCGTTACCCAGCTGCATTGTTGGCTTCTGGTTTCCATGTGGGGCAGAAACGTACGTCGCATTAGGGTTTATCAGAAATCTGCTGACAGCACCTCGGCTTTTAGAATAAAATGGGCACATTGCATAATCCTTCCTGAGGTTTCCATGTCATGTAGACTGCGTGATCCGTTTAATTCTCGGCCTGTGCTTTTGCCTCTTGACGTTTGGATCTGTATTTTTCTTCTATGGTGCTATATTGGAATAAATGTGACTCGAGCCTTGCCCTAAGGTACCGGAGTTTCTGTAACGTACAGAGAAACCACAAGGGTTGTGAAATGTGTGGCTGGTGTGTCATCAGTCTAGCTGCAGAAGGCGGCCAGAGATCTTGCTACGTAGGATGACGTGACACCAGTGATGAAACATGGGCGTGTGTGGCCCCCGGTGCTCAGTGTTTCCTTACAGTCTTCTAATCCCAGTGTCAGTAATGACTGCACTGAAAGGCGCAGTGTGTAAGCATTGGAGGACATGTTCTGTCGCTGAGCTCTCTGCTCCTGAGCGTGCAAGAGGGCTCATGTAGATATTTCTAGTACATGGAGGGCACTTGCTATCATATAGCTTAATACCTTGATTTTAAACTTGTGCACATCATAAATCTTTGTTATGCTATTAAACTTCACTGATTCTTCCTGAGCAGCCTCCACCCGTTACGGCATAAGGGGTTACCCAGAATGGAATTCCCTTCTCCTTTTTCCAATGTACACATTACTGGTGGCGGCTCCCTACAATGAGGGGCAATGCTTTCATCCCAGTGCTTGGTAACCCCCCTCGCTATTTCAAAACAGACTTTCTACTTAACAATAAATGTGTCTTAAATTCTAGGGCTATACGCATAACTGCCTGGTGATATTTGCATTGGTTGCTGTAGCAATGTCCTGCTTACATCTGCAGCTTTTAGAATGTGTTGTAGTCTTTGCAGGGAGCATGGCACCTGATGGCAGGGCAGAGATGGAAACAGGGTGTCACTGTAGTATGGCACCATTTTGTAACACCTTCTATAGGGACAAAGAGCAGCCAATGACAGTTTTGTCAGAATTGTGGTGCGGAGATATCTTTAGTACAACTAAAATGTTGGACACTGATGAAAACAAAAGTGGAATGATTTGGGGACCTCTTATAGCAATGTTTTATGCACAACTTAGAAGATGGAAGTTAGAAAAATATTTAGAGTTGAGAGTCCTCAGTGGTTGATACCTTTTAATGGCTAACTGAAAAGATGGTAACAAATTGCAAGCTTTCGAGACTACTCAGGTCTCTTCATCAGGCATAGACTAAAACAACATCTAAACTTCAGATGTTGTATTAGTCTATGCCTGATGAAGAGACCTGAGTAGTCTCGAAAGCTTGCAATTTGTTACCATCTTTTCAGTTAGCCATTAAAAGGTATTAACCACTGAGGACTCTCAACTAAATATTTTTCTATCTACTGGCTAACACGGTACAAAGATATACATCTTTACTGTATCAAGATGGAAGTTAGACACTTTTCCATTTGATTTTGAAAAAGATAACTGATAGCAGAAAGGCATCTCTTAAAAGTTGGGTTAGGACCAGGTCTACCATTGTGTAGCATGTTCTATTCTTTTTACATGTCTGGGAAAAGAGATCAGTTGCTGGAGTTTTGGGAGATGAATGTTATCCCATTCTTACCAGATGTCTGACTCTCGCTGCTTGATCTTTGTTGCCGGATTTCTCTTTTTTTTTTCATAATGAGCCAAATGTTTTCTAATAATGAAAGGTCTGGACTGCAGGCGGCCATTTCATCACCCGATCTCTTCTTCTCCGAAGTCATGCTGTTTTGTGATCAGCATCGTCCTGCTGAAATATGCAAGGTCATCCCTGAATTAGACGCCGTCTGGATGGGAGCATGGGTTCCAAAACCCCTATATAATCCTCAGCATTGATGACTGTCTAGAGGTCATGGGCCCAAATGCAGCCCTGTATCATTAGAGAAGCAGGCTTATGAACTGTGCACTGATGAGCTGGATGGTCCCTCTCTTCTCGTGTCCTCAGGACACAGTGACAGTGGTTTTCCTTAAAGAATTTCAGCATCTGACTACAGAACAGTTTTCCATTTTGGCTCAGTCCATTTTAATGAGCTTTGGCCCAAAGAAGAGGGCAGTGTTTCTGTATTGGGTAGACATGGCTGTTTCATTGCATGATAGAGCTTTCTTACATTTGTGGATTGCACGGTGAACTCTAATCACTGATCATGATTTCTAGAAGTATTCCTGAGCCCATGTAGTGATTTGCCTGGTATTATTGCAGGGGTGCTTTAGGGCCCATAGACTGCAGGCATATAATTTTGTGCACATGAATTTTTCCAGAATCCCTGAATCTTTTGGTGATATGTAATGTAGATGGTGGATTAGTCAATCTTTGCACTTTTACGTTGAGGAAATGTTTTTCGAAAAGAAAATTCCGCAAATCTTCTTTGTTTTACACAGCCGCCAACTTTTTTTGGGAAATCTTTTATTGTCAGTTTTTGTCAGCAATTTTAATTTCAATAATTTTTATTTGGGGGAAATTTTACATTTTTCAACAATTTAGAATGAAAGGTAGTAAGGTGAAGGAGGGCCTGAACAGATGTCTGTTGCATGTTTCTACACTGGGCACAATTTGGCAATTTGTATTTTTGATTGTATTATTGAACTACATTGGTGTTGGTCAATCTCTAAAAGGTTAAAAAAAAATCCCGAACGTAAGAATATCTGTGTACTTACCGTATATACTCGTGTATAAGCTGACCCGTGTATAAGCCGACCCCCCTAATTTTGCCACAAAAAACTGGGAAAAATTATTGACTCATGTATAAGCCGGGTGTATAAACTGCCCTCCCGCTCCATGCTTCCCCCGTCCTCCTCTATGCTTCCCCGTCCACTGTTCTCCCCCCCCCCCCCTCCTGCTCCATGCTTCCCCGTCCTGCTCCAGCTTCCCCGTCCACCGATCTCCCCCCCCCCTCCTGCTCCATGCTTCCCCCGTCCTGCTCCAGCTTCCCCCGTCGTCCTCCATGCTTCCCCGTCCACCGATCTCCCCTTCCCCCGTCCTCCTCTATGCTTCCCCCGTCCACCGTTCTCCCCCCCCCCCCCGTCCTGCTCGTGCTCCTTGTCCTCTCCTCCATCATACTCGCCCCTCCCGTGCCATCGCTGAGGGTCCCTGCAATCCTGCGTTCTCCCCGCCTTCTTGCAGCTCTCCAGCGCTGAGCGGTGACGTAATAATGCTCATTAAGGCCATGAATATGGAGGCCACGCCCATGGGAGTCGCGTCGCGTCCATATTACATGACCTTAATGAGCGGGTATTACATCACCGCTCAGTGCTGGAGAGCTGCAAGAAGACTGGGAGAACGCAGGATTGCAGGGACCCTCAGCGATGGCACGGGGAGGGGTAGTATGATCCCAGCCACCGGCTCCTGCCGCGGCATCCCTCCCCCGCTGGTTTCTGCCCTATGACTCGTGTATAAGCCGAGGGGGCATTTTCAGCACGAAAAAAGGTGCTGAAAATCTCGGCTTATACACGAGTATATTGGTAATTATTGGACAACTATTAGTCTGCAGAAGTATTATGCAACTAATATAACATTTTCCCATCTCAAGTGTTTGGTTACTATTGTCACTTTTATAGATGAAAACAAACTACTGTATATGTCCAAAAAATACATTTGATATTTCGAAAAGAACATCAGTGAGCAATAAAGCCACCCTTCTTTTCAATGTCATATGTCTTCCATCCATTGTCTGTCAGGTTCTTAATCTGTTGATCAAGAAAGGGGGACATGTCGGTAATTTGTCAACTCTAAGGTCTTTACTGACTTCAGTGCATGCAGTGGAGCACTGTCCTACATAAAATTCATGGTTTTCTTGAAAGGTGGTGACTTTTTTAAAAAAAAAACTGGCAGTAGGTTTGGGAGTTAGTAGAGTCCATCTTGAACCAGAAAAGGTCCAAATACCTCATCTTTAATAACGCTTCTCATAGAAGTAATCCACCTTGTCATCTGAGTCGAAGTGAAGGTCTGTGCCTGTTACTGATTTAGCCATAGGCCCATTCATCTGGTCCGTCAAAAGTCAGTGTAATCTCATCGGTCTATAAAACCTTAGAAGAATTTGTCTTCAGATACTTCTTGGTGCATTCTTGACATTTCCATTTCTGTGCCTTGTTCATTGGTGGTTGGTTGTCCGCCTTCCTTATCTCTGCCTTGTCTGAGCACTGAACACCCTGTACTTCTAGGCACTTAAGGGGGGTTGTAGTTCAGGAATATAACAGCACTGGAGGATATTGGCTTCCCAGTCACTTCACGCTTTCTTTTCAACTCTTCCGCAGGTAATGTCTTGTAAACTGGCGATGCCAATTTACAGTGAAAGCTGTAAATTGGCATCGCCAACATCTGATGGCCGGCTCAGCAGTGCGAACTGTAAAGCGCTGCGGAATATGTTAGCGCTATATAAAAATAATAGATTATTATCAGTACGGAGCCGTCTGTTAATAATTTCCAGGCATGCTTACAGCCACCATCCTCGGTTGCTTAAATAATTGTATTTTTGTTTCTATTTAGTTTCTGACCACTGGATTCTCTGTAGGCCAGTTCCCTCCATGCTTTCTGGGTTTTCCATGGCTTTTTTTTTAATTGTCTGATGTTCATTCCCTTGTCACTCTTGATTGTATCCAGCGAGCCCGAGCCTTTGGTCTAACATTTCATTTTATCACTGACCCTTCGGAGTAACATCCCTTTTTCTAGTGAATATGTCTTCATCACATGTCCAAAATAAGCAAGTTTCTGTCTGGTGACGTTGCCTTTCAGGGACAACTCTAGTTTTATGTATTCAAGAAAATATTTGTTGGTGATCCTAGCTGTCCATAGGATTCGTAAAAGTCTTCACTAGCTCTCTGTTCAAAGGAAACAATTTTTCTTTTGTCCGTTTTCATGAGTGTCTGTCTCACAACTATGTTGGAATTGCAGTGATCAGTCTTGTTTGACTGAGACGTCCTTGCACTTCCATATTTGGTCCAGTCTCGCAATGGCTGCATGCCCCAGTGCTAATAAACATTTCATATCTACTATGAAACTGCCAATTCGATCAATGAGTGACTCATAGTAACATAGTTAGCAAAGCTGAAAAAAGACATTTGTCCATCCAGTTCAGCCTATATTCCGTCAGAATAAATCCCCAGATCTGAGTCCTTCTAAAGAACCTAATAACTGTAAGATACAACATTGTTACGCTCCAGGAAGACATCCAGGCCTCTCTTGAACCCCTCGACTGAGTTCGCCATCACCAGCTCCTCAGGCAAGGAATTCCAGATTCTCACTGCCCTAACAGTAAAGAATCCTCTTCTATGTTGGAGGAAAAACCTTCTCTCCTCCAGACGCAGATAATGCCCCCTTGTGACCGTCACCTTCCTTGGTATAAACAGATCCTCGGAGAGATATTTGTAGTTTCCCCTTATATACTTATACATGGTTATTAGATCGTACCTCAGTTGTCTTTTTTCTAGACTAAATCCTAATTTTGCTAATCTCTCTGGGTATTGTAGATCCCCCATCCCCTTTATTAATTTTGTTGCCCTCCTTTGTACTCGCACAAGAAAAACAATGTCAACTACTTCTATTTATTCATTCGTAATCTTTGAGTGGAAGTCCTTGTTGCTCACTTCTTTCAGCTTCAGGATTAGCTTTACGGCCTTCTTACACTCTGGCAGCAGGGTTATATCATCTTCGTATCTGATTGCTGATGGTTCTTTAGTCCAGTTTCCCAAACCACTCAAATCATCTAAGACCAGCTTCCTTGTGATTACTTCTGCATAATGTCTTATGTCCTTGAACCATTCTGTATTTTCATATGTTAGTTCATCGGGCTTTCAGGAAGTTGTTCTGGTCTCTCCTGGCTTCTCTTTGGAAGTCTATATTGAGTCTCCTTGCCTCATTCAACATGCTCTTAGCCTTGGCTTTTCTTCTCTTATTTGTAATCTGCAGGATGGTTGTTTAACCAATTCTGAACACATATTGGCTTCTTGTATAGCATATGCTCTTGAGTAGTCTCAGTAATGGTTCCTTTTGATCAGTCTAAAACTCATCTGGGCACCCTTCTTCCTGCCTGAGCAGGTTGGACATATTACTTCAACTGCATACTGTGGGAAGTTCTTACTGACATCAGACTTCTACTGCATACTTAATCTTTGTCCAATTCTGATTTTGGCTTTGAGGAGTTGATCAGACTGTCTGCACCTAGTAATGTTTTTGCAGAGCGAATTGATACCTTCCATTTTTGCTGGCAGTGGTAGTAGTCTATCTGATTGCGATTCTGTCTTTTTGGTGATGTCCAGGTGTAGAGCTGCCTCTTTGACTGGGTGAAGGTGTTGGCATTTCTAAGTTTTTCACGACAGAACAGTGCAATGCGGTCCACACTCTTCCCTAGGATGTCTGCTGACCACACCATCCTCTCTCTCCTCTTCTTTAGCATTGAAGTTGCCCTTAATGTAGGTGATCTCCATTCTTGGGGTTCTGTTGATTGTGCTTTGAACTTGACGTAGAAGTCTTCAATGTTCATTTCTGTTGCGTCTGCGATTGGTGCATAGAGTTGAAAGATGGTCACATTCATAGGTTTCCTTCTAATGCGAATGTACATGATTTTATCGTGGATGTATGGGGACTTTGTAGCACTTTGTGATCTGTTTGTTAGCCTTAATGGCAACTTTCTCCTCTCTCATTGCCAGAGTAATAAAATTGGTTAGTCAACACCATAATTTTCAAGAGCAAAAAACTGCCTTATGTATATCTTGCTCAAAACCCTCTAATAAACCCATAATAAAGGTCCTATGGTCCGTTTGTTTACTTTTTCTCATTGGTCATTGATCAGTCAATTGGTGATCATTTTAACCCCATAACGACCGCCGATGCGTATTTTAACGGCGGTAGTTAAGGGTACTTAAACCATAGAGCCGTAAATGCACGGCGCTGAGGTTTAAGGTTATAGCGCACCCCAGCGTCGGAATTTCTCCGGGATCTCGGCTGCCGGGGCTAGCCGAGACCCCAGAGAACATGATTTGGGTCAGTTTTTACCGACCTTGGTGTTGCGATCGCCTTTATTGACGGTATAACAGCTACTGCGGAAAAAAAGGGCGATTTGCCAATTAATTTCTCCTCTGAGGTGATCGCATATCAGAGGAGAGAGAAATGGGGTCCCCAATTTCCCCTTCCTCCCGGTGCTCAGTGCACCCGCCGAGATCTACCCGCCGGCACCCGGCAACAATATGAGAATTTTCCTATTGGTTCATTTTGGTCACTGTGATAGGGTCTATCACAGTGATCAAAATAAAGAAAATAGTAAATTAACCCCCCTCGCCTTATCACCCCCTTAGGGAAAAATAATAAAAAAGAAAATGTATTTATTTCCATTTTCCCGTTAGGGTTGGGGATAGAGTTAGGGGTGTGTTGGGGTTAGGTTTGTGGTTAGGGATGTGTTGGGGTTAGGGTTGGATTTAGAAATGGGAGGGTTTCCACTGTTTACGTACATCAGGGGGGTCTCCAAACGCGACATAGCAACACCATTGATTCCAGCCAATTTTGCGTTCAAAAAGTCAAACGGTGCTCCCTCCCTTCTGACCTCTGCTGTGCTCCCAAACAGTGGTTTACCCCCACATATGGGGCATCGGCGTACTCAGGACAAATTGCACAACTTTGGGGGTCTAATTTCTCCTGTTACCCTTGGGAAAATAAAGTTGGGGGCTAAAAAATCATTTTTGTGGAAAGAAAAATTATCTTTTATTTTCATAACTTTGCGTTATAAACTTCTGTGATGCGCTTGGGGGTTCAAAGTGCTCGCCACAGATCTAGATAAGCTCCTTGGGGGTCTATTTTACAACATGGGGTCACTTGTGGGGGGTTTCTACCGTTTACGCACATCAAGGGCTCTGCAAACGCAACATGACGCCCACAGACCATTCCATCAAAGTCTTCATTCCAAAACTGTGCTCCTTTCCTTCTGAGCTCTGCCATGCGCCCAAATAGTGGTCCCCCCACATATGGGGTATCAGCGTACTCGGGACAAATTGCACAACATCTTTTGTGGTTCAATTTCTCCTGTTACCCTTGTGAAAGTACAAATTTTGGGGTGAAAGTATCATTTTTGTGGAAAGAAAATGATTTATTTTCACGGCTCTGCGTTATAAACTTCTGTGACGCACTTGGGGGTTCAAAGTGCTCACCACACATCTAGATAAGTTCCTTATGTGGTGTAGTTTCCAAAATGGTGTCACTTGTGGGGGGTTTCCACTGTTTAGGCACATTAGGGGCTCTCCTAACGAGACATGGCGTCCGATCTCAATTCCAGCCAAATCTGCATTGAAAAAGTCAAATGGCGCTCCTTCCCTTCCAAGCTGTGCCGTGCACCCAAACAGTGGTTTACCCCTACATGTGGGGTAGTGGCGCTTTCAGGAAAAATTGCACAACAAATTTTGTGGTTCAGTTTCTCTTTTTACACTTGTGAAAATAAAAAAAAATGGTTCTGAAGTTAAATGTTTGTAAAAAAAAAAAAAAAAAACTACGGTAAATGCTAATTTTTTTCCTTCCACATTGCTTCAGTTCCTGTGAAGTACGTAAAGGGTTAATAAACTTCTTGAATGTGGTTTTGAGCACCTTGAGGGGTGCAGATTTTAGAATTGTCACTTTTGGGTATTTTCTGTCAAGTACACAACTCAAAGTGACTTTAAATGTGATGTGGTCCCTAAAAAAAAAAAATGGTTTCGCTATTTTTGTTGTAAAAATGAGAAATCGCTGGTCAACCCTGGTTTAACCCTTATAACTTCCTAACAAAAAACATTGTTTCCAAAATTGTGCTGTTGTAAAGTAGACATGTGGGAAATGTTAAGTAATTTGTGACATACCTCTGATTTAAGGGCATAAAAATTTGAAAATTGCAAAATTTTTAATAATTTTTGCCATATTTCCATTTTTTTCATAAATAAACGCAAGTCATATTGAAAAAATGTTGCCATTAATATAAAGTACAATATGTCACGAAAAAACAATCTCCGAATCGGCGGGATCTGTGAAAGCGTTCCAGAGTTATAACCTTTTTTTTTTTTCTGTCCATCTAATAGCTATAACTAGTGTTGAGCATTCCGATACTGCAAATATCGGGTATCGGCCGATATTTGCTGTATCGGAATTCCGATTCCGAGTTCCGATATTTGTCATATCGGATACCGGAATCGGAATGTTCCTGTCAGTGTCCGTCGGTCGGGTCTGTCAGGAGTCAGCGGCACTTACCCGGCAGAAGATCCCCGGTGGTCACGTCCTGGACTGCTTGATGGCCGCCATTATCTTCTGCTCCCTGGAGGTCACGTGCAGTTTATCGCGATAACTGCACGTGCTGCCGGGTAATCGCGGCCGTAAAGCAGTCTGATGACGTCACCGCCGGGGAAGCTGGTAAGCAGCTGTGCTGCGTCGGGATGTCAGGCTCTGCCTGCCATTCCGATGTAGCAGAGCTGGACTCGTCGTGGGACACTCGTTACTATGGACTGCGTCGGACAGGTGGTATAGTGTTGGTTTTTTTTTTTTTTATTTTTTTCCAGGAGATCGATTGCGTTGCAGGATGAGAGTGTAATAAAAGAAATGAAAACTGTGTTGTCTCTTTTATTTCATTAAAATACTTTTGTCTTGCTGTGTCTTTTTTTTAAACCTTTAAAAACTTTGGGATTAATAATGGATCGGTGTCTTATTGACGCCTCTCCATTATTAACCGGGCTTATTGTCACCGTGCAATCAACGGTGACATTAACCCCTTATTACCCTGCTTGCCACCGCTACAGGGCAAGTGGGAAGAGCCGGGTAAAGTGCCACAATTGGCACATCTTTTGATGCGCCAAATGTGGGGCTGCTGTAGCCTGGTATTATCAGGCTGTTGAGGGCCAAAATCCATGGGCCTTGACAGTCTTTTAATACCAGGCCGCAGCAGTCTGCATTTTACTTGGCTAGTTAACAAAAATAGGGGGACCCCTACGCCGTTTTTTTTTTCGAGGGGATCCCCTATTTTTGTTAACCAGCCAAGATAAACAGGCTGCTGTGGCCTGGTATTATCAGGCTTGCAAGGTCCATGGATCTTGGCTCCTTAACAGCCTGAAAATCCAAGCCTCAGCAGTCTGCTTCATCAGGCTGGTTAACAAAAATAGGGGGAACCCCACGCCATTTTTTTTTTTTTAGAGGGGATCCCTATTTTTGTTAATCAGTTACCTCTGATGTCACTGATGGTGTCCCTGGCTGACCTGAAGTGAAAGTGGGGAGCAATCAATTAAGCTTTCCACTTCCTCTCCTGTCAGCCAGGAGAGGAGAAGATTCATTCAGGTGTTTACTGTGAGGCTGCAGCATTAGCTGCGGTCCCTGCAGTAAACATTAACCCTTTCTGATGGATTACACCGTGGGACCTGACTGTGCATCGGACAGGTAAGAATAATTTTGCTTTTTTATTTTATTTTTATTACAGGATATGGTTTTTGCAGTAAAATAAAAGATGGTCAAAACATGTGTCTTTATTTCATTAAAATGATTTTTTATTAAAGTTTGTGTGTTTTATTTCATGCAATAGGATTAATAATTGATAGTTGTCTAATTGACAGCTCTCAATTATTAACCTGGCTTAAGGTCACCTTTCAATAGCAAGGTGGCTTTAACCCCTTATTAACCCACTCGCCACCGCTACAGGGCATTGGGAATAGACGGGCAAAGTGCCAGAAAGGGCGAATCTAATTATAGATTTGCCTTTTCTGGGGTGTCTGGGTGCAGATGTTAGTAGCCGGGGGGGGAGGGGGGCAAAAATAATGGTCCCTCTCTGGGCTATTATTATCTGCCCCCACTCGCTGGCTTTGTCTGTCTGGTTGAGAAAAGAGGGCGGGAGCCCACGCAATTTTTTTTCAACAATTTTACACTATATATATATATATATATATATATATATATATATATATATATATATATATATATATATATATATATATATAATCAAATAATCATCTCCCCTTACCTCCTTCCTCCCCACCTATCCTCCTCTGCTGACCTGCTCCTCAACCTCAAATCTGTCCTAATAAAACACAAAACAAGCTTCCCTCTCTCCTTCTCCCACCTGCTCTCCCTTTCTCTGCTCCTCCTCACTGCTGGTGACATATCTCCCAATCCTGGACCTCCACAGTTCATACCCACCATTAGTACTCCTTCCTACCGCTCCCTATCTAATAGGAACTACCGCAATCTTTCCAACGTAAAACCTGTGCCATTGACACCCACCCCCCTGCTCCCTCTCTCTGGAGCACTCTGGAATGCCCGCTCCATCTGCAATAAGCTTCATGTGATTCATGACCTCTTTCTCTCTCGCAATCTTGCTTTCCTCGCCCTCACAGAAACATGGCTGACACCCTCTGACACCGCCTCCCCTGCTGCGCTGTGTTACGGTGGCCTCCAATTCACCCACACTCCTCGCCCTGGAAACAGACATGGTGGAGGAGTGGGTGTTCTCCTTTCCTCTAACTGCAACTTTAACACAATCCCACCTCTTCCCTCCCTAATCCTCCCTTCCTTTGAAGTCCACTCTGTCCGCATCTACTCTCCCTCCAACCTCCAAGTGGCCGTCATATACCGACCTCCAGGCCCGACCACTGCCTTCATCGACCAATTCACTACCTGGCTTCTTCACTTTCTCTCCACTGACATCCCCACCATCATCATGGGTGACTTCAACATCCCCACTGATACCCTTCAGTCAGCAGCCTCCAAACTTCTGTCCCTTACTTCATCCTTTGGACTTACTCAGTGGTCCTCCTCAGCCACCCACACGGATGGTCATACATTAGACTTGGTCTTCACCCGCCTCTGCTCTCTATCTAACTTCACCACCTCCCCTCTCCTCTATCCGACCACCATCTACTCACTTTCTCATCCCTGTCCTCCTCTCCTGTCACCCATGTCCAGCAACACGTGCACCCCCGCAGACACCTTGCACACCTAGACATCCACACACTCTCTGACTCTATTCTTTCACTGGCATCAATATCCTCACTCCACGATACAGACAGTGCCACTGCTTTCTACAATGCCACTCTCACATTGGCTATTGACACGGTCGCCCCTCTCGTTCATGGCAGAGTGCGACGTACCAACAGACAACCCTGGCACAATAACACCACTAAAAAGCTCCGGCAAGTGTCCAGGATTACAGAGCGGCGCTGGAAAAAAACAAATTCGCAAGACGACTTCACTGCATTCAAACAAGCAACACTCTCTTTCAAATCTGCCCTCACCTCTGCTAAACAGGCCTACTTCACAACCCTCGTATCTTCCCTATCCTACAACCCCAAACAGTTATTCAAAACTTTTAACTCCCTCCTCCGCCCACCACTGCCCCCTCCTACCTCCCTCATCTCTGCTGAGGACTTTGCCACACACTTCAAAAATAAGATCGACCAAACAAGGCAAGTCTTCATTGTTCAACCACCTCAACCACTTTGTATACCAGACCAATGCCCTAACCCCATAACCTCCCTCTCCAATATAACTGAAGGGGAGCTTAATTGTCTTCTCTCCAAATCGCACCTCACAACCTGTGCACTTGACCCCATCCCAACCCACCTCCTCCCCAACCTCACCACCACTATTATTCCATCCCTAACCCACCTCTTCAACCTATCACTAACTTCCGGTACCTTCCCTTCTGCTTTCAAGCATGCCACAATCACGCCTATCCTTAAAAAGCCAACCCTCGACCCAACCGCTATGTCCAGCTATCGCCCAATATCGCTGCTCCCATTCACTTCCAAACTCCTGGAGCTGCATGTCCACGCTGAGCTTTCCTACCACTTCTCTTCTAACTTGCTCTTTGACACTCTACAATCTGGTTTCCGCCCCCATCACTCCACTGAGACTGCCCTGACCAAAATTACTAATGACCTACTTACAGCCAAAGCAAACGGACAATACTCTATACTCCTGCTTCTTGACCTGTCCTCTGCTTTTGACACAGTTGACCACTGCCTTCTACTACAGATTCTTTCCTCCTTTGGCGTCAAAGACCTCGCCCTATCTTGGATCTCCTCATACCTTTCCAACCGCACATTCAGCGTCTCCCACACTACCTCCTCGTCCCACCCTCTCTCTGTTGGAGTTCCCCAAGGCTCTGTTCTAGGACCCCTACTCTTCTCAATCTATACACTTGGCCTGGGGCAACTCATAAAGTCCCACGGATTCCAGTACCACCTTTACGCTGATGACACTCAGATCTACCTCTCTGGCCCAGACATCACTTCTCTGCTATCCAGAATCCCGGAGTGTCTATCAGCCATATCCTCCTTCTTCTCCTCCCGCTTCCTCAAACTCAATGTGGACAAATCTGAACTCATAATCTTTCCCCCATCCCACAGATCTTCCTTACCTGACCTATCTACCACAATTAACGACATCACGCTTTCCCCCGTACCAGAAGTCCGCTGCCTCGGAGTAACCCTTGACTCTGCCCTGTCCTTCAAACCGCACATCCAAGCTCTTTCTACCTCCTGTCGCCTTCAGCTCAAAAATATTTCAAGAATCCGTCCTTTCCTCAACCCTCAATCTACTAAAATGATTCTGCACGCCCTCATCATCTCCCGCCTCGACTACTGCAACACCCTTTTCTCTGGCCTCCCTGCTAACACCCTCGCACCTCTACAGTCCACCCTTAACTCTGCTGCACGACTAATTCACCTCTCTCCTCGCTACTCCTCCGCTTCTCCCCTCTGCAAATCTCTTCACTGGCTCCCATTCCCTCAGCGTATCCAGTTCAAATTACTAATACTGACCTACAAGGCCATCTATAATCTGTCTCCTCCATATATCTCTGAACTAATCTCCCGATATCTTCCCTCACGTAATCTCCGATCCTCCCAAGACATCCTTCTCTCCTCCACACTTATTCGCTCCTCACCCAACCGCCTCCAAGACTTCTCCCGAATATCCCCCATCCTCTGGAATTCTTTGCCCCAACACATCCGACTATCAAACTCATTCAGATCCTTCAGACGGAACCTGAAAACCCATCTCTTCAGGAAAGCCTACAGCCTGCAATGACCCTGCTGCCACCTCACCACTACCGGAGTTATTGCCTCAACCAACACCGGAACTGCTGCAACCCCCCGACCTACTGTCTCCTGCCTCACAATCCTGTAGAATGTAAGCCCGAAAGGGCAGGGTCCTCTCCCTCTGTATCAGTCTGTCATTGTTAGTTTGTTTACTGTAAGTGATACCTGTAATTTGTATGTAACCCCTTCTCATGTACAGCACCATGGAATCAATGGTGCTATAGAAATAAATATTAATAATAATAATATATATATATATATATACACATGTCATTGAATTTGTGACACACATATATATATTTATAGTTCATACACTTCTACATAGTATAATAGCCACTTATTCAATTGCCGGCTTTTGTGAAAATGCAGAACTCGACATGAAATGACACATGGTTTACATAGAGTTAACCATGTCATTTCAAGTTGTTTGATATATTGTTTTCACTAACAATTACATGAGTGTATGTGTGCAAAATTTGGCACATGTAAGGGTTAATTAAAGGTGTAAATTCGTAGCAAAAAAGTCCGTTTTTTTTACAACGAATTTACACCTTTAATTAACCCCTACAGGTGTGAAATTTTGCACACATAATAATTAATCTTCATTTATATAGCGCCAACATATTCTGCAGCGCTTTACAGTTTAACAGTTTCAAAACATAAGTCATAAGTAACAACGTTAACAATACAATAATTAAAGCAAAATAAGCCGACCCTGCTCGTGAGAGCATACAATCTACAATGAGTTGGGGGAGATACAAAGTACAGGTGTGTATATACAATGGTGCATTTACAATGATGGTCCAGCCATCTTGAGGGAGTGAGGGATGGATGGAGATAGTGAATGGGCTACACATACACACTTAAACATAGAACGACTTTGATTAGTGAATGTGATAGGCCACTCTGAACAAATGTGTTTTGAGGGAGCGCCTGAAACCATGCAAATTGTGGATAGTCCTAATTTCTTGGGGTAGAGCATTCCAGAGGATTGGCGCAGCGCGGGAGAAGTCTTGGAGTCGGGAGTGGGAGGTACGGATTAGTGCAGAGGTTAGTCGAAAGTCGTTTGCAGAGCGCAGCAGTCGGTTAGGCCGATAGAAATGAGGGAGGAGATGTAGGTGGGTGCTGCACTGTGGAGAGCTTTGTGGGTGAGAACCAGTACTTTGAATTGGATCCTACACATACACTCAGTCTGTGGTTCCACGGTCCGGAACCACAGCGCTTTTGACGGAGCGGAAATTCCGCTCCGTCAAAAGCCCCGCCCCCTTTTGTACGCGCGCTCATTCCGGATGTGTTCCGGACACCTCCGGAACACATGCGGAATGATCGCTTGGGCTGCATAGCCCTGTGTTATTTCCGTTGCGGTGACGCAGCGTCGCCGCAACGGACTAGGACATGCTGCGGTCTGAAAAGACGCGCCGCATGTCCGGAAACGCAGGTGTTCCGCCTGCGTGTTTTACAGCATAGTGGAAACGGGATTTCTTGAAATCCCCTCCACTATGCTGTAACATCTGGACGCTGCGTGTTTGACGATGCGCCAACGCACAGCGTCAAACGCAGCAATTCCGGACTGTTTCCTGAACGTGGAAACACCCTCATGTAATTGTTTGTGGAAACCAGATATCAAACTACATGAAAAGACATGGTTAACTCTATGTAAACCATGTGTCATTTCATGTCGGGTGCTTCTGTATTTTCACAAAAGCCGGCATTACCTGGCAATTGAATCAGAGGCTATTTTACTATGTAGAAGTGTATGAACTATAAATATATGTGTATATATATATATATGTCACAATGACATGTGTATATACATATATATGTATTCTATGTGTGTATATTTAGTGTTTACAAGGAAAGAAAGGTTTTTTTTTTAGTTCCGATATTTCTGTCCCATAGACTTGCATTGGATTTCCGGTATCGGAATCGGGTATCGCCGATACTTTTTGGGTATCGGCGACACCCATTCCGATCCGATACTTCTTGATATCGGGCAGTATCGCTCAACTCTAGCTATAACACTTTTTTTTTTTTCTTTTGGTGTTTTTGTTCCTCTCTATGGTGTTTACAGACATGATACCTCATGTTGTGTGCAGGGTGGATAAAAATCATGATTTTTTTTTAAAAAATCGTTGTTTTTTTTTATTTAAATCGGATTTTTATTCGAACGTCCATGACAGCACTACAGAGAGAGAGGGGATCCGCCCCTTAGGAACAGGAAACCTACAGATACAAAAAGGGCGGCACCTCTCCCACGCATCAGTTGGTTTCCTGTTCCTAAAGGACAGGTTTCCTACAGATGAAGATCTTCAGGAGGACCCAGGCCGGCCGGTCGACCCAGGTAGCGGGGGGGATCTCCTACCTCGGCCGGTGCGGAGCCCCTGGAAGCGCCACGGTGGGTCCGGGTAGGATTCCACGACAATGTGCGGAGCAGGTGGAGCAGTATCCAGAGGATCCCTGACTCCCAGCCAGCGCCGGTAGGTAAGTATTCCCCCCCTCTCCCTGGTCCCGATGCCTCCTCCCTGTCCTGTCATGGTGGGGGCCTCTTAAGGTGGTGCAGCCATGGTTTTAAAAAAAATAAAAATAAAAAAATTTTTAAATTTGAATTTCCCGCCGCGTCACTGCGGTGAACGGCGCGGCGGGGGTTTTTTGAATTTCCCGCCGCGCGTCGCTGCTATGGACGGCGCGGCGGGGGTTTTTTGAATTTCCCGCCGCGCGTCGCTGCTATGGACGGCGCGGCGGGCGGTTTTGAATTTCCCGCCGCGCGTCACTACTATGGACGGCGCGGCTGGGTTTTTGAAAGTTTAGCCGCGCGCCGCTTCTGCAGCGGCGCGGCTGGGTTTGGTGGAGATCTCCGCTCGGGTCCCGGCTGGAGGGGCGATGCGGCGGGAGACTATACTTACCTCCATCGGTACGGCTGGGTCTGTAGGAGCGCGGGGGGAAAGGGGGCGGAGTCTCTACCGCCGGAACCGGAAGTGAGACGCCGGCCGGCGTTTTTGAAATTTTTGGCGGCTGCATCATCAGACGGCGCCTGCTGTGGGGACGGCGGGGAGGTGCGGGGGGGGCCGTGGAGCGGGGAGTAGGAGGGGGTGGACCCCTGGCTAGACCTGCTGACCCGGATATCCGGGGGAGGATATAAGGAGCCTAGGAAAGAGGTAAAGCGCTTCTGCCCCATTTTCGCGATGGACACTGCAGAAGCTCCCTCGTTGCAACAGGAGAGCCAGCAGCAGCAGACAGAGCGCTCCTCTTCAATGGCCAGGAGCACCAGCCGCAGAAGTTCCGCAGCTGGGAAAAAGGCCCCTCCCCGTGATCCGGTACCTACTGCTGTATAATCTGGGTAAGAGATCGTCAGACTCTTACCCAGTAATGCAGTTTTTCCCCCATTCTGTGTCTGTTACTAGGGGAAGAAGTGTTCGGTGAAAAGCAAGCACAGGGAATGTGCCTTTTGTGCTTGCCCTCTGCCTGACGCTTGCCCTAAAAGGTTGTGCCAGCCGTGCATGCAACAGACGGTAGGGCATTTGAGGGGGAAGGGCAGGGGCCTGGGATGAGATAGTAACCCCCCCCCTATGCCCCTTCCCTTTTTAGATAGCGGAGGAGACTCCAGATTTCACCGAAAGCCTGAAGGAGATAATAAGAGCAGAGTTGAAAGCGTCCTCAAGACGCGGAGAATCTTCCAGGCGTAGAACTGTACCAGTTTTATCTGATTCAGATTCACCTGCCGCCCATGACAGGGGTGAAGTTGTGTCAGGACCCTCCTCGCCTTCCTCTTCGGCTTCCTCCTCGTCTTCTACGGAAGACGCTACCCGTTTTTGTTTTCCCTTGGACCAGATGGACAAATTTGTCAAATCAGTTAGGTCCACCATGGGGGTAGAAGAGGCGAAACCAGAGCTCTCAGTACAGGATCTGATGTTCGGTGGTCTAGATCCAAAAAAAACGGAGATCCTTTCCACTAAACAGTAGCATCCAAGGCCTTATAGACAGAGAGTTGAAGAAGCCTGAAAAAAGAGGCTCCTTACCCCAAGCGTTTAAGCGAAGATATCCCTTTGAAGATCCCTTGACAGGTAGATGGGATAAGGCCCCGAAGCTGGATGCAGCAGTGGCGAAGGCTTCTAAAAAATCCTCCATCCCATTCGATGATATGGGGTCTTTGAAAGATCCACTAGACAAGAAGGCAGACTCCTTCTTGAAAGGCACATGGGAGATGTCGGCAGGTGCCCTGAGACCGGCAGTTGCAGCCACTTGTGCAGCCAGGTCATTGATGGTCTGTCTAGACCAGTTAGCATCCCAGTTAGCAGATGAACCTCCAGGGGGTCAATTCGGAAGACCTTGCCGATAATTCAGAACGCGGCGGCTTTCCTGGCTGATTCCTCAGCGGACTCAGTAAGAATGGCTGCCAGAGCGGCAGGGCTGTCTAATGCAGCACGAAGGGCATTATGGCTGAAATGTTGGCCGGGCGATATTCAAGCCAGATCTCGCCTCTGCTCCATTCCGTGTGACGGCGAATATCTTTTTGGCCCGGTCCTGGACAAACTTTAGAAAAGGCAGGGGACGACAAGAAAAAGTTTCCCAGTTTATCAACCCCTTCCTATAAAAGACCTTTCAGCAGAAGGAGGTTCAGCTACAGAAGGTCGTCCAGGGAACGAGCCAAATGGGATGAAAAGAGGCGAAGAGGTACAGGGTTTATGTTTAGGGGTCCACCTAGGGAAAACAAAAAAACCCTCGCAATGACTAGCAATGCCGGTAGGAGGCAGATTGAGGGCCTTCTACCCGGCCTGGTCGGAAATCTCAAGCAGTAGCTGGATCCTTAACATCATAGCTACAGGGCTGCGGTTAGAATTCTCCTCGGTACCTTGGGATAACTTTAAAATTACCCCACTCAGGTCATCGCCATCGGAGCAGGCCGCTCTAGAGTTGGAGGTTCAGGAGCTTTGCGCTAAGAAAGTCTTAGTGGAGGTGCCAGAAGCAGAGCGGGGTAAGGGGTTTTACTCCCCTCTGTTTTTGATCCGTAAACCGGACGGGTCTTTTAGAACAATTATTAATTTGAAAGCCCTCAATAAGTTCCTGATTATTCACCCATTTAAAATGGAAACGGTCAGCTCAGCAATAAAGCTTCTGTTTGAAAATTGCTTTATGGTGGTGTTAGATCTGAAAGACGCTTATTACCACATACCGATCCATATGGAGCATCAGCGTTTCCTCAGAGTAGCAATCCAGATGGGGGAATCGCTGCGACATTTTCAATATAGCGCCCTTCCTTTTGGCTTGGCGGTTGCCCCACGAGTGTTCACTAAGGTTATGTCGGAGGTCATGGCCCACTTACGTGAATCAAATATGCTCATAGTCCCCTACCTCGACGACTTTCTTATCATTGGAAAGACGGCAGAGCATTGCCTAGAGCAACTGCAAAGAGCAATATCTACCTTAGAGCGGCTGGGATGGCTAATAAATACCAAAAAGTCTCGTTTGAATCCGATGAGGGTTCAGCAGTTTCTAGGGCTAATTCTGGATTCACGGAATCAGAACTGTAGTTTACCGTCAGACAAGTTAATTCGCTTACGGTACCAGGTCCTAAACGCTTCCAATAACCCCTCCATGTCGCTTAGGAAGGCCATGTCTCTTTTGGGCTCCCTCTCGTCCTGCATTCCCGCGGTTCGGTGGGCTCAATTTCACACAAGGGCGCTGCAAGCTGAGGTCTTGCTGTATCAAAATTTGCTAGGTGGTTACCTGGAAGGCCAGCTATCCTTGTCCCAGGTTGCTATAAGATCCCTGGATTGGTGGAAGAATGAGACAAACCTGTCTAAGGGGGTTCCCTGGGAATATGAGATATCCCGAATAGTCACAACAGATGCTAGCCCCTCTGGGTGGGGGGCTCATATGGGGAACGTTATGGTTCAGGGCTTATGGGAGCAGGATCAAATTCAAATGTCTTCTAATATGAAGGAGTTAGCGGCGGTAGAGCTAGCAATTAAAAAGCTCCTTCTCTATCTACAGGGTCACCACGTTCGAGTGCTCTCCGACAATCGGGTCACAGTCGCTTACGTCCACCACCAGGGTGGTACTCGTTCCGGTCCTCTCATGGAAGTGGCAAGGCGCCTACTCCAGATAGCAGAACGACACTTTCTTTATCTAACGGCTCTACATATAAGGGGAGAAGAAAATACCAAGGCGGACTTCTTAAGCCGCAATCTCCTGAGTCAAGGAGAGTGGTCATTAAAGACTTCCATCTTCGACCTAATTGTGCGGAAATGGGGTCAACCGGAGGTAGATCTCTTTGCTACCAAAAGCAACAGGAAAGTGAGACAGTTCTGCTCTCTGAATCCCAAAGAACGCCCTCTGGCAGTGGACGCTCTTTTATTACAGTGGGATTTCAATCTAGCCTACGCCTTCCCTCCCCTGTCCTTACTCCCCCTAGTATTGAGGAAGGTCAGGAAGGACAGGGCAAGGATAATAGTAGTCGCTCCCTTTTGGCCCAGGAGGGCATGGTTTTCATCTCTCAGAAACATGTCGATAGCCGACCCGTGGGTCCTGCCGGATATTCCCGATCTGCTCTCCCAGGGTCCAGTCTACCATCCTCGAGTAGCGGGCCTCCACCTGACGGCGTGGATTTTGAACGGTCGCTGCTGAGAGATAAGGGGTTTTCTGCTAAAGTAATTAATACTCTACTTAAAAGCAGAAAAGAGGTTACAACTAGAATCTACGCTAGGACTTGGAAGAAATTTCTCCAAAGCTCGGGGGTGGTAGCAGGGGACCCAACACCGATAACCCAGATTCTAGAATTCCTACAAAAGGGTCTGGACTTGGGTCTCTCCACAAGCACCCTTAAGGTGCAAGTTTCAGCTTTGGGGGCACTCTTTAGTTGCAACATCGCAAATAACTACTGGGTCAGTAGATTCATTAAAGCTGCGGGTAGGTCGAGACCCATAGTGAAGGTGAGAATCATGCCATGGGACTTGAACCTTGTTCTCACTGCTTTAACAGAGCCCCCTTTTGAACCTATATCAGCAGCATCAATAAAAATTCTTTCCCTTAAAACCGCTTTCCTGGTAGCATTAACCTCGGCTAGGAGGGTAAGTGACATCCAGGCACTATCTAGACTGTCTCCTTACACTCAGGTCCTGAATGACAGGATAATACTTAGACCGGATCCGGCATACCTACCTAAGGTGTCTTCCGCTTTCCACAGAACACAGGAAATTGTTCTCCCTTCGTTCATACCTAATCCATCTAATCAAAAAGAGATAAAACTCCATACTTTAGATGTTAGAAGATGTCTACTGCAATATTTGGCAGTCACTGATCCCTGGAAAAGGGACAATGCATTGTTTGTCTCTTTTCAAGGAATTAGCAAAGGCCGTAGATTAACAAAGAGCTTATTGGCCAGATGGATTAGGGAAGCAATTTCTCTGGCATACACCTCGAGGGGCAAGCCGGCACCTGAGAGGCTAAGGGCGCATTCCACCCGAGCTGTGGCGACTTCATGGGCAGAGAGGGCAGAAGTCTCGATTGACCAGATATGTAAGGCAGCTACGTGGTCTTCTCCACACACGTTTTACACTCATTATAGATTAGATTTGGGTGCTTCCTCAGACCTTTCTTTCGGACTAAGGGTGCTGCAGGCAGTAGTCCCTCCCTAAGTAGTTATTACTCTCTGTAATTCTCTCTGTAGTGCTGTCATGGACGTTCGAATAAAGTCTAAGTTACTTACCGTTAACGGTATTTTTCGAAGTCCATGACAGCACCCTTACATTCCCACCCGGGTTCTATGTGCACTTCCTCTTATATAGTCCACATGTAATAAACAATTGATTAATGTTACTGTGTGATGCATAAATTTTTTTGCTGTATACCATTTAACCTTGGTAGTCCTCTTATGCTCTGTAATCCAACTGATGCGTGGGAGAGGTGCCGCCCTTTTTGTATCTGTAGGTTTCCTGTTCCTAAGGGGCGGATCCCCTCTCTCTCTGTAGTGCTGTCATGGACTTCGAAAAATACCGTTAACGGTAAGTAACTTAGACTTTTTGATTTAAATCGGATTTTTTTGATTTAAATAGGATTTTTTAATCAAGTTGTACACAAGCAAAACTTTGTCTTTTTGCAAATCAAATTATTTTACACAAATAAAAATATTAAAACAGTTGATTATGAAACCTAATAATTTTTATTTGCACTATTAAACAATCAGAATTGAACTACAGAGAGTAAGTACTTTTTGACAATAGCCTATCTCTAACGTTTGAAGTAAGCAAACATCTTCAGTGAATACATCAGTCCTTTAAGCCTACTGTTTATTTAGGACTTTTAATAGGAAAACTAGTTGTCCTGCTTTAGCAGTTCCTAAGCGGTTTCGGACTGTTGTGTGCACAAAACCAAATAAAGAAAACAATCTCTACTCCTGCCGATGAAGCCGATGCAGTCAGTAGCTGAGTAGCTACATTTATTATCTTCGCTGGAAGAACAAGTGATTGCGACTTCCACCAGTCCAGTGGTTTTAGTTCATTAACGACGTTATCTGCAAACATGTATTTTTGAAATGGTGCAGATTCACACTTCAATTTCAGCACAGTTGCCACAATGTCATGGTTAGTATTGGCGAGCCACTCCATTGCAGAGTTGATTTCCGCCTCAGATAGTTTTTTCCCTCTGTAGATGGGATGCAAGATATTGGCTAAATAGTGTTCTTCTTTTAATGCTTGGTCCTTGCGGTGGTGTATTGCAACCTTTACATTGTTTGAGAGGTTCAAGCGATCTAGCGAACCTTCTAAATCTTTCCAAATATGGTTGCAGTATCTTTCTGCATTTTATCCAGCGCAATAGATATTGGCTTTAACCTTTCCAAAAGGTCCTCGGCATTTCTCTTCACACCAAGATTTAATACTTTGCTTCGTATATTAGCATCAATTTTATCCCGATGTGTTTCGCAAATGGACACTAATTTTGACCAGTTGTTAATAAACAGTTCCAAGCATTCAGCCAAGGTATTCCATCTAACATCTTGTGGTAGAACCAACTTCAGTCCTCCCATTTCCTTGTAGGTTGCATGTGCAAAATGATTATTGCGGAAATATTTAACAATTTCTACAACATGTTCCTTGACACCCGAAATATGCAGGTCTTTTGCCAAAAGATGCAACAAATGGGCAGAACAACCGTATGTAATGACATTTGTGTCATCCTCATGTGCCAGTTCCGCTCGCATTTTTGCCACATTGCTTGCGTTATCAGTAACTAAGCTCCTTACTTTACATCCAAACTGTTCTTGGCATTGGTGAATTGAGTTCTTAGCAATTTCAAGTAAATATTCAGCAGTATGTGAATTTCCAGATGTGTCGATTGTGTCTGTAAGGTAAGTTTCACCATCTTCTGTTGTGACACAAGTGCAAATTATGGGGTCGTTGTGGATGTTGCTCCAACCATCCAAGCTCATGTTAACAACTTTGTCTTTCAAATATTTTGTACAAGCCGCTCTTTCTTTGTCGTATACAGCCTGAAGATGTTTTCCTGAGATATCAAATCTACTTGGTGGTTTGTAGCCTGGTCTTATTCCTTCGATCATTTGTACAAACAATGGGTGTTCAACTAGTCGGAAAGAAGAATTGGTTGCAAATATGAATTTAGCAATTATCAAAATGTTCTTTCTGGCTCGTCATAGTCTTTAAGAGGAATTTTTCTACACTTTGCACGCAAAGTTTTTTGTTGGGCTGCTTTGTTGAAGTTGTACCCAGATATTGATTGTCACGTGCAGCACAAGCCATATTTGACCCTGAAAGCACAGTAATTAAAAATATAATTCAACTGCGTATTTGAAGAAATATAACGAAAATATTTTGAAACAAACTTTTTGAACAATGTAATGGTCCTCGTCCTATAAGGGCTGTCTCAAAAGTTATGCTACTCAAGTTTCCGGTGAAGTTGCTGTAATACTAGCAATATCAGAGCAACTGAAAAAAATTATGTCACAAAAGTTTTTAAAAATGTTTTTTTAAAAAAAATGGTCAATTTGGCAGACTTCAAAAGTGAATTGTAGCCTACAATAAAAAAAAAATAGGCGTATACACACTTTTATTTTTACTTAACGTTAATCTTCTGTGAAATATTGCCTTAACATAAATTTAAATTCTATACTCCAGAACTAGTGCTAGAAATTTTTCTTTTCATAGACTTTAACCATCCCAGTAAAACGTCTGTTAAAATAGGTTGTAATTGCCAGACTTACCACTAGTGCTAGGGTCCTGGTGCATAAGAAGCTGTGGGGGTTCATTGACATTAGTTGTATCACTATCAACACCTTCATTTCCCTTCTGGTTGCAGTTTTCATAATGTGATTTCAAACGGCAAACAAGTCCTTGGATATCCTTTTGACAGTATTTGCACTTTGCTCTCCCACCTTTCTTTCCAAGCTCTGCTGGCATCTCAACAAAATGAACCCAAATAGGGTCTCTCTTACGACCTGCCATGGCTCACGCAGATCACTTCTGAAGTTTGATTGTTACTACAGCCAAGTACTGCTGACTGACTATCCAACAAGTTTGGGCATGTCAACTGAATGGAAAAAGAAACTGAAACCAAGCTACAGAAAGTGAAACCAAGCTAGAAGTGTGGAGTTAATTGAACAATGATTGAAAGTTTTAGATTTTAATCGTGATTTATATTAAAAAAATCTTTTGATTTAAATCAGTGATTTAAATCATGATTAAAATCACGATTTAAATCGATCTGATTTAAATAGAAAAAAATCATTTGATTTAAATCGGCGTGATTTAAATCAATCCACCCTGGTTGTGTGTGTTTTTGTTTATATACCTTGAATAACAGCCAGTGTCTGGCAATGATGCAAGCTCAGTCCCTCAGCATTTAAAAAAGAGGGGGACTTAATATTGTGTGGGTCAGTCTGTGCAATGTCGGGATGTCGTTGAGGCCCAATTACACTGGCTGCTGCCATTAAGTGTTATCCAGCTCCACAGGAGAATAGAGATGTGACTAACTGCTTTTTGGTCCTGACAATTAGTGTTGGGGCTCAACAGCATAGCACAGATACTCTTAGCTGTCTTCATAGCCCTGCCTCTGGTGGCCTATACCCTTTGTAGCAGGATTGTCTCTCCATTAAAGGAAACCTGTCAGCAGGATTGTGCACAGTAACCTACAGACAGTGTTGTGTCGGCGCTGTTATACTGATTACAGTGATACCTGGTGATGAAATCAGTCTTGTGGTTGTTGTTTAATCTTTATTTGTAGTTTTCAGTTAATGATATGCTCGTGCTCCGGGGCGGCCTGTGGGGGGGTCTTCATGTGGTGCTCTGATTACATATTCATGTGTATGGCTTCTGACAGGTTGCTGATCCCGTCACTGACCTGCTCCCTAGTTCACATACTGAAAATATATAATCCCCTTCTGTGCAGTAGCAGCTATTGGTGGCACCATTTTGGAGGAGGCAATTTTTTTTTCTCTAGCAAGATGGTGCCGCCTTTGCAGTAGCCGCTATTGGAACGCAGATAGCGGCTACTGCGCAGACACGGCTGGCGCCATTTTCAGACTTTTTTTTCTTTTAGTCTTAAACCATCAAAAATAAAGATTAATCAACCACAAGACGGATTTCATTAATCAGTATAACGACACCGACCTGGCACTGTCGGTTACCAGGAACAATCCTGCTGACAGGTTCCCTTTAAGGCTTTAAACATCTGTTCCTGACACACAAATATTTTGTTAGCAGCGCTCATTTTGCCAATTTTGGACCTGTGGTAGGCCATGTCCACATTATGCAATTGTACATAATGCAATCGTGCTGCATTTTTCATTTGCCATGTTTTTGCAAAACTGTTAAAATTGCGGAGTTTTTATTTTTTTCAGCTCTTTTAGAGAGATGGCAGTGTGATCGCATTGTGTAAACATGACCGTAGAGTTGAAGAGGTTGTCTGAGGTGTCACATAATGATGTAACCATTATAATTGTTGATTGTGTCAGAAACATGTTGGTTAATGTAATGATTTCTATCTGCACCGATTTGGATATGGAATGTTTCCTGGTATTTATGAATGCTTCTAAAGTAAAATGCTATAGAAGTTTTAACCATAGTGGCTGGACTAATTGCATTTGTCTCAGCATATTGATGGCCTTTTAGGATAGGTTATCAGTATGAGATTAGTTGGGGTCCAACACCCAGAACCTCCCATTGATCAGCTGAAAACTGCTGCGGCAATAGCTGCAACTAAAGGGTATGCCACACTAAACAGCGTCGCTAACGAGATCGCTAAAAAACGTCACTATTTAGCGATCTCGTTAGTGACGTTGTTCTGTGTGGCATGTAGCAACGACGTGGCCCCTGCTGAGATCCTGCTGTGATCTCGTTCGTCGTTCTCATCGTTCCAGACCCTATTTTTATCGTCGGCGTCCCGCTGGTAAGTATATATCGCTGAGTGTGGCACCTTTTTTTAGCGATTTAGCGGTATTTTTGTACCGCTAAAGTCGTTAAGGAGATCGCTAACCGCGATAGCATCCTTAACGACATCGCTAAGTTAAGCCGCTACTAGCGATATAGAAACAATCCCGCTAGCGATCGCATTAGTATGCGTCGTTATCGTGATCGCTAGCGGGATAGTTTAGTGTGGCAGTACCTTAAGCTGCGTACATTGCCGGTTTGCAGTAGTTGTTTATCTCCTATTCACTTTAATGAGAGCCTATCTGTCGTTCTCTGTAGCGGCCACTAAGCAATATATGAAGCTGAGGTGTCCTGCCCCACACGTCTTCGTTCTGGCCACTGCCAGGTCACGTTTCAGCTCATCTGTGAGGGTGTCAGAAGTGAATTGCTCTCATGTTGACAAACTATTCTATTGATTGAAAATGCTCATGATGCAGCGATTATGCTGTAGGCCACGTTCAGTGCCGGTATTGGCATCACAATTGGGTGTTTTTGGAAGGGTTTCTCTATTTTGTACGGTCAGCATCCTATCCAAAGTTTCACAGACAAAACTTTGGTCCCAGATGCCTCCTTGCATCCCTTACTTTTACAAACACATTTAATTAGTCGCTTAATAAATGAGGCCGAAAAGGGAGCAGAGGGCATTGTGACTGTTGAATGACTGCAGGAACATGCATTATTTATCTGTTAAGCCCCCGTCTCACATAGCGATACACCAGCGATCAGGATCGCTGGTGTCGCTACATGATCGCTGCTGAGCTGCCAAACAGGCAGCGATCAGGACAGCGACACTGCGCGGTGCCTGGAAACCCGCTGTGTACCTTGGTTACCAGCGGATCGCTGGTCTCCTGCCTGTCACACGCAGCGATGCCTGCTGGCCAGCGGGAGACCAGCGATCAAAAAAAATGTCCAGGACATTCAGCGACGATCAGCGATACCCAGCAGGGGGGCTGATCGTCGCTGAATGTCACACACAGCGATATCGCAGGGGAGATCACTGCTGCGTCACAAAACTAGTGACTCAGCACCGATCTCGCTAGCGACATCGCTGTGTGTGACGGGGGCTTTACTATGTCTTATTGATCTAATGGGAGTTAGATACACAACTCTAGCCTTCTATGAATATCTGCAAAATAGCTTAAGGTTTCATACACTGAAATAATAAATCCGTTGTGAAGTAGATATTTCCTTTAAATTGATTTTTACTTTGTTTTGATATGCAATTTGTAAGTTTTTTTGTGCTATCTGTAGCGCAGTGAGTGAGCATATTACCCTTCCCCCAGCATACATGTGAGTTAGATTGGCTGCAGCGGCCAGTCATCTGGGGTGTAATCCTGATTCTTCCCTCTTGTTCACATTGGAGATAATCTTCAAGAAGTGCTTGGTACCTTTTTCTCCACTTTTTTGCTCTGATCAACATTCATCTGAATGGGGAAGTTGGGAGCAATTCGCATTCGGACAACAGTTATTTTAAGGTGTTTTAAGACCTTTCCTGATAGAGAAGTTTTGTCTGTTGCAATTTTTGGATTCAATAATGTTAATGTAATCCCTTAAAGTTGTTTTCCCATTAACAAAAGTTCTTTTTAATCAGTAAATCTTGGAATAATAATATCTTCGACAATTGGATGTGTTTCAATAAAATGTTCCTGTGCTGAGGTAATGTTATAAATATGCCCCTGCTGTGTAATGGCCGTGTGTGACCGTGCAGGAACATGGTCTGATCATACCACAGCTCCAGGGCAGGGGGAAGCAAAAGAGACAGAATGTGATTCTTTTTCTGAAGTAAAACATTTCCGTGCTTGTTTAACAAAGTGGGGAAAACCTCTTTAAGGGGGGCTTTTGTGGTGCAGTAGTATGAGCTTTGCCAAAAACAATCTAGTCTAGAGGGTGTTTAAACACTTCAGCTTACAGCACCACTCCAGTGTTTTTCTATTTCAGAGCTGGAGCGGCATCACTAATCCACATTTCCTTCCCTCTAGTAATATACTGAACAGCCGCCGTCTTCTCTTCCCGGCGCCGCTCTGGTCCCGATCGACCGTAGCTCCTGACTGATCGGGTGGCATAGGTAACTGTCACAAGCTCTCAATGTAAGTCTGAGAGCCTCCTTCTGGCCTAGCTCTGACTCCCATTGACTTACATTGGTAAGGGACCTCCGGCTCACCCATCAAACACCGGAGCCACCCAGCAGGTTAAACTGCAGAAGATGACCAGAGTGACACCGAGAACAGTAGAAGACTGCAGCTAGTTAATCTAAGACTAAGGGCAGGGAACTTACATTAGTGACATTACTACAGTGATGAAAAAACCTGCTGGAGTGGTGCTATTAAGTACTTTCACCGGACAACTATATTACCAGATACCCTTAGGATGGATAGGTGTTAACTGATAGATTGCTGCTGGTCTGAATACTGGGCCAGAGCAGGTGCCTTTATCCCCATCAGAATGGAGTAGCTGTGTGGATCCCCCACCACCACTCCATTCTCTATGGTGCTGCTGGGAAAAACTCAGTGCTACACTCCTCGGTCCCATTGAGAATTAATGGCATGCTAACTAGAGCAGAGTGACCTTTTCCAAATTTGATTACGATTGGCTGCGAACATTGCATTTACAATGTTCGCCGACTGTCATTGGAGTCAATGGGAGTAGAAATTTCCGAATATTTTCAGAATCGATTGTGAAACATAAAATAGGGTACCAATATGGCACGAATATGGCAAATTCAGATTTGGCAACAGATTCCGAATCAACTGTAATGCTAACCGTTCTAATGAGTAAATGGCGATCGGTAAGTGATTTCAATGAGATTGGACCCCAGCGATGTATGTGTTATCTATCCTATGGATAGGTGATAACTATGGTACTTTTTACTATACAGCCTCGCTAAAAATTCTCATTATGTTTTGGGGCTATGAGATCTCATCCCCTATCAAGGATTATAAAGCTGATTTGATAAAATAATATTATGTGGGTATTAATAGCAAATTTTGACTATAATATAGTTTTGGAATGTTTTAGCAGCATACAAAAGGATTGTTTTTGTTATTAAGAATTGAGAAACTCTTACTTGGAGATGATCCAGGAGTTTCATTTTATTTTTTTCCATATGGGGCTAAGATATTACCAGTGAGTAGTTGTAATCTACTTGGTTGTTCTACCCCATGACTATCTCTGCCTGCGCAAAGCAGTGATGGATCACTCCCACTGCGGTTTTCCTCCTTCCAGTGATATCGCGCAGAAGTTCTTCTCCACTGTACTGTCGACAGGGCATCACTGCTGATACCATGCTGGTGGAGAGTCACCTCCCCTCTGCCTAACTGCGGGGAGCCAGCTGGCAATTGGCATGATGTTGGCAGTGATGCCCGTCAGCAGAACAAAAGAGAATGAGCTGCTCTGTGGATGCGAAGTCAAATGGTAGAGTCATCTCCTGAGCCAGAAGAGATCGTTACAGGATCTTCTAACTCCCATGCAAAAAAACTAACCAAAATCTCAGATAATCCCTTTTAAAGAAACTAAACTTTTATGGACTTTTCAAGCCTGTAGCTTGCGGGGGTCTCCATAGACTGCCTCCGATTGCGCGAAAGGCAGCAGAGAAGTGCGTGAGCTAATGTAAATACGTTAGATATGACTTTCTATTGTATCCATACTCTGCTCTGTATGCTCCTGCCTCCCGAGCTGCACACTCTTCTACTGTCTTTTCAACGACTGGTGTCAGTCTTAGCACTTGGACCCCCACTGATCTGCGTGCATGTAACGTAAGCGTTTTTTTATTTTCATTTCAAGTTTTGTTAATTTAAACTTGGTGCTTTGTCGGGTAGAAAGTCAATGTTGTATTTCACACTGGGCTACACTACGTTTTGCATTTATCTTTATTTCTTTGTTGCTTTTTGGTATGTGTTGCTGCCATGTCTTTGTTATGCTGGCATTGGTGATCTCTCACAAAAGGGTGAGAAGCACAGCTTTTAGTGTTTATTCTAGACGAGTGAAAGCCTAGTCATAAGCCCCTTTCTTCCAGGGAGCTGTGAAAGCATGAAGATAGAAGAAAAGGACGTTCCAGCTTCTAAAAATCAATTCTTTATTGTTCCATTAAAAACATGAAGTATTGGCAATCTCCTCAAATTTGAATGTATGTGCTAGAGGCACTAATAGCAGCTTACGCGTTTCGATCCTTGAAGGATCTTTATCTTTATGAAGGATAAAGATACTTCAAGGATCGAAACGCGTAAGCTGCTATTAGTGCCTCTAGCACATACATTCAAATTTGAGGAGATTGCCAATACTTCATGTTTTTAATGGAACAATAAAGAATTGATTTTTAGAAGCTGGAACGTCCTTTTCTTCTATCTTCAGTCAAGTTACGCGGCGTCCAGGCGGGTTTCCGTGCTTCTGTGGCAGTTGGTGAGCTGGCTAGGGCGTTTTTAGCCCAATCTTTTTCACTTTATGTAGCTGTGAAAGGATGCAGTTTTCCTCAATGACTTTGTTGGGGTACACCCACATGTTGTCAATTTACCACAGAAATTTCTGTGATCGAAAGGCTTTCTTTTCCAAATCACATGGGTTTCCTGCCAGCCTGATGCAGTTGGTGGTGGTCATGTTGCCAAGCTGATCTTAATAGCAGAGATGTGGACCATGGAAACCTCTAGGCTACAGAAGTTTTACTGTCTTCTAGAGCATTGTGAAAGGTGACTGTCACCTCTCACCCCATTGACAATAGTGTAATTTTTAGGTTACCTACATTTGTTATAAAAACTTCATTCCAGCTCACCCACCTGGTGCTCAGACACCGGCCTCGCCCTGGCCTCACATCAAGGATAATAGAAAAAATTGGAGTCCGGCTCAACTGGACTGGATTTTGCTTTTCTTTATTTTTCAAAAGAAATTATAATGCATACAACCGAAAATTGTCCTGGTCGACATGACGCAGTCGACGCGTTTCGACTGCACTAAGTAGTCTTGCTCATGACTACATGACAATTTTCTTTTGTATGCACTATAACTTCTTTTGAAAAATAAGGAAAAGGAAAATCCAGTCCTGTTGAGCCAGACTCCAATTTTTTCTATTCACCTATATTTGTTGCTTGTGGTAATGGCTGCTGAAAATGGATTTCTACAAAACTGAGTTTGTCAGCATATTCTGGGGTTCAGTGGTCAGTGGAAGCTACTGTATTTCAAGAATCTTTCAATTTAAAAATAACACCTTAGATCTTAACAGTAGGTCTTTATTGACGACCCAATCGCTTTTATTTTAGGGGTTTTGTGTAACAATGTTAAAGCAGAATGGTTTCTGTGTCCCAGTAAATGGGATTTATTCCATTGCAGTATGTGGAATTGTTATGTAAGTGCCTTCTGCTTTAAAGGGAATCTGTCACCCCATCTTTCGACCATCAGCTGTAGCCACCGCCATCAGGGGCTTATCTACAGCATTCTGTAATGCTGTAGATAAGCCCCCGATGTCACCTGAAAGAAGAAAAACGAGTTATATTATACTCATCCAGGGGCGGTCCGCCGTCCGGTCCGATGGGCGTCACGGTCCGGCGCCTCCCATCTCATAGCGAAGCCCTCCTCTTCTTAGCTTCCCGTCGTGGCTTCAGCGCACTGCTCTGCCCTGGTGAGGGCAGAGCAGAGTACTGCAGGCGCCGGAGCCGAGACGGGAGGCTAAGAAGAGGAGGGCTTCGCTATAAGATGGGAGGCACCGGAGCCGCGACAGGAAGCTAAGAAGAGGAGGGCTTCGCTATGAGATGGGAGGTGCCGGACCGTGACACCCATCGGACCTGGACGGCGGACCGCCCCTGGATGAGTATAATATAACTCGTTTTTCTTCTTTCAGGTGACATCTGGGGCTTATCTACAGCATTACAGAATGCAGTAGATAAGCCCCTGATGGCGGTGGCTACAGCTGATGGTCAAAAAATGGGGTGACAGATTCCCTTTAAGAAGGTAAGAAGGACTGTCTATCAGATGTTTTTTTTTTTTTTTTTTTCTCCATTCTCTCGCCCTATGTAAAATTATTAATCAGTTGTACTAGTGTTCCCTTGTTGCTGCATTGGCTTTCCGCCACTGAGGTGCCGACGTTGCATGCCCTTTAGTTTTGATGTCCCTACAAACACCAGAAGGAGGTGGTGTCGTCATGACTGCCAGTCGCATGCACTTTAGTTGTGATGTTACTATCAACACCAGTAGGAGTGTCAGAAAGCATGCTGCAGCAAGGGAAGGGCTTATTTTTTATTACTTTTTTCATAGGGCAAACCTTTTGGCGTGAGACATTTGCTATAATTAAATTGTGCTAGAATTGCAGTTTTTGCTGCAATCGTGCATATTACTTAAAGCCTTCCGGTTTTGGCAACCTCTTAAGGGTATGTCACACTAAGCGAGATCGCTAATGAGTCAGCGATTTTATGACGCAGTAGCGATCTCGTTAGCGACTTAGCTGTGTGTGACATGTAGCAGCGATGTGGCCCCTGCTGAGATGTCGTTGATCGCTTTTGAACGTTCTGAGCCGTTTTTTGGTCGTTGGTGTCCCGCTGGTGAGCCTGAATCGCTGAGTGTGACACCCTTTATGAACGACTTCACCAGCATCGCAGGCGGGACTGGGTTTTCCCAACGACCGCAGAGGTCGTTATACAGATCGCTGATGAGTTGTGTTTGGAATCTAACTAGCGATCGCACCAGCGATCTCACCAGGTCGTGTCGTTGTTGTGATTGCTAGTGCGATCGCTAAGTGTGGCAGTGCCTTTAGCAAAACTTCAAACCGCTGTTACAATTTGTTACTAGTTGTCAGGTTCTGATTAAATTCTTCCTTATTAGTTTCTATTCAACTGGTTTTCCCAGATTACACAATGAATCAAGGAAGTGTTGACTTTTAAAGGGAATCTATCAGCAGGTTTTTGCTATGTAATTAAGAACCTCATGATAGGGGTTAAAAAACAGATTAGGATATTATCATTGCTGAGACAAGCTGCCACATGAGCACTAGTCCGACTCGTCTCCCCCTCCTGTGATAAGCAGCTCGTTGTCTATAAACAGTGTACATACAGAGCTTGATGTGAGCGGGGTTAGCTTTCTCAGCTCTGCTGCATTGCTAAATCTAAAAACTGTCACAGCTGCTGCACCCAGTAAATTCAGTGACACATCGCTGGAATTGGGGTCTCTTTGCCTACATCATGCTTTCATATACAAAAAAAATTACGAAGATATCCTTTGCTACTCCCTGCTTATGTTTGTTGACAGGGCTGAAAGATAGAATATTACTAATTTCAACCCAGTGCTTTGAAATAAGTTGCTTTCAGAGGTGTCTTGAAGGCAGCTTATATACGTCGTCTTATTGAGAACATATAGATGCTGAGCCAAGCCAAATCTGCATAGAGAGGAAGTGCGATGTGTTCATCAACAATTATTTTAGGTTTGTGACTTAAGAGGAATGGAAAGAGGAGGGAACCCATGCCCAATCTTTTTTTTCTAACTATTTAGAAAAATTAATGAGGATTAGTTATTGCATGAAGTGGTGCAAAATGTTAGTTCACTGTCAAATGCCTCATTTTGGTGATAAGTTCACCATTGATTGGGGAAGCCTGGCTGTAATCACTTGGCTCCGCAGCATATGTGTATGCAGAGCAGGCTGTCCGTGTCATGGTTGTGACTACAGCCAGGCTCGAAGTATAGCGAGCGGTGGTTGTATCCACTCCATGCACTCCCCTATAACTGAGTGGCTGCTGGGAGGTTAGAAGCTCATTTTAATCCTGTAGCCCTTCAGTAAGACAACCTAACAAAATGATTTAAAAGGTATTTGCCTGTAGATTAAACCTATATGTGCAGTTCAAAGGGAATCTGTCAGCAGGTTTTTGCTATCTCATTTGAGAGAAGCGTTATGTAGGGAAAGAAATTATGTATCACTTAGGTTACCGAGTGCAGCACATTCAGAGCGTTTAGATTTAGAGTGAAGCAAAGCTGAGAAAGCTAACCCCGCCCTCCACCAGGCTCTGTGTACAAAGTCCATAGACAGTGAGGTGCTTATCACAGGGGCGTGGCCGGATCAATCTTTTAATGATAATCCTTCAGTTAGTAAACAGCACTTTGGCAAGTGACACATCCTTGAATTCTGTGTCTCAGCCTCTTATCTCCTGCTGTCTTCAGATTACATAGCAAAAACCTGCTGACAAGATCCTCTTTAATAGTGTTTGACATAATGGGTTCCCTTTAATGATGTAATATGCATTGTCAGTGACCCACTGCTAGTTTGAATAATCTGCACCAGACATTCAGAGCTCTAGTAAATGTGGCTGGCGTTAACCCCTTATCAACATGATTTACAGTTGCATCATGTCCGCTCCCTGACTTTTATCTTCACATGTCTATCCTAGGAATAGGTCATCAATATAATCGTAGTAGAGGACGAATTTTATGTGGACCGCTATAGCCCATACATTCTTTCTATGTTTTTTATACACTAAAACATTTTTATTTTTCTGTTTATTTTAGGTGCTCGTTCACGGAAGAGGAAGCCATCTCCCGAGTCAGAAGGGGAAGGCGGTTCTGTTAAGATAAATGGTGATGGACAGTCATGGCTGCCAGCTCCTGATGGTCTTAAAATTTCTCCAATGACTAGTACTTTCATTTCTCCTCCATCTACTGTCTCTCCTCATTCCAACCGTACCACACCACCAGAAGCTGCACAAAATGGCCAGTCACCAATGGCTGCTTTAATATTGGTGGCAGATAATGCTGGTGGCAATCATGCTTCAAAGGATGCTAACCAAGTTCACTCTACAACAAGGCGAAACAGTAACAGTCCACCATCCCCTTCCTCTATGAACCAAAGAAGAATGGCTTCAAGGGATGTGCCAAGCCAACTTTCTAGTGGAGGAACTACATCCCATGCAGGAATGGAACAGGTGCACCCCCCAAGCATTCCTGATTCTTCCATACCAAACAGTATACCATTGTGCTGCACTCTTTGTCATGAGCGTTTGGAGGACACCCACTTTGTACAGTGCCCTTCAGTAGCTACTCACAAATTTTGTTTCCCATGTTCAAGGCAAAGTATTAAACAGCAAGGATCATCTGGAGAAGTTTATTGCCCTAGTGGAGAAAAATGTCCCCTGGTGGGATCAAATGTACCATGGGCCTTCATGCAGGGAGAAATTGCAACAATTCTTGCTGGGGATGTAAAAGTGAAGAAAGAGAGAGACTCTTGACTTTTTTTTTTTTTTTTTGCTTTGTAGCCACCATAATCTCTTACTAAACTTCTTACAGTGGGGATGCGTGTGTGTGAGATACGTTGGAAAAAAATATATATAATATATATACACACACAGGATAAATGTAGACTGCATAAACATGGCTGTATAATTTTTAATTTTTGAATACATTGTGTTTCTATTTTTGAAAACAAAGGTATGTACTGATCAGAAAGGTATTCTTTGTTATTGTTCTTTGCAAGTATTTGTTCCTATCCAGTGACAGTTACTGTTCAGTGTAGGCTGTGACTTGAGATGCTTTTTAGAGCACTTGGAAAACAGAAATGCTTTTAGCTGTATTTGTATGCACTTGTTAAAAATGCCAAATACATTTTATGACATTGTTAATTGTCTCTGGTTACTCATTTTTTTTGAGATTAAGCTTTTTTTAATTGTAAAATTTATTCATGTAATTGGAACCACTGGGTGATGTTTATTAAAAAAAAAAAAATCTTGTTCACCAAAGCAATATTTTGAGTTCGACATTTATTTTAAGTATTGACCAACAAAAAGCAATCGTAACTTCAAAACACTCAGTTGGGAGGTAATGCCCATCTACTCAAACAAAAGTTAACTTCTTCCCACAAAAGGATGTATTCATGTCCTCGCATATGGAGCTGATCTCCCATACAAAAATATAACTATGCCTTTAATGGGAACCATGAGACTCATTCAAGGCTGGTGCTGAGTTCTGGTCGCAATTATTAACCATTTAAATGCCTCTCAGTCTCTAACAGCAGCACTTCAATGCGACATGTCATCACATTTGACCTACAGGTTATAGATTGCTGGAAGAAGTCCTACCTATATGCCTCATATCAGATGCCTTGTTACTAAATCCTTTATCCCTTAATATAAGTGACATCTTCCAGGACATGGGCGTCCAGGACGTTGCCCGGAATATAACTCCATCTCCAGAGAATATTTTACATGAAGTGAAAGTTACCAGAGTGAGACAAGTAACTAACAAAACAGGAGAAATAAGTTTGTTTTCTTGCAAACACACCTTTTGCTTCTCTCTGAACTCTGTTGTATTTTAACCCTGTCTGCCTTTGAGCTGGAAGCTGAGAGGAACCACCTTTTGCTTCTCTCTGAACTCTGTTGTATTTTAACCCTGTCTGCCTTTAAGCTGGAAGCTGAGAGGAACGTGCAGATGTGTCAGTCATAATCACACACCGCTCTGCAGTGAGATCAGGAGAGCAGAGAGTGGCCATTACACATCACACTGGGAACTCTCCCTTCATGTAAAACATGCTCTGGAGGCAGAGTTATCTCCAGACAATGTCCTAACCGGAGCCTGGAGGAGGTAACTTATATAAAGTGATAACAGATGATTTCTGAATAACTAGACATCTGATATGAGACATACATGTATCACTCTAACCCGCAGTCTATAACCTATAAAGTCATATTAATTTAGATAGGTCAGATGTGGTGACAGATTCCCTTTAAAGCATAAAACATTTTTTATTTTGTAATTCAATAGTGCACATGAAAATAAGAAACTTTATATCTTATCAGAGAAATATGCTTTTATCTTCTGATCTGATCTTCCATTCTCAGAATTCCTAACTCCAAGATAAAATCTGTTCAGTGAAGACAGATTTTTACATTATTTGGATATAATCTTATCAGTAGCAACTGCCATCTCCTATATAAAAGCAAAGATTCTCTCGCCTCCGGTCTTCATAGAATTGTCAGTAGCAGCTGCCATCACTAATGTAACAGTCTGACTTCACTGACTACTTATTTCACCTGGAAATTGAGAATGAAAGATTAGTTCTGACAGAGAAAGAAGTTGACATCTCTGATAAGATATATTAAAAAGTTGCTTGTTTTCTCATCTGCTATTGATTTATGGGGAAAAAAGTAAAATGAAAGTTACACATTAAAAGTAACATGGCACTTTATGACGCAATCAGGGGGATCAATGGGTTACTATGACAGCCCAGGGTCTTCTGAAGACCCTCATCGCTGTCATCTTGGTCCTGTGACGCTCAGCCATGGGAGGCCAAGATTTTCACTATAAATATTGCAAGATTGTTGTATTGCAATATATCACACAAGCAATCAAATGATCACAGGTTCTTTTCCCCTAAAGGCATTAAAATATCTGAAAAACACTTTTTTAAAGATACACATTTTTAATAAGTTTGAATCGCCCTCCACTTTATTCCATTAAAAATAAACGGGAGAAAATAAACATTCGGTATTGCCAAGTTCTTAAAAGTTCAATCTACTAAAATATGGAATTAACCTAATCTGTTAACTATTGCAAGGAGAAACAAAATATAGACACTAGATTTTTTATTTTTTTTTGTGTTCTGCCTTCCTCTGGGGAAAAAAACAGTAATCAAAGTGTCAAATGTGCACGAAATTGGTATCAATAAAACCAACTCACTGTGCAAAAAAAAAACAAGCACTCAATTAGCCCAATCAACAGAAAAATAAAAATATTACAGGTCTCGGGAAAAATGGCGACAAAGCAAAATTTATTTTGCAATATTCAGAATTTTTTTTTTTCATCACTTAAATAGAAAATAAAATCCATGTTTGGTATCGCCGTAATCAGACTGAGAAGGACAATCATTTTTTCCAGGTCACTTTTGCCACATAGTGAACACCGTAGAAACAAATAAAATGCATTTATTTTCCTACAACTGGAATTTTTATCCATGTTTCAGTACACTTATATGGTAAAAAGAATGATGCAATTCAAAAGTACATCCACAACTACAAAAAAAAGTCCTCATACGGCTATGTCAATAGAAAAATAAAAATTATGGCTCTTGAAAGAAGGACAGGACAAGACAAAAGCTTAAAAACCAAAAAATCCCTGGTCTTTAGAGGGTAACTGTAATTTTTTTTTGTCATAAATCAATAGTACACTTGAGAATAAGCATTTTTTTATATCTTAGAGAAATTTTGCTTTCACTTTCAAGTCATGAGTAAAATCTGTATTTAGTGAAGACAGATTTTTCTGTTACTGAAATTAGACGTTCTCCTAAGATGGCAGCTCTCTTATCCCGGTAATGGGAAAGTTTGTCTTCACTGAATCCAGATGTCGCCCATGAATTGAGAATTGTGATAATGAAATAACGGTCCTGGTGGAGAAAGAAGCAGGTTTCTCGAATAAAGATATATTACAAAGTTTTTTTCTTTTCATGTATACTAATGACTTATGGAAAAGAATGTAAAAGTTATTCTTTAAGCAATTTTCGGTTGTCTGTAAAAACATTAGATTCCTGATGCAGTATATTGTGATTTATGAAATCATTCTCAATGTGTGGGGGGGATAATCCTTTATACTACAGTCCTTTTAAATGATGACACCCCTGTGCAACTTACAATTCTGTGTGACCATGTAATTCCCTATAAGGACTGACAATTAAAAATATTTTTGTCTTTGAATCACTTTTTATTTCTTTTAAATTCTTTATTTTGAAAAGATGAACATGTAGTAGCATGTCACAAATGTTATCTCAAGTACATTTATGAAGGTCATGGCTCTTTGTAGAGTGCCTACTAGATGTGGTAACAAGCAACTGAACAACCTCAGTAGTTATCAGACCGAAGTTGGTAAGCCATACCTCCGACTCCACAATTTCCCTAACTCATGCCTCCGACCCCACAGCACTGATCACTACTGAGCATGTACATAAAGTGCAGCACAGATTCATCTCACCTCCTACCCCACAGCACTGATCACTACTGAGCATGTGCATAAAGTGCAGCACAGATGCAACTCGCCTCCGACCCCACAGCACTGGTCACTACTGAGCATGTACATAAAGTGCAGCAGAGATTCATCTCACCTCCAACCCCACAGCACTGTTCACTACTGAGCATGTGCATAAAGTGCAGCACAGATTCATCTCTGACGACCCCACAGCATTGATCACTACTTAGCATGTACATAAAGTACAGTCATGGCCAAAAGTTTTGAGAATGACACAAATATATTTTCACATGATCTGCTGCCCTCTGGTTTTTATGTGTTTGACAGATGTTTTTATCACAGACAGAAATATAATAATTGCAAACATATGAGTAACAAAAGCTTATATTGACAGAATGCAGCAAGTCAATATTTGCAGTGTTGACCCTTCTTCAGGACCTCTGCAATTCTCCCTGGCATGCTCTCAATCAACTTCTGGACCAAATCCTGACTGATAGCAGTCCATTCTTGCACAATCAATGCTTTCATTTTGTCAGAATTCTTAGGTTTTTGTTTGTCCACCCATCTCTTGATGATTGACCACAAGTTCTCAATGGGATTAAGATCTGGGGAGTTTCCAGGCCATGGACCCAAAATCTCTATATTTTGTTCCCTGAGCCATTTAGTTATCACCTTTGCTTTATGGCACGGTGCTCCATCATGCTGGAAAAGGCATTGTTGATCGCCAAACTGCTCTTGTAGGGTTTGGGAGAAGTTGCTCTTGGAGGACATTCTGGTACCATTCTTTATTCATGGCTGTGTTTTTAGGCAAGACTGTGAGAGAGCCGATTCCCTTGGCTGAGAAGCAACCCCACACATGAATGGTTTCAGGATGCTTAACAGTTGGCATGAGACAAGACTGGTGGTAGCGCTCACCTTGTCTTCTCCAAATGAGGCGTTTCTCCTGATGTCCCAAACAATCGAAAAGGGGATTCATCAGAGAAAATAACTTTACCCCAGTCCTCAGCAGTCCACTGCCTGTACCTTTTGCAGAATATCAGTCTGTCCATGATGTTTTTTCTGGAGAGAAGTGGCTTCTTTGCTGCCCTCCTTGAGACCAGGCCTTGCTCCAAGAGTCTCCGCCTCACAGTGCATGCAGATGCACTCACACCTGCCTGCTGCCATTCCTGAGCAAGATCTGCACTGCTGGTAGCCCGATCCCGCAGCTAAAACACTTTTAAGAGACAGTCCTGGCGCTTGCTGGTCTTTCTTGGGTGCCCTGAAGTCTTTTTGGCAACAATGGAACCTCTCTCCTTGAAGTTGTTGATGATGCGATAGATTGTTGACTGAGGTGCAATCTTTCTAGCTGCGATACTCTTCCCTGTTAGGCCATTTTTGTGCATTGCAATGATGACTGCACGTGTTTCTTTAGAGATAACCATGGTTAACAGAAGAGAAACAATGATGCCAAGCACCAGCCTCCTTTTAAAGTGTCCAGTGGTGTCATTCTTACTTAATCATGACAGATTGATCTCCAGCCATGTCCTCATCAACACCCACACCTGTGTTAATGGAGCAATCACTGAAAAGAGGTTAGCTGGTCCTTTTAAGGCAGGGCTGCAATGATGTTGAAATGTGTTTTGGGGGATAAAGTTCATTTTCTAGCCAAATATTGACTTTGCAAGTAATTGCTGTTAAGCTGATCACTCTTTATAACATTCTGGAGTATATGCAAATTGCCATTAGAAAAAGTGAAGCAGTAGACTTTGTAAAAATTAATATTTGTGTCATTCTCAAAACTTTTGGCCATGACTGTACAGCAGAGATTCATCTCTCCTCCAACCCCACAGCACTGATCACTACTGGGCATGTGCATAAAGTGCAGCACAGATACAACTTGCCTCCGACCCACAGCACTGGTCACTACTGAGCATGTACATAAATTGCAGCACAGATTCTTCTCCGACGACCCCATAGCACTGCCTCACTACTGAGCATTTGCATAAAAGTGCAGCGCAGATTCATCTCACCTCTGAACCCACAGCACTGATCACTACTGAGCATGTGCATAAAGTGCAGCACAAATTCGTCTCGCCTCCGATCCCCACAGCACTGATCACTACTGAGCATGTGCATAAAGTGCAGCACAAATTCGTCTCGCCTCCGATCCCCACAGCACTGATCACTACTGAGCATGTGCATAAAGTGCAGCAGAGATTCATCTCGCCTCCGACCCCACAGCACTGATCACTACTGAGCATGTGCATAAAGTGCAGCACAAATTCGTCTCACCTCCGATCCCCACAGCACTGATCACTACTGAGCATGTACATAAAGTGCAGCAGAGATTCATGTCGCCTCCGACCCCACAGCACTGATCACTACTGAGCATGTACATAAAGTGCAGCAGAGATTCATCTCACCTCTGACCCCACAGCACTGCCTCACTACTGAGCATGTGCATAAAGTGCAGCACAGATACAACTCGCCTCCGACCCCACAGCACTGATCACTACTGAGCATGTACATAAAGTGCAGCAGAGATTCATCTCACCTCTGACCCCACAGCACTGCCTCACTACTGAGCATGTGCATAAAGTGCAGCACAGATACAACTCGCCTCCGACCCCACAGCACTGATCACTACTGAGCATGTACATAAAGTGTAGCATAGACTCATCTCGACTAAAAGCCTAGATCCTTAGATCAGGAAAAAAATACATTTCAGAACTTTTCCAAATTATTATAAAGACATTTACAGCACGTCCTGCACTGAACTACTGAACCCAATTATATATTTTAGGAGTCTGTGCATTTTATACTGCACAGCCCCGGTAGTAATAATATGAGATCTCCATGTACTGACTGTATATCAAGAGAACAATGATTCAATGTATGAGCACAAGGATTAGGAGAAATGTAAAGAGAGAAAATATATTTAGCCTGATCAAATGGTTTCTTCATTTTAGATTTGGTCAGACATCTTTGTTTCACCTGCATTTTGAATCCAGTAATTTTGGCTTACAAATATTGATCCAATTATGCACTGTGTCGATGAGGCCATCTAAAGTTAATGCGCCTTAAGCCCAAATAGAAGGATAATGCAGTTTGAGCAAAAACAGGCTGTTTCACTCGTACAACCCCACTGACAATCGGTTGTATAACATTTATTGGAATTTTCTAGTGACCCTACACATTAAATGTAACGACCTGGTCAGCAGGCTAATGTACATAATATTTCCACTCACATTGATGTGGCCAAAGGGGCGATTAACATGCCCAATCATTTTGTAATCCATGGAGAGAAGTTGCCTCAGAGGTGTCTACCAGCAGCCTAATTCATATTTCATGGTCTGTATGGGGAGCGCAATTGGACTGACCTGGGTCTACCGAATCTCATACCTAGGGCAATGTGGCCTGAACACGGACTGTGAAATACGCTCGTATGAACCCGGCCTTGTTCAGTACAGGTGCACACTTGTGTGAGCAAAGTGTGTGTGTGCATTTGAGCATAGCTGTTTGACAAATTAGCCATGGTTCCAGCTATTGAAAGTGTATTCCCACCTTTAGTAGGGACCCATTCCCCATGCTATAAACACAAGTTCCCCCACTCTTCTGAGTGATAACCTGTAGGTGAGTATATGTTTAATGTATAAACTAAATATTAGTGTATGGAAAGTTGAGGAGTTCTGTTGTTGGCTGAATCTATTCTCAATGGAAAGAAAGAGTTTAAAGCATATTTTCTATGTGTGATATCAATTTTCATTTTAAATGCCATGATGTTTTTTTTTAAGTGCATGGCTGTGTGAATTGTAAACACGTCCTCCAATGATTTTCCTAGTTGCCTTCTCTGTAGCATTCCAGGTTTTTTTTATTAAAGGAAATCTTGTGAGGATCATCCCTCCTAAGTCATCTACATGGGCATGTAGTTCATCGAAACTTCAGTCAAATAATACTTTGATATGTGCAAACTAATATCTTATTCCAGAAAAATCCATGATTTTCTCATGCGCAAATGAGTTTAGATCTATGGACCAGCCCAGATCTTCCTGAGAATCTGCCTCCAGAGCTTATTTTAAATGATAGGGAGTGTTACCAGTTTGAGACATGTAGATCAGAAGAGCAGGCTGTCAGGCATTACATGTCTCACAGTGGTAACTAATTTTTTCATTTAAAATAAGCTCTGGAGGAAGATGCTCCGGGAGATCTGTGTCCAGCCGACAGATCTTAACAGCTCATTTCAATATTAAGGAAAACATGGATTTCCCATTCGCAAGACATCGGTAGATATCACAATCTTTTTATTCAACTTTCTATGACCTGCATGTCCATGTAGACAGCTTGTGAGGGTTGAGCCGAATGACAGATTACCTTTTAATTCCTCCGGTCCCCAAATTTATTTCAGCTAGTTTAACCTTTTTGTTCCTTTCTATGTGAAAATTTATGGTATTCCTTTCATTTAGGTCATGTGATCTCAGGAGAACACCCTGGGAATTGCAAGACTTTATGTTAACTAAGGCTATGTGCACACGTTCGGGAATTGCCGCGGAAATTTCCGTGGCAATCCCGCACCTCTCTGCCGCGGGAAATACGCATTTTATAGGTATGCTTATTCCCGCTAAAAACTAGCGTTTTGCAAGCGTAATTAGCTTGCAGAATGCTAGCGTTTTCCAAGCGATCTGTATCATCGCTTGGAAAAGTGATTGACAGGTTGGTCACACGAGTCAAACATAGTATTTGACAAGTGTGACCAACTTTTTACTATTGATGCCACCTATGCCGCATCAATAGTATAAAGATCTAATGTTAAAAAAAAAAAAAAAAAATCGAGATATTCTCACCTTCCGGCGGCCCCCGCAGCCTTCCTGGTCCTCACTCCCGTTCCCAGTGATGCTTAGCTACAATGACCCCAGATGACGTAGCATCACGCGAGACCGCTAAGTCATCTGGGGTATTCTCGCAAGGCATCACTGGGAACGGGAGTTGCCGGGAGCATCGCTGAGGAGCGGGAAAGCTGCGGGGGCCGCCGGAAGGTGAGAATTTCAAGATTTATTATTTTAATTATTGTTTTACCAAGGATATGGTACCCAGGGCCTGGAGGAGAGCCTCCTCTCCTCCAGACTTGGTACCATCCGCACTTGAACCGCTTACTTTGCGCATGGTGGGCATAGCCATATGCAGAAAGTTAGCGGTTCAATGCGCTCCTATGGCGGCGGAATCGCCGCGATTCCGGAAAAAAAGTGAACGTGCTGCGTTTTTTTTCCGCGATGCGTTTTTTTTTTTTTTTTGCGGAAAAAAACGCAGCATGTGCACAAAAATTGCGGAATGCATTGTAATAATAGGATGCTTAAGGCATGCGTTTTTTCAGCGGAAAACCGCTGCAAAAATGCTAAAAAAACGCGAAAAATCATGAACGTGTGCACATAGCCTGAAGGTGTTGGAAATCCCACAATCTCAGTTATCAGAACTGTCTGTATGATGAAATTACACACGTGGTCAAAATTGTTGGTAGCCCTCATTTAGTGACAGAAATATCTTGAGACTGACTAAAGTAATAATAAATAAAAAATCTATGAAAATCAACAAATGAAAGTCAGACATTGCTTTTCAACCATGCTTCCACAGAATTTAAAAAAAAATAAAACTCATGAAATAGGCCTGGACAGAAATGATGGTACCTTTAACTTATTATTTTGTTGCACAACCTTTTGAGGCAATCACTGCAATCACACGATCCCTGTAACTGTCAATGAGACTTCCGCACCTCTCAACAGGTATTTTGTCCCACTCCTCAAGAGCAAACTGCTCCAGTTGTCTCGTGTTTGAAGGTTGCCTTTTCAAGACTGCATGTTTCAGCTCTTTCCAAAGTTGCTCAATAGGATTTAGATCAGGGCTCATAGAAGGCCACTTCAGAATAGTCCAATGTTTTCCTCTTAGCCATTCTGGGGTGTTTTTAGCTGTGTGTTTTGGGTCATTATCCTGTTGCAAGACCCATGACCTGCGACTGAGACCAAGCTTTCTGACACTGGGCAGCACATTTCTTTTTACAGGGGTGGGCCATTTATATGGATACACATAAATAAAATGGGAGTGGTTGGTGATATCAACTTCCTGTTTGTGGCACATTAGTATATGGGAGGGGGAAAACTTTTCAAGATGGGTGGTGACCATGGCGGCCATTTTAAAGTTGGCCATTTGGATCCAATTTTATTTTTTCCAATGGGAAGAGGGTCATGTGACACATTAAACTTATTAAGAAGTTCACAAGAAAAACAATGGTGTGCTTGGTTTTAACGTAACTATTCTTTCATGAGTTATTTACAAGTTTCTCTTTGTTTACAGCCATTGACATGTTGCAGAGGTTAACACATGAGGAGCGGATAGAAATTGTGTTGATGTCTGGTGAACGCAGTACCTGGGTCATTGCAGCAGATTTCAATGCAAGATACCCTACGAGAGCACCCATCTTCCATGCTACAGTTAGAAAACTGCTTGCCAAATTTCGTGAAACAGGTTCAGTGTTGGATTTGCCAAAATGTGGACGCAAGAAAACTGTCACTAATGAATAAACATCAGTGGCTGTCCTAGCTTCATTCAGCAAGAGCCCACAGCGTAGCATGTCACTGGAGAGTGGCATCAGTCGAACATCCCTTCGGCGGATATTAGTTACAAATGGCACCCTTACAAAATCCAGCTGCTGCAGCAGCTCAACGAGGATGACCCAGATCGGCGCGCTGAATTTGCAGAATGGGCAAAACAAAAATTAGAACAGGACCCTCCGTTTACACAGAACATTATGTTCAGTGATGAGGCAAACTCTTTTGTGAATGGTGAAGTTAAACATAACCACAGCTATTGGTCTGACACTAACCCACAATGGATAGATCCCTGAAAGACTTGGAACAAAAAAATCGATGGTATGGTGTGGTATATGGGGTACAAAGATAGTGGGGCCATTCTTCATCAATGGAAACGAGATGTGCAGCATCTGAAAGAATGGATACTGGAAGCCTGTGCTAGCATTTCTTCTGCGGTGTTGCTATCAGTGGGATGAGAGGGTTATATTGACAATCCAACACAATGGGCAGCACTTTGAACACATTTTATGAGTGGTCATAAACTTATCAATAACTCAAGAAAGAATAAAGTTACGTTAAAACCAAGCTCAACATTGTTTTGTGAAATTCTCAATAAGTTTGATGTGTCACATGACCCTCTTCCCATTGGAAAAAATAAAGTTGGATCAAAGATGGCTGACTTCAAAATGGCCACCATGGTCACCACCCATCTTGAAAAGTTTCCCCCTCCCATATACTAATGTGCCACAAACAGGAAGTTGATATCACCAACCATTCCCAGTTTATTTAGGTGTATCCATATAAATGGCCCACCTTGTAGAATCCTTTGATAGTCTTGAGATTTAATTGTACCCTGCACAGATTCTAGACACCCTGTGCCAGATGCAGCAAAGCAGCCCCAGAACATAACAGAGCCTCCTCCACGTTTCACAGTAGGGACAGTGTTCTTTTCTTGATATTCTTCATTTTTTTCCATCTGTGAACATAGAGCTGATGTGCTTTGCCAAAAAGTTCCATTTTTGTCTCATCTGTCCATAAGACATTCTCCAAGAAGCTTTGTGGTTTATCAACATGTAGTTTGACAAATTCCAGTTTGGCTTTTTTATGATTTTTTTCAACACTGGTGTCCTCCTTGGTTGTCTCCCATGAAATCCACTTTGGCTCATACAACGACGGATGGTGCGATCTGACACTGATGTTCCTTGAGCGTGAAGTTCACCTTTAATCTGTTTAGAAGTTTTTTTGGGCTCTTTTGTTACCATTCGTATTATCCGTCTCTGATTTGTCATCAATTTTCCTCGTGCGGCCACGTCCAGGGAAGTTGGCTACAGTCCCATTGAGCTTAAATTTCTGAATAATATGTGCAACTGTAGTCACAGGAACATCAAGCTGCTTGGAGATGGCCTTATAAATTTTACCTTTAACTTGTTTGTCTATAATTTTCTTTCTAATCTCCTGAGACAACTCTTTCCTTCGCTTCCTCTGGTCCATGTTGAGTGTGATACACACCAAGTCACCAAACAGCACAGTGAATATCTGTAGTCCTCTATACAGGCTCACTCACTGATTCTAAGATTGTAGACAGCTGTGATGCTAATTAGTGATTTAACATGTCCCTTTTGTCACAATATTTTCAGGGGTACCATCATTTCTGTCCAGGCCTATTTCGTGAGTTTTATTTATTTATTTTTTTTATTTTGTGGAAGCATGGTTGAAAAGCAATGTCTGACTTTCATTTGCTCATTTTCATAGATTTTTGATTTATTATTACTTTTGTCAGATTCAAGTTATTTCTGTCACCATTGTGGGTTTTTCTGTCATTAAACGAGGGGTACCAACAATTTTGACCACGTGTGTACCTGGACCGTATCACTGAAGATCTAAAAAGAAGAATGAAACTCTCATCACAGATAATTATGACTTCACAGCTCCTCTTACAATTTAGGCTATAGGAGATTACAGCTCAGCCTCCTTACGATATACTTATAATTGCTTATTTAGGAAAAAATGAAGAAATGGATAATCAGTGTTATCCTAGCAGACACGACATGCTACTGACTCTAGCTGATCATGTAGTGCTGTACTGATGTATCATAGGTTTGACAGAGCATGGAGGAATAAAATTAAGGATGAGAGCTATAAATCAAAATAGCTTGAAAAGTGGAGGCTAAATTACATGTAAGTAAAGTACCTTATTTTTCGGACTAGGATGCACCGGACCATAAGACGTACCAAGGTTTTAGAGGAGGAAAATAGAAAAAATTGAAGAAAAATGTGGTCAAGATGCACTGTTATTTGGGGATCCCCATCTGCTGCTAACACTGTTATAGGGGTAATATTCCCCAATTATGTACTAATATCCCTCATATATGTCCCAATCTAGGTATTCATGGCCCCCCATTCAGGTATACATGACCCCCATCCTGGTATACATGATCCCCATCCCAATCCTGGTATATATGGCCCCTATCACGACGCACAAAAAAAAAATTCTACTCACCTTCCCTCCACTCCCTCGCGGCGTGGCATCCTGTTCTGATGCCGGCAGCTGACTTCAGCGTGTAAGCAGCACATGATGTCACTGCTATGCGCCCCCACATGCCGAGGTCAGCTGCCGGAATATTCACTGCTCCTCACGCCCGTGACTATGGGGGTGGGGAGCAGTAAATATTCATTTTCTTTAATAGCAGACACAGCTGATTGCCCAGCCGCTGCAGGAAGCCGGCGGCTACGCTTTGCCCTCTATTAAAGAGAATGAATATTCACTGCTCCACATGCCCATAGTCCCGCTCACCTCTTGATACTGGCTTTGGTGAAAAGAGGTGAGAGGGACTATGAGTGTGGGGAGCAGTGAATATTCGTTCTCTTTAACAGCAGGCACCCGTGTTAGCTGCTCCTGCCTCCTGTGACCTGTTCTTCCGTCGCTTCCCCTTCCCACAGGTACAAGCGTACTATAAGACGCACCTCCCACTTTCCTCCCAAAATTTTTTGGGGAAAATTGCATCTTGTAGTCCACAAAATGTGGTAAGTGCACTATACATAAAAGTGCAGAATGTGATAGATAATTGGATTATTGTAAAAAAAAACACTTGGTGTACATCTTTAACAAGGCTGTCCTACAAACCAATATACTCTACAATCAATAGATGGAAAATAAAGTATTTTAAGTTAGATGTGGGTTTTTTTATGCTCTGCAGAGAGAAACTGATAATGCTGCATCCTGCGTAAGGCTTGTATCCAACCAGGTAGAGGTAATTTACCTGCTGGTCAACACTTGCTGTTTGTATAGATCCGACAGAAGGAGGAATGATAAGTAAATATTCTCTACTGATTGTGCTGACGGGATTTTCTATATTTATGATCTTACTCCTCCTTGCTTCAGGTAATAATGTTATCGGCTACAGTGGAGAACCTTTGAGCTCACCAGAATAAATCACACCAGTGAGTACATATTCAGTATATCTGTATAATATACAGTACAGACCAAAAGTTTGGACACACCTACTCATTCAAAGATTTTTCTGTATTTTCATCACTATGAAAATTGTAGAATCACACTGAAGGCATCAAAACTATGAATTAACACATGTGGAATTATACATTACACTTTACAAAAAAGTGTGAAACAACTGAAAATATGTCTTATATTCTAGGTTCTTCAAAGTAGCCACCTTTTGCTTTGATTACTGCTTTGCATGCAGAAAAGGTGAACGGATGGACTCTACATGCCTGGTTCCCACCGTGAAGCATGGAGGAGGTGGTGTGATGGTGTGGGGGTGCTTTGCTGGTGACACTGTTGGGGATTTATTAAAAATTGAAGCTGTGGGCGGTCCAGCTCACCCCAAACCATCTTGGTTGGGTTCAGGTCTGGTGACTGTGGAGGCCAGGTCATATGGTGTAGCACCCCAACACTCTCCTTCTTGGTCAAATAGCCCTTACGCAGCCTGAAGGCGTGTTTGGGGTCATTGTCCTGTTGAAAAATAAATGATGGTCCAACTAAACGCAAACCGGATGGAATAGCATGCTGCTGCAAGATGCTGTGGTAGCCATGCTGGTTCAGTATGCCTTCAATTTTGAATAAATCCCCAACAGTGTCACCAGCAAAGCACCCCCACACCATCACACCACCTCCTCCATGCTTCACGGTGGGAACCAGGCATGTAGAGTCCATCCGTTCACCTTTTCTGCGTGCAAAGCAGTAATCTAAGCAAAAGGTGGCTACTTTGAAGAACCTAGAATATACAACATATTTTCAGTTGTTTCACACTTTTTTGTAAAGTGTATTGTATAATTCCACATGTGTTACTTCATAGTTTTGACGCCTTCAGTGTGATTCTACAATTTTCATAGTCATGAAAATACAGAAAAATCTTTGAATGAGAAGGTGTGTCCAAACTTTTGGTCTGTACTGTAGGTCTCCTTTCATTATGTATATTGCCAACCCTTATTACATAGTTCCCTCTCTTGTTATGTACAGCACCGTTCCTTACGTATCGGATTATTTTGATAGTTTTGCTATTTATAGCGCCCTGCTTTTTATTTCATAGCGTCCTCACTTTTAGTTATAAATTGAAATGACTGCTGATGAAGTATGGGAAAAGCTTCTTTTCTAATGGTCTGGTTGGTCTTCTGGTCAGGTGCTGCTCCATCAGCAGTCATTTTGTATCATATAACAAGAGAGGACTATATAAAAAGACAGGGTGCTGTGAATAACAAAAAAAACAAGAATACTCTATGTAAGGGACGGTGCTATACAGTGCAAGATATGATTATAATAATGGACAGCGCTGTACATAACACAGGATGCTACGTAATAATGGACAGCGCTACAACATAATTAGAGAGAATGCTACATAATAAGGGTTGGTGTTATATATAATAAAAGAGGAAACTATGTAATTAATGGTGGCTCTATACATAACAAGAACCTACACTATATACTAAGGGATGGTGCTATACATAAGGCTGCATTCCTGTAGCCATGTGAAGTGTCTGTTTGCTGCCCCTGTTTTTCATGGACAGCACTCAGACCCATTTAGTATGTTTTATTCTGATCCTCAAAATCAGATCAGAAAAAGACATGCTCGGAGTATCGCAGTTCACATTCTTGGTGTAATGCAACTACGGAGCAGTTGCGTGTAACCTCCACCAGGGGGCGCTGGTGAGGGGAAGACGGGTTGCACTCACCATATAGCACCACAGTGCAGACGTGCAGACTGCCACTAGGAGGCGGCAGAGTAGTCAGACAGGCCGGGTCAGCAACAAACAGGAAGAAGTATCAGAGGTCACAGCAATGCACATGGTCAGAGACAAGTCAGAGCCAGACGGGAACGTGGTATCCAAAACGTGAGACGGAAAGAGGAGTCAGGGTACAAGCCAATGAGTCAAAAGCCGGTGGGTAACGTAGTATCAGAGACAGAAAAGCAAGAGGCAGCCGAGTCATACACTGTAAGGGAAACAAAGTCAGGGATAGGGAATGGGTCAAACACTAATACAGGAAGTCAGAGGCAGAAGGATCACTAGGGTATACGGGTCAGCTGCTCTAGCTTGGAAGCATGAACTATCACTGATGTTGCCTGCAAGTCACAGCAAACTGAAATAGCCAAAACGAGGCAGAAGGGATTAACCCCCGCATGACCAGTCCAGGGAGAGCATAGCAGAAAACAAACCCCGGACTGGATCATGACAGTACCCCCCCCTCTCAATGGGGTCACAGGACTCCCAGGTTTCCCTGGACAACGAGCGTGAAAGGCCCGGACCAACCGATCCGCATGGACCGAACGTGCCGGCACCCACAACCGGTCCTCCAGACCGTAACCCTTCCAATGAATCAGATATTGGAGTGAGCAACGGACCATGCGAGAGTCCACAATCCGTTCTACCTCATACTCATTCTGGTCATCCACCAAAATAGGTGACGGAGGAGATGGAGACATCCCAGAGGAAGAGCCTTATGGAACACGTTGGGGATCTGCAGAGATGGGAGAAGGCACAAACGGAAGGCCACAGGTTTGACTACCTTCACAATCTCATAAGGGGCAATGAACTTTGGCCCCAAACTCGCAGGAACCTTAAGCTTAATATTTCTGGTGGATAACCGTACGTTATCCCCAACCCGGAATACTGAACCCACAAATCGTCTCTTGTCAGCAAAGAATTTATACCTCCTCTGAGACTCCCCGATGTCCTTCTGAACCTCCTGCCACACCTCCCCCAACCGTTGCACAGCCAGATCAGCCCCAGGACATCCTGAATCCAGTTGGGAAAATTCCCCAAAATGAGGGTGAAACACATTATTACAGAAGAAAGGGGAGGTGCCCGTGGACTGATTAATGCAATTATTAAAAGCAAACTCAGCCACAGGCAAAGAAGAACACAATCATCTTGTTGAGCTGTGGTCAGGCAATGCAAAATTTGTTCCAAGGACAGATTGGTCCTCTCTGACCATTAGTCTCAGGATGATATGCTGAAGAAAAGGTCAAACAGATACCCAACCTTTTATAAAACGCCCTCCAAAACTTGGACACAAACTGCATTCCCCTGTCCGAAACCACACTCACAGGCACACCATGCAGTCGCACCACATGTTCAACAAATAATTTAGCTACGGTCTCAGCATTAGGCAGACCTGTCAAAAGTACAAAATGCGCCTGCTTACTATATCTGTCCACCACCACCTAAATGACCGTTTTACCACTAATAGGAGGAAGATCGGTGATAAAATTCATGGACAGGTGAGTCCATGGTCTATCAGGAATTGGCAATGGCACCAATTCCCCGGCCGACCGGTTATAGGAGCTTTTGGCACGAGTACATAGATCACAGGACGACACGAACTAAACCACATCCGAGGCCAACGAGGACCACCAAAATAACCTAGAGATGGCTTTACGGGTAGCCGAGATTCCAGGATTCCTACTCAGGGCTGAATCATGAAACTCCTGAAGTATCCTAAGAAGAAATTGAATAAGCACAAAGAGCTTATTAACAGGCAATGACGGCGGGGCAAAGGATTGGGCCTCACGAATCTTCCGCTCCAACAACGAGGCTATTCCAGCTACAACCACACCATGCTGAAGAATGGAGGAAGAAGGTTCAGGAGGTGATATCGGATCCATACTACGAGACAAGGCATTGTTTTAACATTTTTAGAACCGGGCCGAAAAGTAATAGAGAATTGAAACCGTGAGAAAAAAAGCCTGTCTCGGTGTCAACCTCTTGGCGGACTCAATGTAAGCCAGATTCTTATGATCTGTAACCACAGTGATTTGATGGCCCGCCCACTCCAAAAAATGCCTCCATTCTTCAAATGCAAGTTTAATGGCCAATAACTCTCAGTTACCTACATCATAATTATTTTCCACAGAAGAGAATTTCTTCGAGAAGAAGGCACAAGGTCTTAAATTGGTTAAAGTGGCAGGTCCCTGGGACAATACCACCCCCACCCCCACCTCCAAGGCGTCCACCTCCACAATAAAAGGTTCAGATGAATCCGGTTGAATCAATACAGTGGCAGACATGAAACATTTCTTTAACGCCACTGCAGCTGGAGCATGGCAATTCTTGATATCAGAGCCCTTTCAAGTCAAATCAGTGAGGGGTTTAACAATTTGAGAAAAATCCCTTATACATTTCCTATAATAATTAGCGAACCCCAAGAAATGCTGAAGACCTTTAAGATCTCGGGGTTGGAGCCAGTCCACAATGGCCTGAACCTTTCTGGGTTCCATGCGAAATCCTTCAGCTGGCAAGATGAACCCCAGAAATGACAACTCCTGGACCAAAAACAAACATTTCTCTGGTTTAGCAAAGAGACAGTTTTCCCGGAGTCTCTGGAGAACTGCACGGAGATGACTCATGTGGGCCTGCTTCTCCACAGAGTACACCAGAATATCATCAAGATATACCACCATGAAGTGCACAATAAAGTCAGAGAAGACATGGTTGATGAAATTTTGGAAAACAGCCGACGCATTAGTCAAACCGAAAGGCATAACCAAATTTTCGAACAGCCCCTCAGAGGTGAGAAACACAGTTTTCCACTCATTCCCTTCCTGTATACGGATAAGAGTGTATGCCCACTGGAGATCCAATTTAGAAAACCAGACAGTTGGTTGTATAAATCAGGGATAAGTGGAAGGGGATACGTACTTCTCACAGTGATCTTATTCAATTATCGAAAATCGAGGCATGGGCGCAAACGACCATCTTTTTTCTTTACAAAAAAGAACCCAGCCGCCACAGGGGACACCGAAGGGCGAATGTGCCCCTTGCGAAGACTCTCACAGATACAGTATATTCTTTTATGACCGTACGCTCAGGATCGGATAAATTATACAAACGAGCCTTGGACAATTTAGCATCGGGAACAAGTTCAATGATACAATTAAATGGGGGTGTGGTGGTAAAACCTCAGTCTTTCTTTTGGAGAACACATCCACAAAGTCCTTCAGGTACTCCGGAATACCCCAAACTGTCGGATGCCATAGACATAGTAGTAACACAACCTTCATTAGATCCCCACTTCACAATATCTTGGGACCCCCAGTCAATAATCGGGTTATGAAGCTGCAACCAAGGAAACCCCAACACCAGGCCAGCAGGGAGATTATCCAAGACAAAACATGAAATACACTCCTGGTGTAGGGCCCCCATCCTGAGGATGAACTCTTCAGAGATTAAATTACCCCCCCCCCCTTTTTGAGAGGTGTAGAGTCAATGGCCACGATTTTAATAGGAGTCCCCAACCTAACTGACCCTAACTTACAGGTGACCACCAGTTTAGAGACAATTAGGTTCATGGATGGCCCACAGTCTACAAAGGCCTAAGTGGGAGTGAAGCAATTCTCAACACCAAGTTCCACTTTTAACAGTACTTTAAGGAATGAGGAAAAAGGTACCTGTGAGTCTGGGCAACCTCCTCAGCAGTTACCCAAACTTAAGCTTTTCCCGACACCTTGGGAGTAGGAGGACAGGAGGGACAGTCCTTGTTCCAAAGTCCTGGAGCACCACAGTAAAAACAAAGTTTACCTTCCCGTCGCCGTCTCCTTTCTCTTTCCTTGAAGGTGATGGCCCCTACTTCCATGGGCTCAGCAGGTTGTGAGGGTTCCAGTTTAACCGGAAGGAAAGGAGCCTCCTGTTGCACCACTCCTTTCTCCCGTAACCTCCGATCCATGCGATCGGCCTGAGTCATGGCCTCTTCCAGAGAGCTGGGAGGAGGATGAAGAGCCAGAGCATCCTTTAAATGATCAGTCTGTCCCCTCCGGAACTGACACCTGAGTGCTGAGTCATTCCAGGACACCTCTGGGGACCATCGCCGAAATTCCGAACAGTACTATTCGGCAGAGAGCTTTCCTTGATATAGACCCATAATTTTGTCCTCTGCCAATCTGCCTTGGTCTGGTTCGTCATAGATGAGGCCCAGAGCCTCAAAAAACATGTTCAAAGACATTCTTTCGGGGGCAGTCGGGGGTAATGAAAAAGCCCAATACTGCGGACCCTCCCTCAGTAAAGATATAATTATCCCCACCCGCTGACTCTCATCCCCTGAAGACTGGGGTCTGAGGGAAAGTAATAGTTTGCAACCCTCCCTGAACATGGGGGACTTATCCTTCTCGCCAGAGAAGGTGTCAGGGAGTTTCACCGAAGGTTCAAGGGAGTGCAGAGACACGTCAGTCACCTCACTAGACTTACTGACAGAGGGAGTCCCCCGGGTTATCTTAACTGTCTCAGCCATCTCCCTCTGTACCTGCTTCTGAGAAGTAACCAAGACCCTGTGCTCCACAGATAACTACTGCATTATCTGAGTAAGGTTAGCCACTTGGTCTGCCAGAGTATGGAGCGGATCCATACCAGAGAAAAAAAAGTGCAAAATCCCCTTTAAATGTAGTGGCTCAGTGATAATGTAATGCAACTGCGGAGCAGTTGCGCGTAACCTCCACCAGGGGGCACCGGTGAAGGGAAGACGGGTTGCACTCACCGTATAGCACCATAGTGCAGAAGTGCAGACCACCACTAGGAGGCGGCAGATTAGTCAGACAGGCCGGGTCAGCAACAAACAGGAAGAAGTACCAGAGGTCACAGCAATGCACTTGTACCAGAAGTCAGAGCCAGACGGGAACGCGGTATCCAAAACATGAGACAGAAAGAGGAGTCAGGGTACAAGCCAATGAGTCAAATGTAGTAATGTACTATCAGAGACAGAAAAGCAAGAGGCAGGGTTCAGAGTTCAAGCCGAGTCATACACTGTAGGGAAACGACCAAATATACACAAAGACAGGGATAGGGAATGGGTCAGACACTAATACGGGAAGTCAGAGGCAGGAGAATCCCTAGGGTATACGGGTCAGCTGCTCTAGCTTGGAAGTATGAACTATCACTGACGTCACCTGCACGCCACAGCAAACTGAAATAGCAAAAACAGATCCAAAATGAGGCAGAGGGGATTAACCCCCACATGACCAGACCAGGGAGAGGATAGCAGAAACCAAACTATCCTATCTGCTATCCTCTCCCTGGACTGGTCATGTGGGGGTTAATCCCCTCTGCCTCATTTTGGATCTGTTTTTGCTATTTCAGTTTGCTGTGGCGTGTAGGTGACGTCAGTGATAGTTCATACTTCCAAGCTAGAGCAGCTGACCCGTATACCCTAAGGATTCTCCTGCCTCTGACTTCCCGTATTAGTGTCTGACCCATTCCCTATCCCTGTCTTTGTGTTTATTTGGTCGTTTCCCTACAGAGTATGACTCGGCTTGAACTCTGAACCCTGCCTCTTGCTTTTCTGTCTCTGATAGTACAATCATGACACTTGGATCCATGATTTTCACTGATATGTGAATGGATCTATCAAACTCTATGAGTCAGTGTGTTGTCCAATAAAAGAATTTCTGTCAACACATGGACATTTCACACAAATGTAGCCTAATAGAGGTTGTTTAACAATTAACAGTATTACTCTGTCATATACTGTAGTACAGTCACAGAATAATACTTCCAATGACCGCTGTTGTCTCATCTGATTGGTGTCGTTTTCTATTTCTTGTCTATCTGGCCAGACCTTCATGTCGACATCTCCCAATCATGACTCGTCTTGTCAGAACAATCACCGCAGCCCTAAAAATAACAAGGTCACTGATATTATATATATATATATATATATATATATATATATATACATTTTCCTACCAAATTAAAAATCCCCCGCACTGCGCCTCTGAATACATATATGTCCCCACTATTAATATACTATTAGGGGATGGGAGAAGATGTTACCATGGTCATATAATAAAATGAGGGTAGGGGAGTGAGAAAGGATGCTATCAGGTAATGTGTCCCATCCTGGTACACTTCCAGTGGCATTTTGTCCCATCCTAGACCCCTCCTTGAGGTAATGTGCCCTATCCTGGTGTAATGTATCCTGTCCTGGTCTCCTTCCTTGGGTAATGTGCCCTATCCTGATCCCATTACCTGTGTAATTTTTCCCATTCTCGTCCACTTCCTGTGGTAATGTGTTTCATCCTGGGACCCTACGTGATGTAATGTGCCCCATCCTGGGCTTCTTCCTCAGGTAATGTGTCCCATCCTGGTCCCTTTCCTGGGATAATGTGCTTCATTCTGGTCCCCTTAGTGGGGTAATGTGTCCCATCTTGGGGTAATTTGTCCCATCCTGGCCCCCTTCCTGATGTAATGTGTCCTGTCCTTGTCCCCTTCCTGGGATAATGTTCCCCATCCTGGTCCCCTTCCTGGGGTAAAGTGTCCTATCTGAGGCCCTTTCTTAGGATAATGTGCCCCATCCTGGGCCCTTTCCTGGGGTAATGTTTCCCATTTGAGGCCCCTACGTGTAGTAACATGCCCTATCCCCGTCCTGGTGTAATGTGTCTCATCCTAGGCCCCTTCCTAAGGTAATATGTCTCATCCTGGTCCCCTTACTGGAGTAATGTGTCCCATCCTGGGCCCTCTTTGGGTAATGTGCCCCATCCTTGACCCCTTCCTGAGGTGATGTTTCCCATCCTGGGCCCCTTCCTAGGGTAAATTGTTTCATCTTGATTCCCTTCCTGGGTTAATGTATCCCATCTTCCTCCACTTCCTGGGGTAATGTGCCCAATTCTGGTCTCGTTCCTAGGGTAATGTTTCCCATCCTTGTCCCATTCCTGGTGTAATATACCCATCCTGGTCCGCTTTTTAGGAAAATTAGAGCACTCCTGGGAAAATGTGATCTTTCCTTGTCCACTTCCTGGAGTAACATGTCACATGCTAGTCCCTTTACTGGGGTAAGGTATACCATCCTCGTCCCCTTTTTGGGGTAATGTGCCCCATTCCGGTCTTGTTCCGTGGGTAATTTGTCCTATCCTGGGCCTCTTTCTGGGGTAATGTGTCACATCCTGGGTATTGTGTCCCATCCCAGGACCCTTCCTGGGATAGTGTGCCTCATCCTGGTCCCCCTCCTGGAGTAATGTGTCCCATCCAGGTTTCCTTCCTAGAATATTTTGCACAATGCTGGGATAATGTGCCCCATCCAGGTCCCCCTCCTGGGGTAATTTGCCCCATCCTGGGGCACTGTGTCCCATCCTGGTCCCCTTCCTAGGGTAATGTGTCCCATCTTGGTCCACTTCCTCTGGTTATGTGTCCCATCCTGGACCCTTTCTTGGAGTAATGTGCCCCATCCAGGTGTAATGTGTCCCATCCTGAACCCCTTCCTGGGATAATGTGCCCTTCCCTGATCCCATTCCTTGGGTACTGTCTCCCATCTTGGTCCCTTTCCTGGGTAATGTACCCCATCCTGGGCCTCTTCCTGGGATAATGTGTACAATCCTAATCCTCTTCCTGGTGTAATGTGTCCCGGCATCTTCCCCTTTGTTATGGACTGACCTGGGTTGGAGTAGTGGTATTGTAACCACTAGGGGCAGCACCGACAGGTAGCGTAGTGTTATGTTTTGGTAGCTGAGGAGAGCAGGCAAAAACGGCAATACACCAGAGAGGTTGGAATCTACTGGATTGCAGAATCCTGACTAACCACCACAACTAAAGGCAGCCGTGGAGCGTTCCTACGTTGGTCCTAGATGCCTCGTCACAGCCTGAGAGGCTAACTACACCTAAAGATAGAAAGAGGAAAGCTATCTGCCCCGGAGCAGATCCCCAAAGAACATAGGAAGCCCCCAAACATGTAATGGCGGTTAGACAAGAGGAAATACAGACAAAGACAGAAAATAGTATGAGCAAACGCTGGGGCCCAATCTGCCTAGGCAGAAAAAGGATAGGAAGGATTCTTACTGCAATCCAAAAAAAACCCTAAAAAAACCAACGCTACTAATTGCAAAAACACCTGAGATCACACGACCTCTATCACCTAAATTAGTTCTCTGGTGTAACAAAACTAAGCCGCAGCCACAGAAAAAACTTGAAAAGGCAAATGAACAAACAACAGAGGCTCCAGAGGAACCGAGAAGAGACCAAGCCCCCCGGGGAGGGGAACCTGGCCAACCTCACAGAAATGCAGAGAAATATGCAAAAGGCTAGCACAAAAAACAAAAAACAGAAAATATCTTATCTGAGAGCAGGAGAAGAGGCAAGACTCAGCAAGCTTCCAAGTGAACCAGGAAACAACGTTGAGACAAGAACAATTGATCACCGGCAACCATGATGGGGGGAAACCTCCCTTATATCCAGCCAGTCCGTGATTCCTGATTGCCAATCCTCATTGAATGGTTCAGTACTGTTTGTAACCACCAGAGGGAGCTTCTGCTCAGAATTCATTTCTAAAACATTCATAACAGTATCCCCCCCCTTGAGGAGGGGTCACCGAACCCTCATTTGTGCAACCAGGTCGGTCAGGATGAGCTCTGTGATACGCACGGATCAGTCTCCTAGCATGGATGTCCGAAGCAAACACCCAAGAATTGTCCTCCTGACCATAACCTCTCCACTTAACCAAATACTGGAGTTTCCGTCTAGAAAAACGAGAATCCAATATTTTCTCAACCACATACTCCAGATTGCCCTCAACCTAAACAGGGTCAGGAGGCGCAGCCATAGGAACCACTGGCTCGACAAACCTCTTCAATAAGGACTTTTGGAACACGTTATGGATCTTAAATGTCCCTGGAAGAAGTAAACGAAAGGAAACAGGATTAAGAATCTCCATGATCTTATAAGGTCAAATGAACCTAGGCTTAAACTTAGGAGATGCAACTCTCATAGGGATATTTCTTGAGGACAACCAGACCAAGTCCCCCACTTTAAACCGAGGACCATCAGTCCTATGCCGGTTGGCAAACCGCTGGGCCTTCTCCTGAGAGAGGGACAACCTCTACACTACCTGGTCCCAAATCTGCTGCATACGCTTCACAACAGAGTCAACACCTGGACAGACAGAAGCCTCCGTCTGTCCCGAAGAAAATCGAGGGTGAAACCCAAAATTGCAGAAAAATGGAGACATCAAAGTGGCAGAGCTTGCCCTATTATTAAGAGCAAACTCAGCCAAAGGCAAAAAAGAGACCCAGTCATCTTGATCAGCAGACACAAAGCATCTCAGATAAGTCTCCAATGTCTGGTTTGTTCTCTTAGTTTGTCCATTGGTCTGAGGATGAAAAGCAGAGGAGAAAGACAATTGAACACCAAGTTTAGAACAAAAAGTCCTCCAAAATCTGGAAACAAACTGGACTCCTCTGTCAGACACAATGTTCTCAGGAATGCCGTGTAACCGAACCACGTGCTGAAGGAACAAAGGCACCAATTCGGAGGAGGAAGGCAACTTAGGTAATGGCACAAGATGTATCATCTTGGAAAACCTATCACAAATCACCCAGATAACCGTCATTCTCTGAGAAACAGGGAGGTCGGAAATAAAATCCATAGAGATATGGGTCCATGGTCTCTTGGGCACAGGCAATGGCATCAACAAACCACTAGAGCGAGAGCAAGGCTTGGAGCGAGAGCAAGTCCCACAGGACTGCACAAACTCCCTGACGTCACGAGACAACGTAGGCCACCAAAAGGACCGACTCACCAAGCCTCTGGTACCAAAAATTCCGGGATGACCGGCCAACGCGGAACAATGAATCTCAGACATCACACTCTTCTTCCACTGGTCTGGGACAAACAATTTCCCAACAGGGCAGCGCTCGGGTTTATCCTCCTGACACCCCTCCAGAGCCAGTCTCAAATTGGGTGAGATGGCGGAAATAACCACACCCTCTTTCAAAATAACAGCAGGATCAGATAACTCAGGAGAGTCTGCAAGGAAACTCCTCGAGAGGGCATCCGCCTTAACATTTTTAGTGCCAGGAAGAAAGGAAACCACAAAATTAAAACGTGTGAAAAACAAGGCCCACCTAGCCTGTCTAGGATTAAGTCGCTTGGCTGATTCCAGATAAACCAGATTCTTATGGTCCGTGAGGACCACCACCTGATGTTTGGCTCCCTCCAGCCAATGTCTTCACTCTTCAAAAGCCCACTTCATGGCCAATAACTCCCGATTACCCACATCATAATTACGTTCAGTTGGAGAAAATTTTCGAGAGAAAAAAGCACAAGGGTTACTTTTAGAGGTCTCTGGATCTCTTTGGGACAAAACGGCACCTGCCCCAATTTCAGAGGCATCAACCTCCACCTGAAATAGCAGAGAAACATCAGGCTGCCGTAGAACAGAAGCAGAAGTGAATGTCCGTTTAAGTTCCTGAAACGCAGAGACTGCCTCAGGAGGCCAATTCACCACATCAGAACCCTTTTTGGTCAAATCAGTCAATGGTTTAACAATAACAGAGAAATTACCAATAAATTTACGATAAAAATTGGCAAAACCCAAGAATCTCTGAAGAGCCTTTAATGAAGTAGGTTGGACCCAATCACAGATGGCCTGAACCTTGACCAGGTCCATTTCAATAACAGATGGAGACAAAATGAATCCCAGAAATGAGATTCTCTGTACGCCAAAAAGACACTTTGATCCCTTCACATACAGAGCATTCTCTCTCAAAATCTGGAACACAGTCCGAACATGTTTCACATGAGAGTCCCAGTCATTGGAAAAAATCAAGATATCATCCAAATAAACAATCAGAAATTTATCCAAAAAATCCCTGAAAATGTCATTCATGAAGGACTGGAAGACGGAAGGAGCATTAGTGAGCCCAAAGGGCATCACTAGGTACTCAAAATGCCCCTCTGGGGTATTAAACGCCGTCTTCCATTCATCCCCGTGCTTAATGCGAATAAGGTTATACGCCCCCCTGAGGTCAAGCTTGGTAAACCAAGTAGCACTTTTCACCCTGGAAAACAGGTCAGAAATCAAGGGTAACGGATATTGATATTTCACAGTGATATAGTTCAAGAGACGATAATCAATACACGGCCTTAATGAACCATCCTTTTTGGCCACAAAGAAAAAAACGGCACCCAAGGGTGAAGAGGATGGTCTGATATGACCCTTCTCCAATGATTCCTTGATATAAGACCGCATAGTGTCATGTTCAGGTACAGACAAGTTAAAAAGGCGACCTTTAGGGAATTTACTACTAGGCACTAATTCAATAGCGCAGTCATAGCTCCTATGGGGGGCAAGGATGCAGATTTACTTTCACTAAACACATCAGAAAAATCAGTCAAAAAGTCAGGCACATCTTGAGCGTGGGGAGAGGCAGAAAAAACAGGAGTGTTGGCATTAACACATTGGCAGCCCCAACTGGTTACAGACACAGATTTCCAATCCAAAACAGGATTATGAGACTGCAACCAAGGGAAACCTAGTACAATTATGTCATGCAAATTATACAGCACCAAAAATTTGCAACTCTCCTGATGATCAGGTTCAACCCTCATTATCACCTGAGTAGAGAACTGGGGTTTATTCTCAGCCAAAGGGGTTGAATCAATCCCCAGTAGGGGAATAGACTTCCGTAGGGTATCAAGGGAAACCCACAACGTTTAGCAAAATCAAAATCCATCAGGTTAATAGCTGCTCCCGAATCAACAAAAGCCTGAGCAGAAAATGTGGACAGGGAGCAAATCAGGGTAACAGTCAACAGAAATTTAGTCTGAACACTACCCAAGACAACTGAGCGTGCAAAACATCTTCCCCGCTTAGGGCAGACTGAAATAGCCCCAGAAGCCACTCTATCACACTGCATGGGTTCAGAAGCTGGTTCACAAGGCAACACCATACCACGCATACCTCTACGCTCACGCAAACGTCTGTCAATTTGAATCGCCAATGACATAGAATCATTGAGACCAGAGGGAGCAGGGAAAGCCACCATAACATCTTTTACATTCTCTGACAGACCCTTCCGAAAAAGGGCTGCCAAAGCATCATCATTCCATTTGGTCAGAACTGCCCACTTTCGGAATTTCTGACAGTGCAACTCAGCGTCCTCAAGCCCCTGATTTAATGCCAACAAGGTTTTTTCAGCTTGATCAGTGACATTAGGTTCATCGTACAATAACCCCAGAGCCAGAAAAAATGCATCAACATTACTCAAAACAGGGTCCCCAGGTGTCAGGGAAAAAGCCCAATCCTGAGGATCGCCGCGCAGGAGAGAGATGACAATTTGAACCTGCTGTGCTGCGTTCCCTGAGGACTTAGGTTTTAAGGCAAAAAACAACTTACAGTTATTTTTGAATTTCAGAAATTTAGCTCGATCCCCCAAAAACAAATCTGGCATGGGGATCCTAGGTTCCACAACCGGCAACCCTGCAAGATAGGTAGCAATACTCCGAACTTCAGTGGCAAGCTGATCCACATGGCCAGACAACTGTGCAAACTCCATTGAGAGAAAAAAAAATCCTCCTCAGCACCCAGAGAAAAAGAGGGAAAAAAAAATGCAACAAACAGAGAAAAAAAAAAATCTCTGACAACTCTGACAACTTTTTTCTTTCCACACTTTTTTTTTTTCCCTTCTGTGAGTACCATATAATTTTCAGTTTGGCCGGTGATACTGTTATGTTTTGGTAGCTGAGGAGAGCAGGCAAAAACGGCAATACACCAGAGAGGTTGGAATCTACTGGATTGCAGTACCCTGACTAACCACCACAACTAAAGGCAGCCGTTGAGCGTTCCTACGTTGGTCCTAGACGCCTCGTCACAGCCTGAGAGGCTAACTACACCTAAAGATAGAAAGAGGAAAGCTATCTGCCCCGGAGCAGATCCCCAAAGAACATAGGAAGCCCCCAAACATGTAATGGCGGTTAGACAAGAGGAAATTACGGACAAAGACAGAAAATAGTATGAGCAAACGCTGGGGCCCAATCTGCCTAGACAGAAAAAGGATAGGAAGGATTCTTACTGCAATCCAAAAAAAAAACCCTAAAAAAACCAACGCTACTAATTGCAAAAACACCTGAGATCACACGACCTCTACCACCTAAATTAGTTCTCTGGTGTAACAAAACTAAGCTGCAGCCACAGAATAAACTTGAAAAGGCAAATGAACAAACAACAGTGGCTCCAAAGGAACCGAGAGGAGACCAAGCCCCCCGGGGAGGGGAACCTGGCCAACCTTACAGAAATGCAGAGAAATATGCAAAAGGCTAGCACAAAAACAAAAAACAGAAAATATCTTATCTGAGAACAGGAGAAGAGGTAGCCAAGGAGTCGATACACAGGAGCAACAATGTAGTTTCAAGAAGCAGCACATAGTGTAGTCCGGGATAGCTAAGAAGTCAGTACACAGGAGCAGCAATGTAGTTTAAAATGTCAGTACATAGCGTAGTCACGGATAGCCAAGGAGTCAGTACACAGGAGCAGCAATGTAATTTTAAGGAGCAGCACGTAGCGTAGTTAGGGATAGCCAAGGAGTCGGTACACAGGAGCAGAAATGTATTTTTAAGAAGCAGGTAAAAGGAAGCTTGACTAGAGGCTGGTAACTCAATAATCTTGCAAGGAAGGGAGTGCAATGCCCAATTTAAATAGGGTTAAGCCAATCAGGAACTCAGGGTGGAGACAATGAGGAACAACACAGGTACAAGTATCTGGGCTAGCACAGAACTGTCCAGCGAGCTGAATAGCTCAGTGGGAAGTGGGAAGAGCTGCAGCCTGGTGCACAAGAGCTGTTGGGTTTGAGTCATGAGAGTACTCCCCTCCTTCCAGAATGGCGTCTGGACATCTCAGGAGCTGGCTACTCTGGATGTCTCTGATGAAAAGCTCTTGTAAGCCTGGGTGCATGGACGTTGCCCTCCAGCTTCCATGAATTATCTTCTAGTCCATAACCCCTCCATTGCACCAAATATTGTAGTCTTCCTCTAAATCTTTTAGAGTCCAGACTTTCATCCACAATGTACTTTTCTTCACCATAGACTTTTTCTGGTGGAGGAGGTGGCTGAGTTCTTCTTGGAAATGGGCTCTCACTGAATGGTTTGAGCAGGATACATGGAACACAGTGAATTTTAATGTTGTTAGGAAGTTTTAAACGGAAAGCAACTGGGTTAATTTGTGCAGAAATTTGAAAATGTCATATGAATTTTTGACCTAATGTAGATGTCACGGGTGTGTCGCTGCGAAGATCATCGCGATTGCACACCCTGACTTCTCACAGCTGAGTTTCTGGTGCTGGGTGTTTTTCGGCAGAGAGGGAGTTAATTCTCCCTCTCTCTGTGCTGGACAAGACCAGCCTCGCTCAGCTGCAATTAATGTTGTTGTAATTGGATTCCTTCAAATACCTGCCTGTCTGCTAGGGAAGTGTCGGTGAAAGCATTCATGCAGACCAGCAGAGCAGATCGTATTGAGAAGTCTAAAGCTAAGAGTACCTGTTGTGGTTTTCTCCTCTCCTCGCTTTATTATTTATCTCCTTACCCGTTGGTGTTCCCTCTGTAGTGGTAGTTTTGTATGCAAGGTGGTCTTTTATTTTACCCCTTGTACTGTCTCGTTCGTCTTATACTGTGTGTGAAGGCAGTTACCTTCCTGTTCCCTGTGGTGGTAATCAGGGTCCTTCTCAGGACTAGATTACAGTGGTTAGGGATTCACAGGAGATAGGGTTACGCTGGCGGCCTGGACCTCTGTACCATCAACAGTACCTCCAGGTAGAGGGATTAGTCAGGACCCCAGCTTAGGGTCAGCATAGACCCCGGTCCTCCTGTATACAGAGACAGCGTGACATTTTCACCGACCATACTAAAGATTCCCCCCAGCCACCATGGATCCAGTAGCCAGTCTAGCTCAGCAGTTGCAGAGTTTGTCCATGGAGCTGAGGGACGTTAAGTCCAATGTTTTGTACCCCCCGGAGCAAGCCAGACCTGAACCTAAAGTAGCTCTCCCGGACAGGTTCACTGGAGGGCGGGACAAATTTTTTGCTTTCCGGGAGGCATGTAAATTGTACTTTCGGCTGCGACCTCGGTCATCTGGGAGTGAAGATCAAAGGGTGGGAATTGTCATCTCGCTCCTTCAAGGGGACCCCCAATCCTGGGCGTTCTCTCTTCCCCGGGCTCCCCGGCTCTCCAGTCAGTGGATAGATTTTTCGCAGCTCTGGGTCTTGTATATGATGACCCGGATCGGGTCTCCCTTGCTGAAACTAAGTTACGTAAGATACAGCAGGGAGATCGTCCGGCAGAGGAATTTTCTTCGGAGTTCCGTAGGTGGGCCACGGACACCCAGTGGAATGACCCGGCTCTTAGGAGCCAGTTTTGTCAAGGTTTATCTGACAAATTAAAAGATGTGTTGGCGCAGTATGACCCTCCCACGACACTGGAAGCCGCTATGGCCCTTGCTATTCGTATTGACAGACGTCTTCGGGAGAGGTGCGGGGTAACTTCGCCCTCTGTGATGACTCCACCTTCCTCAAGGGTCCCTTATACGGAGGTTCCCCTGGTCAGTCCAGAGGAGCCTATGCAATTAGGAGGGACATCATTCCGGGGGAGGGGATCGGTGGGGCGCCACAAGACAAGAAGTTGTTTCTTCTGTGGAAAAAAGGGACATTTTATTAGGGGGTGTCCATCCCGTCCTTTGCAGAGTGAGAAGTCGCCGGAAAACTATTGATCCCAGATTGTGTGGTGGACGGCAATCTGGGAGTAAGTATTTCGTCCCTAAGCTCGTCTCAGTTTCTCGTACCGGCGGAGGTGGTGGTGGGTGCGAGAACTGAGAGGATATCTGTTCTTCTGGATAGTGGGGCCGGGGCTAATCTGGTGGATGCTCGCTTTGCCCGGGTTCAAGGTATGCGATTGAGTGGGTTGGCTAAACCCGTCCCCATATTCTCGATCGACGCCAGACCTCTCGGTCAGGGAAGTTTTGTGCAAGCAGTGCATAACATAGATCTGCAAGTGGGGGCGCTACATAAGGAACTGTTGTCTTGTTATGTGTTGGAGGGTCTTCCCACTCCTATAGTGCTGGGCCTGCCTTGGCTAACTAAGCATAACCCGGTTATTAATTGGCAATCCAGAGAGATAACCCAATGGAGCGATTTCTGTAATAAAAACTGCATGAATACGGTCATTGGTGCGGTCGCTCCTAGGGCCTTACCTCCATTTCTGGTGGACTTTGAGGATGTATTCTCGGAGAAAGGGTGTCAAGAACTACCTCCTCATCGCGAGTATGACTGTTCTGTTAACTTGCTCCCTGGGGCCAAGTTACCGAAATCTAGGTTGTATAACCTTTCTGGTCCTGAGAGACAGGCCATGAAGGATTATATTTCAGAGAGTCTGGCTAAGGGGCATATTAGACCTTCATCTTCCCCGGTGGCCGCGGGGTTCTTCTTTGTGAAGAAAAAAGATGGAGGCCTACGCCCTTGCCTGGATTTCCGTGAGCTTAATTGGATTACGGTCCGAGATCCGTATCCGCTCCCACTTATTCCCGATCTCTTCAATCAGATTGTGGGTGCCAAATGGTTCTCTAAGTTGGATCTCAGGGGGGCGTACAATCTGATTAGGATGAAGGAGGGGGATGAGTGGAAGACGGCGTTTAACACTCCGGAGGGGCATTATGAGAACCTTGTCATGCCATTTGGTCTGAGTATTGCCCCGGCGGTGTTTCAACACTTTGTAAATGACATCTTTCGCCACCTAATGGGACAGTTTGTGGTCATATATCTGGATGATATCTTAATTTACTCGCCAGATCTTGTGTCTCATCAGGAGCATGTTAGGCAGGTGTTGCAGATCTTGCGGGATAATAAACTGTACGCCAAATGGGAGAAGTGTGTGTTCGCCGTACAGGAACTTCAGTTTTTAGGATTCCTGGTGTCTGCATCCGGTTTTCGTATGGACCCTGGGAAAGTGCGGGCAGTTCTTGAGTGGGATCTGCCAGAGGATCTTAAGGCATTACAACGTTTCCTGGGGTTTGCTAACTACTACCGGAAATTTATTCGTAATTTTTCGTCCATAGTTAAACCTCTCACAGACATGACTAAAAAAGGGACGGATTTTTCAAAGTGGTCTGACAAGGCTTGTCAAGCGTTTTCCTCTTTGAAAAAATGTTTTGCTTCAGCACCCATACTTATTCAGCCTGATGCATCACAGCCATTCATTGTTGAGGTGGACGCTTCCGAGGTAGGGGTGGGAGCAGTATTGTCACAAGGTTCGTCCCCTGGTAAATGGCATCCGTGCGCCTTCTTCTCTAAAAAATTGTCGTCCGCTGAGAGGAATTATGATGTCGGCAATAGGGAGCTCTTGGCCATTAAGTTGGCTTTTGAGGAGTGGCGTCATTTTTTGGAGGGGGCAGTCCACCCGGTCACCGTCATTACCGATCACAAAAACCTGCTATATTTAGAGTCCGCTAAACGTCTGAATCCCAGACAAGCTAGGTGGTCGTTGTTTTTTACCAGGTTTAATTTTGTCGTCACATATCGTCCTGGGTCAAAAAATGTTAAGGCGGATGTCTTATCTCGCTGTTTCCCAGGGGCTGGGAATACGGAGGACCCGGTTCCGGTCCTTCAGGAGGGGTGGTGGTGTCGGCAGTATGCTCTGAGCTTGAGGAGGAGGTATTGGAGGCTCAGGGGGACGCCCCTGTAGGACCTCCAGGGAGACTGTTTGTTTCAAATCAGTTGCGACAAAAGGTGATCGAGGCACACCATAATTCAGCTTTGGCGGGACACCCAGGGAGTAAAGCAACTGAGGATCTCCTCTCGCGCCGGTTTTGGTGGCCTAACTTACATAGGGAGGTGGTAACTTTTGTCGCGTCCTGCGAGGTTTGTGCGCGCTCTAAGACCCCACATACCCGTCCGTCGGGGACCCTCTTACCTTTGAAGATCCCGGAGCGTCCGTGGACTCATCTGTCTATGGACTTCATTACGGATCTCCCGCCATCTTCGGGTAAAACAGTCATACTCGTTGTAGTGGACAGGTTTAGCAAGATGGCACATTTTATCGCTCTTCCTGCTCTTCCTAATGCTAAAACTCTTGCGCAGGTGTTTATTGGGGAGATTGTAAGGCTTCACGGGGTACCCTCCAATGTGGTGTCGGATCGGGGGTCTCAGTTTGTGTCCAAATTCTGGAGAGCATTTTGTACACGGCGGGGGATGCAGTTGTCATTTTCATCGGCTTTTCACCCGCAGACCAATGGTCAGACAGAGCGTCTGAACCAGAGCTTGGAGACATATCTCCGGTGTTTTGTGTCAGAGAACCAGGAGGACTGGGCTTCTTTCTTGCCTCTGGCGGAGTTTGCTCTAAATAATAGGCGGAGCGAGTCCACTGGTAAGTCCCCGTTTTTTGGGGCATATGGTTTTCACCCCCAGTTTTGTACTTTCAATAGGGGGGGCTCTTCTGGGGTTCCTGAGGAGGAACGATTTTCATCGTCACTTGCTTCAGTGTGGAGAAGAGTGCTGAATAATCTGAGTACTATGGGGAACCGATACAAACGTATGGCTGATAGGAGGCGAGTGTCTGGTCCGGACCTAAGTGTGAACGATCTGGTATGGTTGTCTACCAAGAATATAAAACTTAAGGTTCCCTCCTGGAAACTGGGTCCCAGGTTCATCAGGCCATACAAGATCAGTTCTATAATTAATCCGGTTGCATTCCGTTTTGACCTCCCTCCTACATTTAAAATTCATAATGTGTTCCACAGATCGTTACTTAAGAAGTATGTGGCGCCGGTGATACCTTCACCTTTACCTCCTCCTCCTGTGGTGGTCAATGGTAACTTGGAGTTCCAGGTGTCGAGAGTCATCGATTCACGTCTGAATCGCCGGTCCCTTCAGTACCTTGTTCATTGGAGGGGGTATGGTACTGAGGAGAGGACGTGGGTTTCTGCGTCGGATATTAACGCAGATCGATTGGTTCGGGCCTTCCACACTACTCACCCAGATAAACCCGGCCCTGAGGGTCCGGAGGCCCCTCGTAGAAGGGGGGGTACTGTCACGGGTGTGTCGCTGCGAAGATCGTCGCGATTGCACACCCTGACTTCTCACAGCTGAGTTTCTGGTGCTGGGTGTTTTTTGGCAGAGAGGGAGTTAATTCTCCCTCTCTCTGTGCTGGACAAGACCAGCCTCGCTCAGCTGCAATTAATGTTGTTGTAATTGGATTACTTCAAATACCTGCCTGTCTGCTAGGGAAGTGTCGGTGAAAGCATTCATGCAGACCAGCAGAGCGGATCGTATTGAGAAGTCTAAAGCTAAGAGTACCTGTTGTAGTTTTCTCCTCTCCTCGCTTTATTATTTATCTCCTTACCCGTTGGTGTTCCCTCTGTAGTGGTAGTTTTGTATGCAAGGTGGTCTTTTATTTTACCCCTTGTACTGTCTCGTTCGTCTTATACTGTGTGTGAAGGCAGTTACCTTCCTGTTCCCTGTGGTGGTAATCAGGGTCCTTCTCAGGACTAGATTACAGTGGTTAGGGATTCACAGGAGATAGGGTTACGCTGGCGGCCTGGACCTCTGTACCATCAACAGTACCTCCAGGTAGAGGGATTAGTCAGGACCCCAGCTTAGGGTCAGCATAGACCCCGGTCCTCCTGTATACAGAGACAGCGTGACAGTAGAAGACTGTACATTCATTTTTGAAGAAAGCCAACCTTGTCACTGACCTGAAGGGTAGGAGGGGCTTTGCAATGTTTATCTGCTGTTTCATTCTAATCTTCTTGGGCCTTTTGTAACATCTCAATCACCGTAGATCTTTTTGAAGTTGCTGCAACTCTGTAAAGGGTATGCCACACTAAACAATATCGCTAACGGGATCGCTAAAAAACGTCACTATTTAGCGATCCCGTTAGCGATATTGTTCAGTGCGGCAGCTTCCAGCGACGAGCTTCCTGCTGTGATCTCGCTCGTCGCTGGAATCGTTCCGGACCCTATTTCATCGCTGGCGCTCCCGCTGGGTAAGTATCTAATCGCTGTGTGGCACCTTTTCTTAGCGATTTAGCGGTACTTTTGTACCGCTAAAGTCGTTAAGAAGATCGCTAACGGCGATAGCGTCGTTAACTATATCGCTAAATGCGGCAGCATTTAGCGATATAGAAACAATCCCGCTAGCGATCTCATTAGTATGCAACGCTAACGAGATCGCTAGCGGGATTGCTTAGTGTGGCAGTACCTTAAGTCTGTTTGTAACAGCAGGAACCAAAGTATTAAATGGAAGATTAGGAATAAATACCGGAGGCAAGCCATAGTTAGCAAAAAAATGGACTTTGGGATGTAGAACTGTGTTTGGAGTTATAATAGGCAAATTCTGCTGATGGTATATAGTCCACTCAGTCATCCTGTAGGTAAGAAATAAAACAGTGCAGGTATTGTTCGAGGGTTTGGTTAGTTTTTTCAGTCTGGCTATTGGATTGAGGGTGGAATGTAAATTAACAGTAACTTCTAAAGCTTTACAGAAGCTTTTCCAAAATCTTGATGTAAACTGAACACCTCTATCAGAAACGACATTGTCAGGAATTCGATGCCGCCTAAATATTTCTTTGACTATTAATTCTGCGGTTTGTTAGGTAGGTAGGAGTATAAAAATATACCAAAAGGAAAATACCCCTAAAAGATAACTTTTATTAATAATCAAATAATTATACACCAATATTTATTAAAAACACCCGAATGAGGAGTCATAGAATCATAGAATGGTAGAGTTGGGAGGGAAATCATCCCAGACAGATGTCTGTCCAGCCTCTGTTTGAAGACTTCCATTGAAGGAGAACTCACCACCTCTCGTGGCAGCCTATTCCACTCATTGATTACCCTAACTGTAAAAAAATTTTTTCTAATATCTAATCTGTGTCTCCTCCCATTCAGTTTCATCCCATTGCTTCTAGTCTTTCCTGTGCAAACGAGAATAAAGATGATCCTTCTACAATGTGACAGCCCTTGAGATATTTGTAGATAGCTATTAAGTCTCCTCTCAGTCTTCTTTTTTGCAAGCTAAACATCCCCAAATCCTTTAACCGTTCCTCATAGGGCATGGTATGCAGACCGGCCACCATTCTGGTGGCTCTTCTCCGAACTTGCTTTAGTTTGTTGATGTCTTTTTTAGGATATTAAACATGGAATCAAGGCAGCTGTCTTTTTTGGGGGGGTTATATGATATACCTGACACTCCCCCTTAGTAGGCCCTAGAATCTGATGGCCTACCTGACAGGGAAGGTTGGCACACTAATATTGCGATGTGGCGCCCCCGCTCAATGATGGCTGTCCCTTCAATCCCTGAAAATCCCTAATCTAACACATAGGACACACAGAAAAACAGAAGTGCACTTGGATCCAAATGGATCCAGTGCATATGTATCAAATTGAGCACAACTGACCAATAATGTGTATACAAACTAGATCTAGTATAACCTGGGTCAAAGGAAGTCCTAAACTGCTTAAATGGCTTATGAGATGAAGAGCAGCAATAAATGTGTAAATAGATATATAATAATAGCCTGGTATAAACACTCAAATGATTGTAACTGAGAGATACTGGGCTGAATATGCAGTTGGTCTTAACAGATATATTGACTACTAGCTGAAGAGCCCGGAGTTTCCCGGGCATAGTAACTAACTATGGTTGTTTATAACAAATTATAATGATTATCCTCC
>JARQOD010000005.1:390085402-390270289 GCA_033576555.1 Oophaga sylvatica | reverse complement strand
TATGAGGGGCCTCTAGTGACCTTGCCTTTCCTCACCGGCCCCCTAGCCCCCTCCCCGCCACCACCGATGGAGGAAGTCCCACCGGAGGTTTCCCCCCCACGGTCTCCCGCCACCGGGCCTGCAGCGGCATTGGAGAAAGAGCGAGGGCAGCGGCTATAAGGGTGACCAAGGTTACCACACAGGTGGCACCGAATGTCCTTACACGTGGCGGCGAGATGACCCACCCCGCCACACAAGGCACATTTCTGCACCGTGCAGCTTGCGCTGAAGTGGTGGGGATCGCCGCACTTGTGACAGACCTTCGGTTGCCCCTGGTAGAAGACCAGGATCCTGAACCTTCCCAGGAACGCCGAGGAAGGGATGTGGGTGACCGTATCGCCTGAGACCTTCAACTTAACCATGAAGGTCCAGCCCCCCGACCAAATACCAAATTTGTCCCTGTTCTATTTTGGGACCTCGGTGACTTCCCCATAACGGGAAAGCCACGTCATTATGTCCACGCCTGAGAGTGACTCGTTACATGTCACCACGGTCACTCTCTTTACGGAATTTTGGCGAGACACCGCCTGCACGACGAAGCCTCGCCATCCAGGCTCCCCCTTCACCAGCTCATAATTCGACCAGAAGAGCTCAAGCCCCTCTGGCCGAACGAAGCTGATGTCAAAGAACCGGGCCGCTGAGGGATGGATCAGGGCGAAGATGTCATTCACCCTGAAGCCCATCTTCAGGAGGAGCTCCACCACCCTGCTCCTGGGTGGGCAAGCTTCACTGCCCCCCCACCGAAGACAGACCACATTCCTCCTTACCGGCCCTTGCCCGGCTGTCGGGAGAGACCAGACAGTTCCTCCCTCTCTTCTCTCTTGGAAGGCGGCCAAACCATGCCTCTCTATCCAGAAAGACAAGTCCACCGTCCTCCCCTCTACTATTATTGATCTTTCTCCCCTTTTGAGGGCCTCCAGAAAACGGCTGTGCAAAACGCCGTCCCCGGAGTCCAGAGGTGAGGAGACCCCCTGAGAACTCCCCTGACCCCAGCCGTGACCCCCGCAAATGAACGCCTGGGTGCCACGGCTGGGGGGGCAGATGGGCCAGTCCCCCCCCACTCATACTTGCTCTCACATTCATACCCTCATTCATACCCACATTCACTCCCTCATCCATATCACTCGTCACTCCCACTCTCTCCTTCATTCACCCCCTCATGCTTCACACCCGCAAATAATTCTTCAAAAATGTCAACCACTCCATCACTGTCATCCTCACTGTCCATCACACTACCTTTATTTTTATTAACTTTATTATTTACACCATTTCTATTTCTATTTTTATTTACATTGCTATTTACATTGCCATGTACACCTCCTGCTGGGGGCCCTGGCTGGACTCCTGGGGCGTCTCTATTTTTGGCTCTGGCGCCCTCTTTGGCCTCACTTCTGCCCAGGAGTGCTGCCGCCCATTTAATAGCCCCGAGCAGAGTGCACTCAGTACACCCTGCCTGGGCTTGGGAGCAGCAGCAGCTCCTGAGCTCTCCTGCACCAATTTTTTTTTCTCTATGCTTCCTAGGGCAGGGACGGACCTTGCCACCGCACCCTGCCCTCCACACATCTCCCCCGCCGGCTTCGCCCGGAGCGCCGGAGCCCCCGTAACACCAGATGACGGTAAGTGGGCTGGGGACCCCGACAACTCCCTACCGGCTTTCAGGGGCGCAGAACCGATGGTATGGGTGGGCGGGACAGAGGGCGGCGAAACCGCAGAGGCCACGCCCCCCGCCGGCCGCAGTCATTCCAGGCTGGGCAGCAGCCCCTTTTGAGGCCACGCCCACCCTAGATGACACGGGCACAGCAGGCGGAGCCACGCCCCCCCCACCGGCCACAGTCACCCTGGGCAGCAGCCTCTTGCAAGGCCACACCCACCCCAGATGACGCGAGCACAGCAGGCGGGACTGCAGCCGAGGAGGGCATGCCTCCCCTGCATGCCTCTGCTTTTGCAGGCAGGGCAACATTCAGGGAGGCTACGCCCCCCTCACGGGCCTTCACCGCCTCTCTGCACCCACCACCAGCTGTAGGCAAGGTGGCCACTCCCCTTCGGTGTCCAGAGGCGGCGGGCCCTCCGCACGGACCCCTTTTGGGGTCTACGTGCCAAGTGCCCCGGCTTCACCACGGTCGCCTCCAGGGGAGCGACCAACACCTTGCAGGTCTTTAATTGTTGCTTTACAGCAGCATCCGCGCCCTTACGATGCTTCTGGACCCCCATAAGCGATCCAGACTTAACAGACCCGTGTGTGGGGGCCCAGAAGCAGCTCTCACCGCCGGAGGTGCAGCCCCGGCTCTACTTGTACCTGGTGCTGGGCCAGCCCCCCCTGCCACAGGGGACTGAGCCCAAGCACCACCACCAACAGTAACACCACTACCGGCACCGACCTCCATATCGCTGCCTGAATCCAAACTGCCACCAGATGTGACAGCAAGATCCAGGCAGACCTTACTCTCCCCGCTTCCTTGCTGCGGACCCACCACAGAGCCCAAGCCGGGGTGGGTAGCGGGTTCCGCACAACGGGACTGGGGGGCCCAGGAAAGAGGGACAAAAACAAGCTTCTCCACCACCTCTTGCTTTGCCCTACGCCTTCTCCTACTCTTCCCGGTTGCCTCATCCTCGAGGCAGACCTCGTCCCCAAACAGCAGTGTGCCAAACTGTGCTGGGGACTCAATCTGCCTCACTTGTTGTAGGATGAGGCAGCCCCCCTCACTATTACTCCCGCTCCCTCCATCCTCCCCCTCACTCCCACTTTCCTCCAGGTCACTGGAGTCCAGTGGGAGAGCCACTTGTTCAGGGGCTATCCCGCTGTGCGAGACCTGGGCGCTCTTACCCACCAGGTCCTGGGCGCTGTTACCCACCAGGTCCTCAGGTGGAGCTGGCTCATATGTTCCGCCATCTTCCTCCTCCTTGTCCTCCACCTGGCTGGGGCCTCCTGACCCCCCATTAGACCCACCGGTCAGGGCTCTAAACCGGTCATCATTACGGAGCTTCTCCCCGAAAGGGCCGCTCCCCTCCAAGATGGATGTTCTTCTGTCCTCCAGAGCTCTTATAGCCCCCTTCAGCCTCTTGACTGTGGCAGAAACCTCTGCTCTCTTTGAGGCAGGGAGCCGATTTTTTGCTGTTACTTGGGCTCCCCTCAACTCCTCCCGGAGTCTCCTCAGCTGCTTAGCTGCCTCCTCGTACTCACAGAGGTGGGCGTGGATGCGGGAGGTGTAGACGGTAGCTGGCTCTCCCGCAGCCTTGGAGCCCCAGATGTTATGGGGGGCTCCCACCGCATCTCCACTAGCAGCCTCCCCTCCGGGAGAAGGAGCTGCCACGGCACCGGCTTCAGGGGTCCTGGAGCCTTGCGGCCCCCTGAGGTTCTCCTCTTGTTGCCCATCTCCCTAGGACTGGCTGGGCAATGGAGATGGAAACAGGGCCTCCCACCCCCAGCTGGCTTGCTGGGGGGGTGGGGGCCAGGGGCACAGCCCCAATGCTCAGTCCCAGGGAAGGCCTCTCTCTCCTGGAAAGGGGCAGGCAAAAGTCCAGGTAGAAAAGTCCTCCTCCCCAGGAGCTCAGCACAAACACAGCCAAACACCTCCAGCAGCAGGTAACTCCTCCTCTTCCTCCCAAGGCTGCTGGCATGAGACTTGCCCTCCAATAGATCCTTGTAAAAGGATTTAAAGTGTACTCATTCAAATTAGAGAGACAATTTAAATTAAAAAGATTAGACCTGCCTCCACCGCAGGGGGGCTCGCTCGACCCACTAGCGGACAGTCAACAGTATTGGGAGAGGGGGGCTGGCCGTCAGGGTCCACCACAGCTCTGGCACAAACCCGGCGACACGCAGGTCGCACGGGCAGGAACGGACTGGCCGTGTCGGCTTCGCACTTTGTGGGTTTTAGAAGGGCATGACATGCCTATATCTGTGTCTCCCCCTCTTTTTACTCCTCCAACTCTTTTCTTTTCGCATGACTATACTGTATGTACTTGTCACTTTTCCATGTGTTAGTTGTGTCTTCTGAACAGTTTGTCAGCTTTTGGACACCTTTGAAGTGTTTTCTATGTGTTTTCTATGTGTTTCTATGTGTTTTAGTTTGCCTGCCATTGGTTTTAACGGTGTTCGACGGTGTTCCAAGAACAGTTCGACGAACAGTTAGTTGAACACACGGGTGTTCGGCGAACCGAACTGAACTCGAACACTACAGGGGTGGCTCAACACTAATTATTACCGGGTGTTTCTCTGAAACTTCTACCTCGGCTTCTTGAAGATGGCCACCTACTCTCAGCAGCCCGTCTTGGTCGACAGTCGGATCAAGCTTCTTTAGCACGCTGTCTCTAGGAATGGGTTGTCCCTTGTTGAGGTTGTCTATTTCTCTGGTGTAGGTTTCCTTTTGTACAACACAAAGTATTGTAACCTTATGTGCTTTGCGCCAGGGTGATCTTGCACGCATGTGTTAGGGCTCGGCTGAAATAAGCCACTAGAATACCGGCACCTCCAGTGAGGAGATTGTATGCACATGTTTAGGGCTCGGCTGAAATAAGCCCCTAGAATACCGGCTTCTCCGGTGAGGAGATTGTCTGATTGCGTTGCTGATTGCGTTGCTACGGACTGCTGTCCGCACAGCCGTTGTCTGTGCATACCTGTGGAGTTAACAGGACACAGTCCATATCTCTGCGTTTCTACCTTAGCGACTCTGTGGCGTAACAGAGTTCGCTTATACCGCCATATAGGGCCACAGTGTCCATAGTTGCAAGTCTGTGAAGTAACAGAGTTCGCCATTCCGCCATCCTACTATTAGCAGGCTCTGCCTGCACGTTGGACCCCGGGCTGCGAACGCACTTATTATTTATATTTATTTTGTGCGTTCCGCCAGCCCTAACAGGACCAGAATATAAAAAGCAGAAAAAGGGTACTGTATCAGAAACGTACAGCTGTATACAGTCTAGGGGTAATTGTAAATATATTTCCGGAGTCAGAAACAGACGCTCACAGGCTCAGCATGGATTAGACCAAAATATAAAAATCATAAAAAGGGTACTGTATCAGAAGATACCAGGTGTATATAGTATAAGGGAAAATTTCAATCTCCGTATATATTTCCTGAGTCACACACAGACGCTCTCAGGCTCAGTATGGATTAGACCAGAATACAAAAAGCATAAAAAGGGTACTGTATCAGAAGATACCAGATGTATACAGCGTAGGGGTGATTGTAAATCTCCGTATATATTTCCGGAGTCACACACAGACGCTCACAGGCTCAGTATGGATTAGACCAGAATATAAAAAGCATAACAAGGGTACTGTATCAGAAGCATACAGCTGTATACAGTGCAGGGGTAATTGTAAATCTCCGTATATATTTCAGGAGTCAGAAACATACGCTCACAGGCTCAGCATGGATTAGACCAAAATCTAAAAAGCATAAAAAGGGTACTGTTTCAGAAGATACCAGGTGTATATAGTATAAGGGAAAATTTCAATCTCCGTATATATTTCCTGAGTCACACACAGACGCTCTCAGGCTCAGTATGGATTAGACCAGAATACAAAAAGCATAAAAAGGGTACTGTATCAGAAGATACCAGCTGTATACAGTGTAGGGTAATTGTAAATCTCCGTATATATTTCCAGAGTCACACACACACGCTCACAGGCTCTGTTTGGATTAGACAAGAATATAAAAAGCAGAAAAAGGGTACTGTATCAGAAGCGTACAGCTGTATTCAGTGTAGGGGTAATTGTAAATCTCCGTATATATTTCAGGAGTCAGAAACAGACGCTCACAGGCTCAGCATGGATTAGATCAAAATATAAAAAGCATACAAAGGGTACTGTATCAGAAGATACCAGGTGTACACAATGTAGGGTAATTGTAATCTCCACATATATTTCTGGAGTCAGACACAGATGCTCACATGCTCAGTATGTATTAGACCAAATATAAAAAGCATAAAAAGGGTACTATATCAGAAGATACCAGGTGTATACAGTGTAGGGGTAATTGTAAATCTCCGTATATATTTCCGGAGTCAGACACAGACGCTGACAGGCTCAGTATGGATTAGACCAGATATAAAAAGCAGAAAAAGGGTACTGTATCAGAAGTGTACAGTTGTATACAGTCTAGAGGTAATTGTAAATTTGCGTATATATTTCCGGAGTCACACACAGACGCTCACAGGCTCAGTATGGATTAGACCAGATACAAAAAGCAGAAAAAGGGTACTGTATCAGAAGCCACAGTGTATACAGTTCGGGTAATTGTAATCTTCGTATATATTTCCGGAGTCACTCACACACAGACGCTCACAGGCTCAGTATGGATTAGACCAGAATATAAAAAGCAGAAAAAGGTACTGTATCAGAAGATACCAGTGTATACAGTGTAGGGTAAATTGGTTTATATAGTATAGGGGAAATTTCAATCTCCGTATATATTCCCTGAGTCACACACAGACGTTCTCAGGCTCAGTTATGGATTAGACCAAATAAAAAGCATAAAAAGGGTACTGTATCAGAAGATAACAGTGTTATACAGTGTAGGGGTAATTGTTAATCTCCGTATATATTTCCGGAGTCACACACACATGCTCACAGGCTCAGTATGGATTAGACAAGAATATAAAAAAGCAGAAAAAGGTACTGTATCAGAAGATACCAGTGTATATATGTAGGTAAGAAATTCAATCTCGTATATATTTCTGAGTCACACACAGACGCTCCAGGCTCAGTATGGATTAGACCAGAATAAAAAAGCATAAAAAGGGTACTGTATCAGAAGATACCAGTGTATACAGTGTAGGGGTAATTGTAAATCTCGTATATATTTCCAGAGTCACACACAGACGCTCACAGGCTCAGTATGGATTAGACCAGAATATAAAAAGCAGAAAAAGGGTACTGTATCAGAAGCGTACAGCTGTATACAGTCTAGGGTAATTGTAAATCTCCATATATATTTCGGAGTCACACACAGACGCTCACAGGCTCAGTATGGATTAGACCAGAATACAAAAAGCATAAAAAGGGTACTGTATCAGAAGATACCACTGTATACAGTGTAGGGGTAATTGTAAATCTCCGTATATATTTCCGGAGTCAACACACACTCATAGGCTCAGTATGGATTAGACCAGAATATAAAAAGCAGAAAAAGGGTACTGTATCAGAAGCGTACAGCTGTATACAGTTAGGGGTAATTGTAATCTCGTATATCATTCCGGAGTCACACACAAGCTCACAGGCTCAGTATGGATTAGACCAAATATAAAAAGCATAAAAGGGTACTGTATCAGAAGATACCAGGTGTATATAGTATAAGGGAAAATTTCAATCTCCGTATATATTTCCTAAGTCACACACAGACGCTCTCAGGCTCAGTATGGATTAGACCAGAATAAAAAGCATAAAAAGGGTACTGTATCAGAAGATACCAGCTGTATACAGTGTAGGGGTAATTGTAAATCTCCGTATATATTTCCGGAGTCACACACAGACGCTCACAGGCTCAGTATGGATTAGACCAAAATATAAAAAGCATAAAAGGTACTGTATCAAAGATACCAGGTGTATATAGTAATAGGGAAATTTCAATCTCCGTATAATTTCCTAAGTCACACACAGACGCTCTCAGGCTCAGTATGGATTAGACCAGAATACAAAAAGCATAAAAAGGGTACTGTATCAGAAGATACAGCTGTATACAGTGTAGGGGTAATTGTAAATCTCCGTATATATTTCCGGAGTCACACACAACTCTCACAGGCTCAGTATGGATTAGACAGAATTAAAAAGCAGAAAAGGGTACTAATCAGAAGATACCAGGTGTACACATGTAGGGTAATTGTAAATCTACCCATATATTTCTGAGTCAGACACAGACCTCACAGGCTCAGTATGATTAGACCAGAATATAAAAAGCATAAAAAGGGTACTATATCAGAAGATACAGTGTACACAATGTAGGGGTAATTGTAAATCTCCGATATATTTCTGGAGTCAACACAGACCTCACAGGCTCAGATGGATTAGACCAAATATAAAAAGCAAAAAAGGGTACTGTATCAGAAGTACCAGCTGTATTCAGTGTAGGGGTAATTTAAATCTCCGTATATATTTCGGAGTCAGAAACAGATGCTCACAGGCTCAGCATGGATTAGACCAAAATATAAAAAGCAAAAAGGGTACTGTATCAGAAGATACAGTGTATAAGTTAGGGAAAATTAAATCTCCGTATATATTTCCTGAGTCACACACAGACGCTCAGGCTCAGTATGGATTAGACCAGAATACAAAAAGCATAAAAGGGTACTGTATCAGAAGATACCAGTGTATACAGTGTAGGGGAATTGTAAATCTCCGTATATATTTCCGGAGTCACACACAGACGCTCACAGGCTCAGTATGGATTAGACCAGAATATAAAAAGCAGAAAAAGGGTACTGTATCAGAATACAGCTGTATACAGTTAGGGGTAATTGTAAATCTCGTATAATTTCCGGAGTCACCACAGACGCCACAGGCTCAGTATGGATTAGACCAGAACATAAAAAGCATAAAAGGGTACTTATCAGAAGATACCAGTTTATATTATAGGGAAAATTTCAATCTCCGTATATATTCCTAGTCACACACAGACGTTCTCAAGCTCAGTATGGATAGACCAGAATATAAAAGCATAAAAAGGTACTGTATCAGAGATACCAGGTGTATACAGTGTAGGGGTAATTTTTAATCTCCGTATATATTTCCGGAGTCACACACACATCTCACAGGCTCAGTATTGATAGACAAGAATAAAAAAGCAGAAAAGGTACTGTATCAGAAGATACCAGGTTTATATAGTAGGGGAAAATTTAATCTCCGTATATATTCCTGAGTCAACACAGACGTTCCAGCTCAGTATGGTTAGACCAAATATAAAAAGCATAAAAAGGTACTGTATCAGAAGATACAGTGTATACAGTGTAGGGTAATTGTAATCTCCGTATATATTTCGGAGTCACACAACAGCTCACAGGCTCAGTATTGATAGACAAGAATAAAAAAGCAGTAAAAGGTACTGTATCAGAAGATACAGGTGTATATAGTAAAGGGAAAATTTCAATCTCCGTATATATTTCCGAGTCAAAACAGAGCTCCAGCTCAGTATGGATTAGACCAAATAAAAAAGCATAAAAGGGTACTGTATCAGAAGATACCAGTGTATACAGTTAAGGGTAATTTAATCTCCGTATATATTTCCGAGTCACACACAGACGCTCCAGGCTCATTATGGATTAGACCAGAATATAAAAGCAGAAAAAGGGTACTGTATCAGAAGTACAGCTGTATACAGTCTAGAGGTAATTGTAAATCTCGTATAATTTCCGAGTCACACACAGACGCTCACAGCTCAGTATGGATTAGACCAGAAATAAAAAGCATAAAAAGGGTACTCTATCAGAAGTACAGGTGTAACAATGTAGGGGTAATTGTAAATCTCCATATATTTCGGAGTCACACAGACACTCACAGGCTCAGCATGGATTAGACCAGAATATAAAAAGCAGAAAAAGGGTACTGTATCAGAAGCGTACAGCTGTATTCAGTGTAGGGGTAATTGTTAATCTCCGTATATATTTCCGGAGTCACACACACATGCTCACAGGCTCAGTATTGAGTAGACAAGAATAAAAAAAGCAGTAAAAGGGTACTGTATCAGAAGATACCAGGTTTATATAGTATAGGGGAAAATTTCAATCTCCGTATATATTCCCTGAGTCACACACAGACGTTCTCAGGCTCAGTATGGATTAGACCAGAATATAAAAAGCATAAAAAGGGTACTGTATCAGAAGATAACAGGTGTATACAGTGTAGGGGTAATTGTTAATCTCCGTATATATTTCCGGAGTCACACACACATGCTCACAGGCACAGTATTGAGTAGACAAGAATAAAAAAAGCAGTAAAAGGGTACTGTATCAGAAGATACCAGGTGTATATAGTATAAGGGAAAATTTCAATCTCCGTATATATTTCCTGAGTCACACACAGACGCTCTCAGGCTCAGTATGGATTAGACCAGAATACAAAAAGCATAAAAAGGGTACTGTATCAGAAGATACCAGATGTATACAGTGTAGGGGTAATTGTAAATCTTCGTATATATTTCCGGAGTCACACACAGACGCTCACAGGGTCAGTATGGATTAGACCAGAATATAAAAAGCAGAATAAGGGTACTGTATCAGAAGCGTACAGCTGTATACAGTCTAGGGGTAATTGTAAATCTACGTATATATTTCCGGAGTCACACACAGACGCTCACAGGCTCATTATGGATTAGACCAGAATATAAAAAGCAGAAAAAGGGTTCTGTATCAGAAGATACCAGGTGTAGGGAGCCTTCCAGGCCTTCTGGAGCCAGACGATGACGCAGGCTCAACACCTCCTGCCTTATATGCTATTGTGCTTTTGGCACTACCAGGAGATGCACCACCATCACCGTCAGTACCAGCTGGCCCCCCCGCCCACGTCCGCGGCCTCTTCCACCATATTTCCTCATGTTTGGGAAAATGTATCAATAATACCAGCAGATATATGGTACTGAATCAGAAGCGTACATCTCTATACGGTGATGGTGAAAATTGTTAATCTCGGTATATATTTCTGGAGTCACACACAGACGCTCTCAGGCTCAGTATGGATTAGACCAGAATATAAAAAGCAGAAAAAGGGTACTGTATCAGAAGATACCAGGTGTTTACAGTGTAGGGGTAATTGTAAATCTCAGTATATATTTCCGGAGTCACACACACACGCTCACAGGCTCAGTATGGATTAGACAAGAATATAAAAAGCAGAAAAATGATACTGTATGAGAAGCGTACAGCTGTATACAGTGTAGGGGTAATTGTAAATCTCTGTATATATTTCTTGAGTCAGACACAGACGCTCACAGGCTCAGTATGGATTAGACCAGAATATAAAAAGCATAAAAAGGGTACTATATCAGAAGATACCAGGTGTATACAGTGTAGGGGTAATTGTATTTCTCCGTATATATTTCCAGAGTCACACACAGACGCTCACAGGCTCAGTATGGATTAGACCAGAATATAAAAAGCAGAAAAAGGGTACTGTATCAGAAGCGTACAGCTGTATACAGTCTAGGGGTAATTGTAAATATCCATATATATTTCCGGAGTCACACACAGACGCTCACAGGCTCAGTATGGATTAGACCAGAACATAAAAAGCATAAAAAGGGTACTGTATCAGAAGATACCAGGTGTATATAGTATAGGGGAAAATTTCAATCTCCGTATATATTTCCAGAGTCACACACAGACGCTGTCAGGCTCAGTATGGATTAGACCAGAAGATAAAAAGCATAAAAAGGTACTGTATCAGAAGATACCAGGTGTATACAGTGTAGGGGTAATTGTAAATCTCCATATATATTTCCGGAGTCACACACACACGCTCACAGGCTTAGTATGGATTAGACAAGAATAAAAAAAAGCAGAAAAAGGGTATTGTATCAGAAGATACCAGGTGTATACAGTGTAGGGGTAATTGTAAATCTCCGTATATATTTCCAGAGTCAGACACAGACGCTCACAGGCTCAGTATGGATTAGACCATAATATAAAAAGCATAAAAAGGGTACTGTATCAGAAGATAACAGGTGTATACAGTGTAGGGGTAATTGTAAATCTCTGTATATATTTCCGGAGTCACACACAGACGCTCACAGGGTCAGCATGGATTAGACCAGAATATAAAAAGCAGAATAAGGGTACTGTATCAGAAGCATACAGCTTTATACAGTCCAGGGGTAATTGTAAATCTCCGTATATATTTCCGGAGTCACACACAGACGCTCACAGGCTCATTATGGATTAGACCAGAATATAAAAAGCAGAAAAAGGGTACTGTATCAGAAGATACCAGGTGTAGGGAGCCTTCTAGGCGTTCTGGAGCCAGACAATGATGCAGGCTTAACACCTCCTGCCTTAGGTGCTATTGTGCTTTTGGCACTACCAGCAGATGCACCACCACCACCGTCAGTACCAGCTGCCCCCCCCGCCCACGTCCGCAGCCTCTTCCGCCATACTTTCTCATGTTTGGGAAAATGTACCAATAATACCAGCAGATATATGGTACTTTATCAGAAGCGTACAGCTGTATACGGTGAAGGGGAAAATTGTTAATCTTGGTATATATTTCTGGAGTCACACACAGACGCTCTCAGGCTCAGTTTGGATTAGACCAGAGTGTAAAAGCAGAAAAAGGGTACTGTATCAGAAGATATCAGGTGTATTCAGTGTATGGGTATTTGTAAATCTCCGTATATATTTCCGGAGTCACATACAGACGCTCACAGGCTCAGTATGGATTAGACCAGAATATAAAAAGCAGAAAAATGGTACTGTATGAGAAGCGTACAGCTGTATACAGTGTAGAGGTAATTGTAAATCTCTGTATATATTTCCTGAGTCATACACAGACACTCTCAGGCTCAGTATGGATTAGACCAGAATATAAAAAGCAGAAAAAGGATACTGTATGAGAAGCGTACAGCTGTATACAGTGTAGGGGTAATTGTAGATCTCCAGTTATATTTCTGGAGTCAGACACAGATGCTCGCAGGCTCAGTATGGATTAGACAAGAATATAAAAATTCGAAAAAGGGTACTGTATCAGAAGATACCAGGTGTACACAGTCTAGGGGTAATTGTAAATCTCCGTATATATTTCCGGAGTCAGACACAGACGCTCACAGGCTCAGTATGGATTAGACCAGAATATAAAAAGCAGAAAAAGGGTACTGTATCAGAAGCGTACAGCTGTATACAGTCTAGGGGTAACTGTAAATCTCCGTATATATTTCCAGAGTCACACACAGATATTCAGAATGTATTTGTCCGTGATACCAGCCGGTACATGGTAGTGTGTGAGGAGCGTACAGCTCTATACTGTGTGGGAAAAAATGAACTCTCGGTAACTGTGCAGAAAAAAAGAATAAAAGTATTAGTGCTGTGTAAAAAGCAGTCTGCACAGCAGTGTACACACAGCAATACAGCTAGCAGGCAGCCTATTAACCAGCGTTGCTGCACACAATAAAATCCTCCCCTGTCACTGGCAGGCAGCCTAATAACCAGCGCTGCTGCACACAAGAAAATCCTCCCCTGTCACTGCACACGAACTGTACAGCACAATTGCTATCAGCACAAGCACTTAAGAACTTCTGTTTCCAGCCCTAACTCTCTCTTTACTGATAAACAGCGTCAGCAACCTCTCCCTACTGTTAAGATCGGCAGAAGTAAAATGGCGGTCGGCGGTCAGGGCTTTTATAGACATTATGACGCCCCCCAAAGCAAGCCAATCACTGCACTACCCTTCTCTAAATGGTGGTGGCCGCTGCCCATGTCATCTCGTTGCCCACAGTGTACGTCCTTGCTCATTGGCTGAAAAAAGGCACCTGCAAGCATTATGGGAAAACCGACTTTGGCGCTCGGATCGACGACCGCATGGCCAACTTCACGCTATGGTCGGGTTTCGCTCGGCGAAACCCGGCTTTGGCGAAAGTCGGCGACTTTTGAATCTGACTGACCTGTTTCGCTCAACTCTAATAATGACCCATGCAAGGTCGAGCCTCTGTGCGTATGAAGCGTTCCGGAAGCTGATGATATATTCTCTGGTCTTGTGGACTCGTAGTATATCTCTTCCCAGGAGTAAAGCTATTGGGAGCTAACAACTAGATAGCAGGATACACTAAGGTTGCTAAGGCACCTCCCTTATATACCAGACATCTCCCAGCTATTGGCTGGCAATGTTTTAGCAACGTGTACTGGACCTTTAAAAGGCTGGGTGCGCGCATGCACGCCATAAGCACACTTCCAGGACTCCTGCATGCCGTGTGCAGGTCCTGGGAGGGAGCAGACGCAGAGGGAGCATGGACAGGGAAGTGCAGATGCCAGTGTCCCTGCAAGGGGGAGGAAGAGGACACGTGCAGGGCCCCCAGTGCTGATATAACAATCTACAGTAATCCATATAGGACGCCAGGATATAGCCGCTGATCAGCATTCAGAAATACAGGGTGGACAGCTGTGTGAGTAGAGTCTTCTTAGCTTCAGAACCCGTAGTATAACCATTATTAGAGCAGACTCTTTAATGGGAGGATATGAAGGGAGATGGTGACGCTTCAGCGATCTCGCTAGCGATCTCTCGCTTAGTGTGACGGGGCTTTAACTTTCTACTGCACGTGCTTACAGACTCCTGTCCTGTTAACATTCTTGGTAACATTTTAATCTACCACAGTGTGATCACTTCCCTAGACAAAGTAAATGTGATTTGCTAAGTAAAGGGATTTAGAAATTTAGCTGTTTTCTTTTTTTTTTATTTCTGGAGGACGCCTTTAGGATTTGTAATCCCAGCAATAATGGCACTGCTTGATGTAGGCAGTCTCTCTTTTATTTTCTTTTGGAAGTATGCTTGGGGATAGCAGGCTTGTGGAAAGACTGACTGCAACTGGCTGCAGCTATTTTGTTTTCAACATAACAGATAATAACAACAATTACAACTTTGTGATAGGAAATTATGAGTAAGAAGATGTCTGCAGCGCAAATGCTGTACTGAGAAAGAATTCACAAACGCCCTGCACATATGGCTCTAAGAGCACTGTGACAATTTTATTATTATTATTATTATTATACATTTATATAGCGCCATTTATTCCATGGCGCTTTACATATGAAAAGGGAAAAATATAGACAGATACAATAAACATGTGCTAGACAAGGGACACACAAGTACAGAAGGAGAGAGGACCCTGCCCGCGAGGGCTCATAGTCTACAGGGATGGGTGAGAATACACTAGGAGAGGGTAGAGCTGGTCGTGCGATGGTTCAGTAGACTGAGGATCATTGCAGGTTGTAGGCTTGTCGGAACAGGTGGGTCTTCAGGTTTTTCTTGAAGGTCTCCGTTGTTGGTGAAAGTCTGATGTTTTGCGGCAGGGAGTTCCATTCTTTACTCATTGTGCAGTTTATGTATAGAGTAAAAGCGAAGATCCACACAGATAAAATCTACAATGACTAAAAAATTAACAAGCATCATATTTTAATATGTGTTTTCTTGTAAATACAGTTTTATTTTGACAAGAAAAGAATATGTTTTACTGTGGTCATCTTGCCGTCTACAGTGCATAAACTTTTTTCACATACACACCCTTAGTTCAAAGATTTTCTATCAAAGGATTTTGAATTGTTTGTCAGTCTTTGTTGTTAATCATTTACAAGTGTCCTTGTTACAGAGGATAACTAGGTCAGCTATGTACAGGCTCTGACTAGCCCATTCGGGGACCCAGTGAATCCCTCGGTGGGTCCATGAATCAACAAGCTTCTTGCATGCTCTGTCAATTAACTTAACCCTCAGAACAGCAGACAACCATTTGCTCTGTAGTGATTTGTCCTGGAGTCAGCACAAAGGGGACCCTTTTCCTTCCAAGGACCCACCATGTCCTATTGGAGGGAGAATGTCTGCCTGAACATTGTAGAATGCAGCATCTGTCTCTGCTGATTGTGGACTTTGCTCCTTCAAGCTGCTGCTAGTCTTTAATGAATAGTAGCGCTGATTCATTGGAGGAGGGCCTGCAAGTAATTTTGACTGGCAGGTGTTTCTGCAATCATCATTCCTGGTCACCAAGGTTCTGACGATATGTTTGGATTCCCACAAAATCAAAATAAAAACCACTGCTTTTGACCGCAATGTTTTTGGAAAATCAGAACATGTGAAACACATTCACTGTGGAAACCTGTTAATAATTGGAAGAGGCTTTTTGATCACTTGAAGGCTATCAACATAAAGTCTGTTTAACTCCCACCATATAACTGTCAAAAGGAAAGTATAAGCAGCAGCTAAGGAATATATGTGTAGGTGTATACATAGATGTATATTTGATTTAGAATTTAAGTAAAACTGAAGATTTTGTAATGAAAGTTATTTTATTAACCTTACTTTTCTTAACCACTAATTGATTTTCCTTGGTAGCACAACTTTGCCAGGTGAGAATATTTTCTAATATTGGCTTTATAGTTTTAACTGACTACCCTCAGAAAGCGATCATCTCTCTCCTGAGAGATGATCGCTTTCTGAGGGTAGTCAGTTAAAACTATAAAGCCAATATTAGAAAATATTCTCACCTGGCAAAGATGTGCTATAGGCACAACTCCAATGGCACTACAGTGGATTCCAGCGAGGCAGCCAACCTGGTATACTGTGGAAATATCCTCCATGGGGAGTTACAGCAGAGTTGATTGAAGTAAACAATCCAGATAAAGGGCTCTCATGTTGAGATATAAAGGAAAATTGATTCGAAAATACAGATAAAACAAAAGTATTATGTAAAATATACTTGTACTAAAAAACACTACGTGTTACGGGTGCATCCAGCCTTCCTCAGGTGTATAAGCTATGGTCATACAGTGAACTCTTATATACCCCACACATAGAATGGACGGAGGTGTCATTTACAAATGTGAAAAATAAGGTCTGTACATTGCAGAAACAGCATCACGATTCTTCTCATAGCAGAGGTTTACAAATGTACATACAGGTAGCACACACATATAATTTCAGTCAAGAGAAAACTTATAAAAATGATTGTATAATTACAGTAAAGGAGACGTGGCTTAGATCCCAGCAATGTAAGATGCTGGAGTCCTCAGCTCTGTGAATGCTTCATCTAAAGCAATGAACCAAGGGACTGTGTTCTGTCCAGCCATATAATTGCTGTCTAGAAAGTCTAGTCATTGTTTTTATGTCTCCAATTGTTATAGACATTGTAATTTTTGAATGTATTGGTATTTCATACATTTTATGTTGTAAGGTAACAGCGCCACCTGCTGGCTGTTTGATGCATAGATTCTAGTTAATTTGTAATGTCTTGTGGGAAGTTCCAAGAGCATTGTGGGATTGTTCCTGTTGCATCATGGTCTTGTTTATCACACTGTGAAGAGGAACAGCAGCCATTATTCTCCATGTGTCTTAGGAGAAACTACATCACTCGTGTTCTTCATGTTTCTTAAACAGCCTGCTCTAAGCATAGTCGGTAAGCACTATCTAGGTGTTATAATCCTGTGTTTATCAGTACGTTTGTTGTACTAAGTAGGTAATAATCAGTTTGTGTATTCTGTATATTGTAAACGATTTGTGTTTCATGCTCTGTGCAGTTATATATTCTGAAATACTCTTATTATTGCATTCTATAGTTTTACCCTTTCCTGTCACATCTACAATCAATAAAAAAAGGTTACAATTTTACAGCCTCTTTTTCTTAAAGAAGACAGGGGGTTTAGCTACATGTCTCATCGCACACCCTGCTAACGTGTATGAGGACAGAATAGTAAAACGACTGCTGAGAACAAGCTCAGAAGATCAGACATACAGAGCCCCCATTATCCAAGCATACGGTTATTGCATGCAGATATTGCAGCAACCTCTTAACGGTCGGACCGAATAATCGGACCATACAGAGCCCGCCATTATCCACGCAGAGCCGACAAAGGGATATCACAGTGGACGATATCACGAGTTGGTTCCTCCAAGACATCATCCGTCAGCAATGCCGCCGCTATTGCCCGCGCAAAGGCTGAAGCGGCAAAAGCAAGAAGCACCTTTGCTGAGCAGGAGATAGAATTGAAACTACAACAAGCATGCCTGGATGCAGAAAAGGCACGCCAACAAGCATGCCTGGATGCAGAAAAGGCACGGCAACAAGCCTGCCTGGACGCAGAGAAAGCGCGCCTTGAAGCAACATTACAGAAACTTGCTATTGAAAAAGAAACAGCAGCTGCCATAGCAGAAGCAGAAGCCCTAGAAACTGCCGTATATTCTGACGGTGAACACAGCAGACACAGCAGTGTGCTAGGTCTACAACGAGTTACTCACGATCCATTGCAGCGTACTGCAGAGTACGTCCATCGACATTCCAAACCAAATGACGATCCAGACCCACAGGCGAAGACAGAGCATTTTGTCAACAAGCCAAGCCAACCAGATAATTCGGACCCCCAGAAAGCCAACTATCAGTGTCCCTACCGAAAGCAAGGAGATACACATTGGGATGATACTGACTACAATAATCTTTCTCCAGAGCAGAAGGTCCGAAATCTGTCCCGGTTTAAAGAGAATCCCTTCGCTTCAGAAAGGTACTACAGCAGTTGGACGAAACCAGAGACACCTAACAGGTATGATCGCACAGCACACATGTACTCTGACAACACTCCATCAGCTGGCATCAGTGCCAATCAAGCCACAATGGACTTTGCCAAGTTCCTTGCTCGACGTGAGTTGGTCACTAAGGGACTTGCAAAGTTCAGCGATCGCGCTGAAAACTACAGGGCTTGGCGAGCCTCCTTCAAAAATACCATAAGAGACATAGGTCTATCATGTAGTGAAGAAGTGGATCTCTTGGTAAAATGGCTAGGAAGTGAGTCCGCCGAACACGCAAAGAGAATCAGAGACATTAATATAAATTATCCAGATGTTGGCCTCAAAAGAATTTGGAATAGACTTGATGAATGCTATGGCTCAGTAGAGGTTATAGAAAATGCCTTGTTTAAAAGAATAGAGGATTTTCCTAGAATAGCAAACAAGGATTATTCAAAGCTCAGAGAATTAACTGACTTGTTAATGGAGTTGTGTGTAGCAAAAGCAGAAGGAGATCTTGTGGGGTTGACATATCTCGACACTGCTAGAGGTGTGAACCCCATAGTTCAGAAACTCCCATATAACCTGCAAGACAAATGGGTTACATATGGATCTAGGTATAAACAGACTTACAATGTACCGTTTCCTCCATTCGATGTGTTTGTAGATTTTGTCTCAGAACAAGCAAAAATTAGAAATGACCCTAGCTTTGATTTCATGCCATCATGTGCCAATAACTCTGTTAGCAAACCTCGTAGAACAACTGTGGAGGTCCACAAAACAAACATTTCTCCCACAGGTTCAGTTCGCAAAGAGTTCAGCTCCGGTCAAGGAGAAGACAAATCCAAGGATCCAAGCAGCAGTGTCCCTTAGACAAGAAGCCACATTCCTTACTTAAGTGCAGAGCTTTCAGAGAAAAGTCATTGGAGGAAAGGAAGGCCTTCCTTAAGGAGAATCGCATCTGCTACAAATGCTGCTCTTCAACATCCCACTTTGCCAGGGACTGTGAGGTTAGTGCAAGGTGTACCGAATGTGACAGCACCGAACATAACTCAGTTCTACACCCTGGATCACTATCAGATACTTTGCCCCAAGAGCATAGCGGGGAGCTGAATGACTCAAATACTGACACTCCAGCCATTACTTCTAAGTGTACAGAAGTTTGTGGAAATCTCATGGGAAGCAAGTCTTGCTCTAAAATTTCCCTAGTGAGAGTCTACCCGGCAGACGAAAAGGACAAAGCCATCAAAGTATATGCGATTTTAGATGATCAGAGTAATAGGTCATTAGCCAAGTCTGCCTTCTTTGATAGCTTTAACGTCAGAGGACCCAGCGCCCCCTACTCTTTAAAAACCTGTGCCGGTATAATAGAGATAGCTGGTAGGAGAGCAACAGGATACGTAGTCGAGTCTATAGATGACCAAATGTGTCTGCCCTTACCAACCATATTGGAATGTAACCAGATTCCTGACAACAGGTCAGAGATACCTACGCCTGAAGTGGCATCGTACCATCCTCATCTGAAGCGTATAGAACGCCTGATTCCTAACCTTGACCCAGAGGCTCAAATAATCTTGCTCTTAGGGAGAGATATTCTACAAGTTCACAAGGTTAAGGTACTGCCACACTACACAATCCCGCTAGCGATCTCGTTAGCGTCGCATACTAATGAGATCGCTAGCGGGATTGTTTCTATATCGCTAGTAGCTACCTATTTTAGCGATATCGTTAAGGACGCTATCGCGGTTAGCGATCTCCTTAACGACTTTAGCGGTACAAAAGTACCGCTAAATCGCTAAAAAAGGTGCCACACTTAGCGATATATACTTACCCAGCGGGGCGCCAGCGACGAAAATAGGGTCCGGAACGATTCCAGCGACGAGCGAGATCACAGCAGGAAGCTCGTCGCTGGCAGCTGCCGCACACAACAACATCGCTAACGGGATCGCTAAATAGTGACGTTTTTTAGCGATCCCGTTAGCGATGTTGTTTAGTGTGGCATACCCTTTAGACAACAGATCAATGGCTCACGCAATGCTCCATATGCTCAGAGACTCGACCTTGGGTGGGTCATTGTAGGAGAGGTCTGTTTAGCAGGTACACACAAACCGACAGTAGTTAACAACATGTTTACCAGGACTCTTGAGAATGGACGTCCATCTCTCCTTCAACCATGTGAAAATCACTACTTCATAAAGGAGCTGCTACACAGTACTTTAGCACCAAGTATCTTAGCGAGTAGTGCCAGTGATGATTGCATTCAGAATTGGGACCAAGATCACAGTCTTCCACAAGACCAAGGAAGATAATCGTATAGCAATGTCATTTGAAGATAAACTGTTCCTAGAGATGATGGAGCAAGGAATGGTGCAGGACAAAACGAAGAACTGAATTGCACCTCTACCCTTCAAGCCTCAAAGACAACGCTTGCCTAACAACAGAGAACAAGTTTACAAACGATTTGTCTCCCTCAGGCACAGCTTCCATAATAAACCAGAGATGAAAGGTCATTTCTTTACCTTCATGGAGAAAATATTTAAAAACGGTCATGCAGAGCTAGCACCTACAGTCATGGCCAAAAGTTTTGAGAATGACACAAATATTATATTTTCACATGATCTGCTGCCCTCTGTTTTTTTATGTGTGTTTGACAGATGTTTTTATCACAGATTGAAATATAATTGCAAACATATGCGTAACAAAAGCTTATATTGACAGTTAGAATGAGTTAATGCAGCAAGTCAATATTTGCAGTGTTGACCCTTCTTCTTCAGGACCTCTGCAATTCTCACTGGCATGCTCTCAATCAACTTCTGGACCAAATCCTGACTGATAGCAGTCCATTCTTGCACAATCAATGCTTTCATTTTGTCAGAATTTTTAGGTTTTTGTTTGTCCACCCGTCTCTTGATGATTGACCACAAGTTCTCAATGGGATTAAGATCTGGGGAGTTTCCAGGCCATGGACCCAAAATCTCTATGTTTTGTTCCCTGAGCCATTTAGTTATCACCTTTGCTTTATGGCAAGGTGCTCCATCATGCTGGAAAAGGCATTGTTGATCGCCAAACTGCTCTTGGAGGGTTGGGAGAAGTTGCTCTTGGAGGATATTCTGGTACCATTCTTTATTCATGGCTGTGTTTTTAGGCAAGACTGTGAGAGAGCCGATTCCCTTGGCTGAAAAGCAACCCCACACATGAATGGTTTCAGGATGCTTAACAGTTGGCATGAGACAAGACTGGTGGTAGCGCTCACCTTGTCTTCTCCGAATGAGGCGTTTTCCTGATGTCCCAAACATCATCAGGGGATTCATCAGAGAAAATAACTTTACCCCAGTCCTCAGCAGTCCACTGCCTGTACCTTTTGCAGAATATCAGTCTGTCCATGATGTTTTTTCTGGAGAGAAGTGGCTTCTTTGCTGCCTCCTTGAGACCAGGCCTTGCTCCAAGAGTCTCCGCCTCACAGTGCGTGCAGATGCACTCACACCTGCCTGCTGCCATTCCTGAGCAAGCTCTGCACTGCTGGTAGCCCGATCCCGCAGCTGAAACACTTTTAAGAGATGGTCCTGGCGCTTGCTGGTCTTTCTTGGGCGCCCTGGAGCCTTTTTGGCAACAATGGAACCTCTCTCCTTGAAGTTCTTGATGATGCGATAGATTGTTGACTGAGGTGCAATCTTTCTAGCTGTGATACTCTTACCTGTTAGGCCATTTTTGTGCATTGCAATGATGACTGCACGTGTTTCTTTAGAGATAACCATGGTTAACAGAAGAGAAACAATGATGCCAAGCACCAGCCTCCTTTTAAAGTGTCCAGTGGTGTCATTCTTACTTAATCATGACAGATTGATCCCCAGCCGTTTCCTCATCAACACCCACACCTGTGTTAATGGAGCAATCACTGAAAAGAGGTTAGCTGGTCCTTTTAAGGCAGGGCTGCAATGATGTTGAAATGTGTTTTGGGGATAAAGTTCATTTTCTAGCCAAATATTGACTTTGCAAGTAATTGCTGTTAAGCTGATCACTCTTTATAACATTCTGGAGTATATGCAAATTGCCATTAGAAAAAGTGAAGCAGTAGACTTTGTAAAAATTAATATTTGTGTCATTCTCAAAACTTTTGGCCATGACTGTACACTTCAAGACGCTGAAGAACGTTGGTACCTGCCTCTGTTTGGAGTGTATCACCCGAAAAAGCCAGGTCAAATCAGAGTAGCATTTGATTCGAGTGCTAAGTATGAAGGTGTTTCATTGAATGATGTCTTGTTATCAGGCCAGGATCTGAACAACAAACTTTTAGGAGTGCTTATCCGTTTTCGTAGAGACTCCATTGCATTCACAGCAGACATCCAACAGATGTTCCACTGCTTCTTTGTTAAAGAGGAACATAGAAATTTCTTGAGATTCTTGTGGTTCAAGGATAACGATCCTTCCAAAGAGATTACGGAGTATCGTATGAAGGTACATATTTTTGGTAATAGTCCTTCTCCTGCAGTAGCCATCTATGGGCTGAGACGCGCGGCTCAAGAGGTTGAAGCAGAGTACGGAACAGATGCCAGACTGTTTATAGAGAAAGATTTCTATGTGGATGACTGTTTGAAATCGATGCCAACAAATGAGACCGCGATTAGTCTTCTGAAAAGAGCCAAGGACATGCTCGCTGTATCTAACCTGAGGTTGCACAAGATCGCTTCTAATAGCAAGGAAGTGATGGAAGCCTTCCCTCCTGAGGATCATTCAAGTGACTTGAAGAATTTAGATCTAGGCTTAGACTCCCTAGCGATGCAGCGGAGCCTCGGCCTACTATGGGACATAAAAGCTGATACCTTCACCTTCCAGGTTAACAGAGAAGATAAACCCTTTACTCGCAGAGGAGTACTGTCTACCATAAGCAGTTTGTATGACCCACTGGGGTTTGTAGCTCCTGTAGTCATCGAGGGCAAGGCTATGTTAAGAGAGTTCACCATAGAGGTGACGAACTGGGATACTACTCTTCCCACAAAAGAGAAAACCAAGTGGATGATCTGGAGAAATTCCCTCACAGCCTTGTCAAGTCTTCATATAACCCGATCGTATGTGTCTGTACCGAGTACCAAGATAGAGACACAAACCCTTTGTGTGTTCTCCGATGCTTCAATCAAAGCGATTGCTGCAGTAGCCTATTTGAGGACGATAGACACAAGTCAACAATGCCATGTAGGGTTTGTCATGAGCAGAGCAAAACTAACACCGCTCCGTGAACACACCGTACCACGCCTGGAACTTTGTGCCGCCGTGCTAGCAGTCGAGTTGGCAGAACTCATTGCTATGGAAATGAATCTTGAAATTAAAGACTTTGAGTTCTACACTGACAGCAGGATAGTACTTGGGTACATCCATAACAAAGTGAGACGCTTCTATGTCTATGTTAGCAACAGAGTGCACAGAATTCGAAGGTCTACCTCACCTGAACAATGGAAATATGTGCCTACACATCTCAACCCTGCGGACCAGGCTACCAGATTTGTTGCTGCCAATCACCTCAAAGACACGATTTGGTTTACAGGCCCTGAGTTTTTGTGTAGGTCATTGCCCAACATGACAGAAATGGCCTTGTTTGAACTAGTAGATCCACATGCTGACGTTGAAATTCGCCCTCAAGTGTCTGCGTTACATATTGAAACTTTGAAGCGCCACCTGGGATCTCAGCGATTCAGTAGGTTCTCTACTTGGAATTCACTTGTTCGTGCCATCGCCTGCCTGACCCACATAGCTCAGTCTTACAAGGACCGTTACAGGAGTCGATGGAGACAAGTGCAGAGTCTCTCCAATGCTTTTTGGGACAAGTGGAAAAAACAGTACCTGCCTACCCTGCAGCAGAGGAGAAAGTGGCAAACCAGCAAGCCTAACCTCCAGCCTGGCGATGTAGTACTAATGAAAGACTGTCAGTCTCGGAGAAATGAATGGCCATTAGGTCTCATTACTCAGACATTCCCAAGTAAGGATGGAATCGTACATAAGGTGGAAGTAAAAATAGGGAAACAAAGCGAGACCAAATTGTTCCTCAGGCCAGTAGGGGAACTCGTTCTGCTGTTCTCATCCAATAAACACAATAGTGACGTCGGCTGACGTCAAGCGGGGAGTGTTCTGTCCAGCCATATAATTGCTGTCTAGAAAGTCTAGTCATTGTTTTTATGTCTCCAATTGTTATAGACATTGTAATTTTTGAATGTATTGGTCTTTCATACATTTTATGTTGTAAGGTAACAGCGCCACCTGCTGGCTGTTTGATGCATAGATTCTAGTTAATTTGTAATGTCTTGTGGGAAGTTCCAAGAGCATTGTGGGATTGTTCCTGTTGCATCATGGTCTTGTTTATCACACTGTGAAGGGGAACAGCAGCCATTATTCTCCATGTGTCTTAGGAGAAACTACATCACTCGTGTTCTTCATGTTTCTTAAACAGCCTGCTCTAAGCATAGTCGGTAAGCACTATCTAGGTGTTATAATCCTGTGTTTATCAGTACGTTTGTTGTACTAAGTAGGTAATAATCAGTTTGTGTATTCTGTATATTGTAAACGATTTGTGTTTCATGCTCTGTGCAGTTATATATTCTGAAATGCTCTTATTATTGCATTCTATAGTTTTACCCTTTCCTGTCACATCTGCAATCAATAAAAGAAGCTTACAATTTTACAGCCTCTTTTTCTTAAAGAAGACAGGGGGTTTAGCTACATGTCTCATCGCACACCCTGCTAACGTGTATGAGGACAGAATAGACTGCAAGAAGACATCCAGACTCAAAACCTTAGTAAGAAGACTCTGAACTGTGTAATATCATTTTGAGCCCTGGACTGTCCCTCTATGAGGCGGCACTTATGAGTTATTGATAAAAATAGCTGGCTGGTCCGCGACTCAGCAAACCGGGAAAGTTCCTGCTTCTACAGCTATAAGCACGGAGACCTGTCAGCGGCTTTGAGCTCCTGTGTGCCAGAGGTTTGCATTCTCTGAAAACATCGAGGAGGACTTGCTGGACCTCTTGGGAGGCAGGAAAAGGCTGTGGCATTTGCAGGACATCGAATTTTGGGACACCGACAAGAGGTCTGTGATATCTCCAGGGCTGTCAAACAGCTTGGATGTACAGATGTTGCGGTTTGGTCTGGATAGGAACAGCGGTGGTGAAAAGGGCATCACTGATCCCAGGCTCAGTCATTCATTGATTTACACACTTTGAGTCTTTTGGGGATCTTCATATGTGTCAATGAAACTGTCACTGTAGTTATCATTTGCATTAGAAGACCAGAGGCTGCGGCTGTGATTTATCTGGCATGGCATAGGTGATAAAGGATCGGAGACTCCTATGGAAATTTGTCAGACACGAATACAGTGATCAAGGTAACACTCACTCTTTAAGTGCGTAATTACATGCGAGACATTGATGGGTAGGTTACTATTGGGACATTTATGGTGTCACCTGAGCTGTCAACCATAACAGGAACGGAGCAATTGTGATTTTTTTTTTTACTGAGCACTGTTACAGACTCTTATGAGTCATTCTATACCTTTTTGAGTAATCATATATGCCAGTACTACTACTGCCATAGGTCTAAGCGATTACTGTTGAACATGTCCAGCTTTGCTTCATTTGCTGTCAATCAAAGAGCAAGATTGAAGCAGCAAAGACTCAAGTATAAGTGATGGTGTACTTATCGTTTGGATAGAGATCCTCAATCTTGTGGATTATTATTCATCTTCCATAGGAGGTACCTTCCTACCAAATTTTTTGCTGTAGGAGGCTGGACTGAGGACTTTGGACTCTGCTACATCCTATTTGAGTGGCTGAACCTGCTTCTGTTATACTTCAATTTGTTTGTAAGGTTGAGAAGCTTTCTGAGTTTGCCTATAAATAGAAGAAGGTTCACAATTAATCCTCCAAACTAACCTCTACATAAATCAACCTCTATAAAACAAACTCTATTTCTGAGATTTGCATCATTGAATTCACAAAAAACTCCTTTCAAACATATATTCTAGGGCAGGGTTCCCCAACTCCAGTCCTCAAGGCCCACCAACAGGTCATGTTTTCAGGATTTCCTTAGTATTGCCCAGGTGATAATTGCATCACCTGTGCAATACAAAGGAAATCCTGAAAACATGACCTGTTGGTGGGCCTTGAGGACTGAAGTTGGGGAACCCTGTTCTAGGGGGTATTAACCCCTTTTCTTATTTTAGAGAAGTTGCTATCTTAATCTAGATTATATTATTCCTTTCCTATTCTTGTAATACAGGATAAAGTTTCTTATTATCAGACGCATTTAGCAGTATTTTCTTCTGAAACCTTCCAGTTTTTCCACCTTGGGTATTAGGAACAGGGAAGGGGTTATTCATCTCCTTTAACCAATATTCATTTACTTCATTTTAGTATAACTAAAACTAACTTAGTTTTCCCCTTATCATCAATAAAAGTCTAGTAAAGAAAATGGAGAGGAGAGCCACAAAACCTAAAGTGTTCCTCAATCTAACAAACTTCCCATTTCTGAAAATAAGCCAGACCTCAGAGAGAAAAATATTTCGGTTCTCATCTTCTCCATCCATCTCTGTTCACCAGGGAATTAATGGATTACGCCTAAACATTACTCAAGAAAACCATCCCTTCGCTGTCAGACTTAGAGTTATCTATCGATAGGATCCATCGTCTTCCCCCGACCATCTTCAATTTCTCCAGATCTTCCAAGGGATACAATCCTATGGATTCACTTCTTCAATACTAAAGAAAAGCTACTCAACTAGTTTAAAGCAAACAAACAACTTCAGGAACCCTACAATCAAATAAAAATTTTCACTGACTTATCCAAGGAGACAATTTCAGCCATAAGGTTATTTATTAAGATCACCACATCTTTACGTCATCTGGGAATTTTATATAGATGGGGATTCCAACTAAACTGTTGACACTATATAAAGGAAAAATCATCCCCATCTCCTCTCTTGAAGAGGGTGAAGATTTTTTTAGCTTCGATAGTGAGCTTGCTTTATGTGCCTTATTGTTTCTTAAACTCTATGGTTGATCATTACTATTCCTCATTGTGACGAGGTAATTTAACTTTTCCTTTCACAGTTTTCCATCCATTCAAATATGGTTATATCCTCAGCAAAGAGGAATTGAATCTATTATTCAAAAGTGACTTTTTCTTTTTTTTTTAGCGATTTAAGTCCGGACTAAAGTTTTCTTTTTTCTACGGTAAGAAGTATTACAAGATCTCTATGCACAAACTTTTTCCCCAATAGGAAGTGAATTCATTGGGAATGTGGGTTTCCATCAGGAGGACTTTTTGATTGTTCTATAGTATTAAAGTTAAGGATACTGTTTCTTATTTCTCTTATTGCTTGTTTAACTATATACCTTTATTTCTGATAATTGTATTATAGTTAAAGTATTTATTTGTCTTGTATTGGTTTACCTGACTAAAGTATTTCATAGTTCTATTTAGAATAACATTTGAGGGCTGGTCTAATTCCACTTCATAACGAGTACAAGGGTTTTGACATTCAATGTTAGGGGTATTAATAGCCTGAGGAAGAGGTACCTAACATGGAAGGAAATTTAAAAAAAAAACGTGCACGTAATATGTTTGCAAGCAATTAAATTGGCTAAACAGAAACATTTTAAGTTTTCCCATAAAAGCTATCTATCTATATATATATATATAAATAAATATATACTCCCTTAATAAAAAATAAATTAAATTGGACCATCTTATGGAAAAAGTCCAGGAGGTTAAGAATGGAAAGTTTACTTTTAGGTGACTTTAATTTGGTACATCATGGTTCCATCGACTCAACTTCTCCTTCTCTTGCTTTGTGATTTACACTCAAAAATTGGATACAATAAAATGAACTTCAATGTGTTCAGATGCATCAACACAACATCAAGAGACTTCACCCATTTTTTAGAGGTCCATAAAACGTCATCTCGAATTGATCTCAGATTAACGAATATTTTCACAATTTCTAAATTCAGCAAAGTCTCAATAAATCCTAAATTATTCTCGGATCATTGTCCTGTGTTAGGAGAGATTTGTCTGAGCCCTTCACTAAAGACAAATATGCTTTGGAAAATCAATTCCTTTTTGCTACAAATGCCTGATTATAAAAACTAAGTTGAAACAGCTATAAAAAATAATTTTTTTAGAAAAATGCTTCGGAGTCGATATGTCCATCTACAATTTGGAACACTCACAAAGCTGTCTTAAGGGGGTGTCTTATGCAAATTTCTTCACGATACAAAAAAGAGAGAAAATCCTAAATTTACAAGAAATAAAAAGGAAAGATGATCTTTTTTTAAGATCCTCCCTGCCTTCACTATCCTTATAGATTGATATACTTAAATTAATGCAAAATCGAAAACCGAACTGTTCTCAGAATTTGACACATATTAAATCATCGAAAATGAATCACTTTACCTCTTTAAATAAACCATCTAGATTCATGGCTCTACATTTAAAACCTGCTAGATTAAAGGACATGATTAATAAAATAGTAACATCTAACGGTCGTATAAAAATCCATGCTACGAAAATTGTAAATTCTTTTGTGTAATATTATCAAAAGCTTTATAATTTAAATCTTGATGCTTCTAGTCCTCAACCTACAGAAGATAGAATTAACTCATTTCATGATGATATCAACTGATCAATCAAGATGATTTAAAAAAAAATAATGGATCCTTTTAAGGAGGAGGAAATAGTTGAAAACAATAAAAAATCTTAAAACCAAAAACTCACCTGGCCCTGATGGTTTTTCAAACAAATATTTAGAAAAAAATTCTATTCTTGTGGCCCCATATTTAACTAAAATTTATAATAATAAACCATCACAATTAGGCAAGTTCCCAGTAGAAATGATACAAGCTACAATAATTCTTGTACCTAAACTAAAAGAAGACCCGACACTTGTCAAAATTTATAGGCCAATATCACCTATTGGATTGAGCGAATGTGCTCTGTGATAATCGGATATCACTCGAGTATCTGGGTGCTCGAATGTACTCGTTACTCAGCGAGTATTGGGGGGTGCTTGATACAAAACTCGAATGTCCGCCCCGCATGTTTCGCGCCTGTTTCACAGCCAATAAGCATGCGGAGATTGCATACGTGTTACTGTTCTAAAGTAGCCATCTTGGCTGTGGCATTACTGTAATTGGTTGGCCCTGTGACATCATCAGGGGTTATAAAAGAATAGGCACCGCACAGCTCAGCACACTGACACCATTGCACAGCTCTGTGACACTTCGTATTGGAGGGAGAGAGTTCTAGCCCATGCCTGTGTGCACAATAAAATGAATCAGAGTCCTTTAGTGTTAATACTGGTGCTGAAGCTGAACAATCACACTAACAGCCCTTCTAATGGCTAATTCTTTGCTTTGCTGTTTGTATCACATATATTCTGCATTTAGTCTAGGAAACGAGAGAGGGTTGCAGGAGCAGGGACAGTGGCAGGATACAGTCTGCAGACAGGAATTAGGGCTGTGCAGTCCCTTGCAAAATACTGTGTATAGTTGCGGCATTTATTTTTTTCAGTGTGAAAAAATTGTATATATTTTGATCCATCGAGTATTACGTGCTTTGTGGTACATTTTGGTGTTATATAATACTCCTAAAAATCGTCAAAAACGTTTCTGGATTAAATTTCTCATCCATACAGTATTCTGTTGTCTGGGGTACAATTTTTGGGGGTACAAATTTTTGCTGTGTTAAATTTCTCACCCATACACTATTCCGAGGTCAGGGGTACAATTCTGTGGTTTATAATACTCAAAAAAGTGTTAATTTTTTTTTTTGCTGTATTCAGTTAGTTATCCATAAGTGTAACTTGCTTAGTGGACGACAAAGATGATAGAGCACTCGAGACTCCCGAGGAAGTGACCAGAGGAATATTGGAGACAGAGCAACAGCAGAAGTGGCAGGAGCCTGTGGTCTGGCTCCGGCCGATTACCCAGAACCATAAAAGGCCCGAACCCAGGCCACATCCTTTACTGCTGGCGTTCTTGCGGACTGCAGACGGGAAAGACAAGATTCAGGAGCTGGTGAGCGGACTGCAGGGCCTATGCTGGTGGGAAGTATAGGAATTTGCACTGGTAGACAGTGGCAGGGCCACAGTAATGAGGCGACACACAGGCTTAGAGTCCAACTTCAGTGGATTAATGACACTTTAAACAGCAGTTACGCAAAAATTAAAAAAAAAACACACACACATACTCCAGCATGGCGAACCACTGTTATCAGACTCACCCTTGCATGGGATGGGCTTAACTAAGCGGGTGCCCGGTCAGCGGTGTCCATCAGGTTCCATTCCCAGGGTTGTTATGAGTCTTGCTGCTAAACCTTTGCAGCATGGGTAGTCCAACAAAACAAGTTCAGGCTAACTCCAGCCTAGTTCCTCATTCCTTGCACACATACACACCATGTGCAAACAGCAATCTCCATTACATAGTCCATAACCACATCCACAGGTGAGGTACACATCACATGGGCTGATCACCTGATCGTGACATCATTGCAGGTCCTGAACTTCAGGGAAAATCTTGGTCAAACTTTATCCTGCTGAGAGTAATATATCTTCCATCCACCACTAAACCCTTTGCTGCACCACAGAAGAGACAAGTATGTGAGCCAGGACCAGGTCTGGAGAAATGTTATCAGGCCCACTAGCCACAAGATACCAAGGGTTAGCATCCCGGGGGGGGGGGGTCTTTACTTTTGACCATCAGCGGAGAAGGGGGTCCATTGAAGAGTTTGGGACCCATCATCAGATATCGTTCAACCATTGGGCAGTAGTGGCGGAACACTTATCTCAAAGGTTGCAAGAGCTGATGGCTGGAACCAGGGTCATGTTCCTCAAAATGGATGGGCAACATCGCTGATATGCAATGGGTGTGATTCCAGAAGGAAGGGAGCAGGATGAACCCTTCTTGAGGAATGAAAGGGCCTGGGAGAGGATCCTTGAGGTGGCTCAAGACAGGACTACTACCACCTCCGGGGGAGTGTACTGTCCTTAGGGTTACCCACCTCCTATGCGGGAGCAGCCGAAGGTGCAGGTGACACAGGAAATTGGGCTTCAGGAAGAAGGTGAAGGCAGTCCACTCAGCCTCCCGAGGAAGGAGAAGAAGCAGACACCTGAAGAGGATTTCTGCATTATCCCCCTTATAATTTTTTACTGGCTTTGCACTTTTTGCAAATCCTTTATGAGTATAGAAGTACCTACACAACATTTTCAAAATTCATCCATTTAGTTTAACGCAGTTATTTGTACATTACGGTGGTATGTAAAATTCCAAAAAAGTATAAAAATTTTGTCTGGGTTAAATTTCTCACACATAAACTATTCTGTGGTCTGGGTACATTTCTATGATATATAACGCTCCAAAAAAAGAGATAAAAATGTTCTGGGTTAAATTTCTCGCACATACACTATTTTGTCATCTGGGATACATTTCAGTGATATCTAACCCTCCAAAAAAAGGTTAAAAAATTTATCTGGATTCAATTACTCATCCATAGAGTATTACGTGTTTTGAGGTGCATTTTGGTGGTATATAGCACTGGTGCCCGGGGCTCTTTGACCTTTTCTGGCAACTGCGCACTGCAGTACTTTGATCCGCCCTCAAGAGACAGAGATGTACACCTGGAACGAGATACCGGGGAGCCTCTGTGGATGATGCAGGGTCACGTCATCCACATGAAGCAAGCAGGTGGGCGGTGATCATAAGAAGATGGGAGACAGGGGACCAAGACCAGCGACACCCCTCAGACCAGACCGCCCTGCAGGTGAGTATAATAAAACTTATTGTAAGGTTCTTTGTCTCTGTTGACATGTTCCTTGAAACTCAGTTTTCCGTCGGCCATTTTGCTTTCTGTCTTTCTGCAGCTCTTGCCCTCAGTTAATATGGAGTTTCCAGTTTTCATGTTCCCGCCCTGATTCTTCCCTCTTGCTTCTTAAGCAGCCTCAGCTGAACAATCAGTGCTCCTGAATCAAGCCTCAGTCAGTCTGTGACCTGACTCCTGGAAGCCTTGGACTTGTACTCCAGCTATTCCCTACTGAGGAACCTTGGAACACTTTTGGACTCTGGAAACCTGCTGTTTGGTGAATCCATGTTTGCAGAGGAATTACGGTACAGAGAAGAGATCCTGAACCTGCTTTGGAGATTTATTGTAGTGCTTGAAGTTACTCTGGCCTGCTGTGTCTCCTGTCGCTGTTCCTGCAAACTGTGTGAACTTTTCAGCATGCTTGTATGAAGTAATACAAGTTATTTCATTTCAACCTATGTCTCCTGTGTTTTCCTCGCACCCAAGCACAAGACGCTATAGGAACTGTACACTATACATGACAAGATTCAGGAGCCAATGTTTAGTGTCTGCTGGGTCTGGGAAAGCCGTGTCTGCTGTGACTGTGGATATCAGATGTCCGTTTAATACCTTATGTGATGACAGTGGTTGTGACTTCTCACAACCATTCCAGGTGAGCGCATTCCCTTAAAATTTTACTCTGGAGTGTTACCACAGGTAAACACTATTGTTTTTTTTTTTTTTTTCCTTTCCTCTTCTCCTTCCAGCACCTCTGCCTTAAAAGATCTGGAAGATGGAGGCCCGCATAAAGGAACTTTGCGGAGTGACTGATACAATCCTTTCAGATGTACAGACTTTAAAAACCCGTTTTGCAAGCCTACAGGACCTCACTAATCATAATTTGCAAGTGTTTGGACAGACTACCCAGGAATTGCGAGCCAGGATTGAGGCTCTAGAGGAACGAGCCCAGGCTCCTGCCATAACCCCAAGTTCTGGGATCCCCAAATTACCTCCTTTTCATTTTGGCGGTGAACGTGAGAAATTCAGGGGATTTATTAATCAATGCAATTTATTTTTCTCTGCACATGCTTCACAATTTCCCACTGAACGATCCAAAGTGCTTACTATAATCATGTTGCTTACCAATAAGGCTTTGATGTGGGCAAACCCTCTGATTGAGACTGAGGATGATTGTTTGAATCACCTTGATGCTTTTATTTCAGCCATGGGGCAGGTGTTTGATGACCCCAATCGAGGTGCAACAGCTGAAGCAGCCATGTTAACTTTGCGCCAAGGTAAGCGTTCAGTAGCCGAATATGCCCTGGATTTCAGGAGATGGGCTCTTGATACCACTTGGGACACTTCCGCTAAAAAATCTATTTTTCGGAAAGGGTTGTCTCCACTGATTAAGGATGAACTTGCTCGTGCCGACCCTCCCACTGCGTTAGGTGACTTTATTAACTATTGTATCCGTATTGATGCTCGTCTGACTGAACGCAGACAAGAGAGATGGTTCGAAAATAATCGCACTAACCTTTTACTACCTCCCTCCTCAGCTAAGGAACCTTTGAGTAGGATCACAAGGGAACCAGAACCTGAACCCATGCAGGTGGACTCTTTACAAAGACGGGTTAGTGATGCACGCAAAGAACATCGTATAAAGGAAAATCTATGTTTCTACTGTGGTAAGTCAGGGCACTTCATTATAAACTGCCCCAGCCGTTCTCGTAAGACTACTGCAGCAGTCATTCACTGTGAGTGTTGCGAGAGGAGCTCTGTCATGTCCGAGCCTCAGGCTCCAGAGAGATCTGCTGCAAGAGATCTTGATTTCTCTGACTTAAACTCTGTTAGTTCTGGGGACGATGACGGTATAAACGCTGCAATTTTTCAAGTTTCCTCAGCGGTGTCCCAGCTGAGTTGTAAAAGAAACAATTCTCATTGCTTCCTTTCCATCAAACTCTGGGTTGACTCAGTCTGGGTGTCTAGCTCTGCTATGATCGACTCAGGAGCAAGTGGAAATTTTATGGATATCTCCTTTGCTCTGAAACAGGGGATACGTTCAGTGAAGAAGGCTACTCCAGTACAGATGGAGACTGTGGATGGCTCTCTACTGACTTCTGGACCAGTGGATCAAGAAACAGAGCCTTTGAGGGTCCTTATGGGTAAAGATCATCAGGAGAAAATGTCTTTTTTGCTTATCTCTTCTCCCCACTTTCCCATCATTCTAGGGCTACCATGGCTGCAGGCGCAGAATCCTACGATTAACTGGGAGACCAAGGAATTACACTTTCCGGAGAAACAGATGAGTCAAGGAGTTTCAGCTTGCTCTGTTCCTAAAGGAACCATGTCAGTCCCTGAACTACCAGCTGTATACCAGGACTATGTGGTTTTATGTGACAAGAAGAACGCTGATCAGCTTCCTCCTCACCGTCCATATGATTGTCCAATTGAATTATTGCCCGGAGCCGAGATACCTTTTGGTAAGATCTACCCCCTAGCGGGGCCCGAGCTAAAAGCTTTGAAGGATTATATAGACGAAACTTTAGCCAAGGGCTTCATACGCCCCTCTTCATCTCCCACAGGTGCACCCATCTTCTTTGTGAAGAAGAAAGATGGATCTCTGAGACCCTGCATAGACTATAGGGAACTCAATAAGGTTACTATTAGAAACCGTTATCCATTGCCTTTAATCCCTGAGTTGTTGGAGAGAGTGCGGCATGCCAAAATTTTCTCTAAACTGGATCTCCGTGGGGCCTATAACTTGGTCCGTATTAGACCTGGGGATGAATGGAAGACTGCTTTCAGGTCACGCTATGGACACTTTGAATATCTAGTTATGCCTTTTGGTCTGAGTACCGCCCCAGCCACTTTCCAACACTTCGTGAATGATATCTTCAGGGATCTCCTAGATACATTTGTGGTGATTTATCTGGATGATATTCTAATTTTTTCTAACTCCACAGAGGAACATCATGGACATGTGAGAATGGTCTTAGAACGCCTAAGACAAAACCATCTCTACATCAAGCTTGAAAAATGTGAATTCCATAGGACCGAAATTCAATTTCTGGGGTATGTACTATCTACGCAAGGGATTAGTATGGATGGAAGCAAGACCCAAGCCATCAAGGATTGGCCAATTCCTAGAAATGTGAAGGAGGTGCAGCGTTTCATCGGGTTTGCCAACTTCTATAGACGTTTCATTAAGAATTTTTCTGAGGTAGTGTCACCTATCACCCAACTTACCCGGAAACAGTCTAGGTTCTCCTGGACCCCGCAAGCTCAGGAAGCATTTTCCTGTTTAAAGGATAAATTTACCACCGCACCTATCTTAGTACATCCCAACCCCGAGCTTGCCTTCATAATAGAGGTGGATACTTCAGACTGTGCCGTTGGAGCTATACTCTCTCAGAGAACAGGTGAGAAGAATGTCTTGCATCCCTGTGCCTTCTTTTCCCAGCAGTTGTCTTCGGCTGAGAGGAACTACGATGTGGGCAATAGAGAATTGTTGGCCATTATTGCCGCCTTCAAGGAATGGAGACACCTTCTTCAGGGAGCTGCACAGCAAATAGTCGTCCTGACAGACCATCGTAACCTTGAATTTATCAGGTCGGCTAAGTGCCTGACTCCTCGCCAGGCTCGCTGGAATCTTTTCCTAAACCAATTTAATTTTGTCATTTCTTATAGACCAGGATCGCGCAATGGAAAGGCTGATGCACTCTCTAGGATTCATTCAGCAGAGACACGTCCACTTACTCCTCCTAAGACTATTCTTCCTGACTCTAGATTCCTGGGAGTGATTCATAATCAAGACCTACTTAAGGACATCAAGGAAGCATACCATGCGGATTCTTTGTTGGCTCAACCCCCAAGGGACGTAAGTCTTGTCTTTAAGAATGGTGTGTGGATTCAGGGACAACGTCTGTATATACCTGAAACAGTCAGATTGAGAGTATTGCAACTCATCCATGATTCCAAGATAGCCGGGCATAGGGGAATTCTAAAGACACAAGAATTTCTTTCTTGTTTCTTTTGGTGGCCCACTTACAGGAAAGATGTTTTAAACTATGTCACTTCATGTGAAGTCTGTGCAAGATGCAAAACACCTCGCTCCTCACCAACTGGTCTGTTGCAACCTCTTCCCACCCCGTCCCGCCCGTGGGGATCCATTTCTATGGACTTCATTGTGGAGTTACCAACCTCTCAAGGGAAGAACACCATTCTAGTGGTGGTTGACCGTCTAACAAAGGCAGCTCATTTTATCCCTTGTGTCGGCTTACCCACTGCAAAACAGACATCAGACTTGATGATTAATAATGTGTTTCGCTTACATGGAGTACCGGATGAGGTCATTTCGGATCGAGGGGTGCAATTCACTTCAAGGTTTTGGCAAAATTTCTGTGCAGCATTGGACATTAAAGTAAACCTTTCTTCTGCTTTTCATCCCCAGACTAATGGACAGACAGAACGAACCAATCAGACCCTGGAGCAGTATCTCCGCTGTTTTATCTGCCACCTACAGGATGATTGGGTGGATCTACTTCCACTGGCTGAGTTCTCTTATAACAAGTCTCAGAGCGCCTCCACTAAGCAGTCTCCTTTTTACTCCAATCTAGGTTATCATCCTAACATTCTTCCTCGATTTCCCATAGATACGCCCTTGCCGGCAGTGGCTGAAAGAATCACTTCTTTACAAAAGAATATGGATCTTCTAAAGGAAAATCTAGAATTGGCTCAGGAAAGGTACAAGAAAGCAGCAGATAAATTTCGTAAACCTGCACCAGCTTTCAAGGTAGGAGATTTGGTCTGGCTGTCAACCAGAAATCTTAAATTAAAGATTCCATCGTCTAAATTGGGACATAAGTACATTGGACCTTATAAGATCAATAAGATTATAAGTGCTGTTGCTTGTCGTCTTCAACTGCCCAGAACTATGAGAATCCACCCTGTCTTTCATGTATCCCTACTAAAGGCTGCAACACCCAATACGTTTCCTGGACGTTCTTCTCCTTGCCCTGACCCAGTGCTGGTCGATGGTCAGGAAGAATTTATGGTGGAAAGGATTCTAGATTCCAGGTTGTACAGAAATCAGTTGCAATATTTGATTAAATGGCAGGGCTACCCAGTGGAGGACAACTCATGGGAACCAGTCAATAATGTAAATGCTCCTCGCCTGCTCCGCCAGTTTCATCAGAGGTACCTTGACAAGCCTGGTCTGAGGTCATCCGGAGGTTGTCCCTAAGGGGGGAGTAATGTAAGGTTCTTTGTCTCTGTTGACATGTTCCTTGAAACTCAGTTTTCCGTCGGCCATTTTGCTTTCTGTCTTTCTGCAGCTCTTGCCCTCAGTTAATATGGAGTTTCCAGTTTTCATGTTCCCGCCCTGATTCTTCCCTCTTGCTTCTTAAGCAGCCTCAGCTGAACAATCAGTGCTCCTGAATCAAGCCTCAGTCAGTCTGTGACCTGACTCCTGGAAGCCTTGGACTTGTACTCCAGCTATTCCCTACTGAGGAACCTTGGAACACTTTTGGACTCTGGAAACCTGCTGTTTGGTGAATCCATGTTTGCAGAGGAATTACGGTACAGAGAAGAGATCCTGAACCTGCTTTGGAGATTTATTGTAGTGCTTGAAGTTACTCTGGCCTGCTGTGTCTCCTGTCGCTGTTCCTGCAAACTGTGTGAACTTTTCAGCATGCTTGTATGAAGTAATACAAGTATTTCATTTCAACCTATGTCTCCTGTGTTTTCCTCGCACCCAAGCACAAGACGCTATAGGAACTGTACACTATACATGACACTTATTTTCCAATTCTTCCAGGTCGAGTTGGTGGCTTATATACAGCATCATAGAATGCTGTATATAAGCCCTGAAAGGTGATGGCCGTATCTTATATCGGCCAAAACTGGTGACATTATTATTTAACCCCTTCCCGACCTTTCACACAGCGTATGCGTCATGAAAGTCGGTGCCAATCCGACCTATGACGCATACCCTGTGTCATGAAAGGATCGCGTTCCTGCGGGCCGGGTGACCGGGGTCACTCAAAGGTCACCCGACCCGCAGGCACAGGACCCTTTGTGCTTCACCACAGGGGGTTTGGCTTAACCCCCCCCCCGTGGCCACGATCGCTCTGATTGGCTGTTAAAAGTGAAACAGCCAATCAGAGCAATCTGTAATATTTCACCAATTTAATTGGTGAAATATTACAATCCAGCCATGGCCGATGCTGCAATAGCATCTGCCATGGCTGGACACCGAGCCCTGACCCCCCCACACGTAGTCACGGCAGCGATCGGCCGCCGCCACCGAAAAATGGCAGTGATCGGTCACTGCCATCACTGTCTGCTCCCCTGCTCCTGCGATCCGCTGCCCCCACCTACCGATCCCCCCCTCACCTTCCGACCCCCCTACTCACCTCTCCCGGTCCACCGATGTCCCTGGATCCGTCCCGGCGGCTGCCCGGGATTCTTCATGGGCGCCGCCATCTCGGAAAATGGCGGGCGCATGCGCAGTGCGCCCGCCGGCCGGCGCATGCGCTGTGCGCCCTCCATTGTACAAAAATTTATTTTGATCACTGTGATAAACTGTCACAGTGATCAAATAAAAAAAAAGTAAATGAACCCCCCCTGTCATAGGTAGGGACAAATAATAAAATAAAGAATTTTTTTTTTTTCCTAGCGGATTTTGCTGCTGATCCGCAGCTGATTTTGCTGCGGATCCGCGGCGGATATTGCTGCTGATCCGCGGCGGATTTTGCTGCTGATCCGTGGCGGATTTTGCTGCTGATTCGCGGCGGATTTTGCTGCTGATCCGCGGCGGATTTTGCTGCTGATCCGCGGCGGATTTTGCTGGGGATCCGCGGCGGATTTTGTTGGGGATCCGCAGCGGATTTGGCGCTGCGGATCCACAGCAGATCCAGAAACCATGTACAGTACAATGCAAATAAATGGTTAAAAAAAACGCTGTGCACATGCGGACATGCGCAGCATGTCAACTCTTTGTGCGGATTCCGCAGAGGTTTTACACCTATTCCATTATAGGTGTAAAACCGCAGGGAAAAACCGCAACAAATCCGTGTTAGGTTAGGGTTAGGCGTGTGTAGGGGTTAGGGTTGGGGTTAGGGGTGTGTTGGGGTTAGGGTTGGAGTTAGAATTGAGGGGTTTCCACTATTTAGGCGCATCAGGGGGTCTCCATACGCGACATGGCACCACCATTGATTCCTGCAAATTTTGCGTTCAAAAAGTCAAACAGTGCTCCCTTTATTCCAAGCCCCGACGTATGCCCAAACAGTGGTTTATCCCCACATATGGGGTATGAGCGTACTCGGGAAAAATTGCACAACAACTTTGGGGGTTCTAATTTCTCCTGTTAACATTGGGAAAAAAATTGGGGACTAAAAAATTATTTTTGTGGAAAAAAAAAGATTTCTTATTTTCACGGCTTTGCGTTATAAACTTCTGTGAAGGACTTGGAGATTCAAAGTGCTTATCACACATCTATAGGAGTTCCTTGGGGGATCTAGTTTCCAAAATGGGGTCACTTGTGGGAGTTTCTACTGTTTAGGCACATCAGGGACTCTGCAAACGCAACATGACGCCCGAAGACCATTCCATCAAGTGGGCATTTCAAAACGTCACTACTTCCCATCCGAGCCCCGACGTGTGCCCATACAGTAGTTTTCTCCAACATATGGGATATCAGCATACTCAGGACAAATTGGACAACAACTTTTGGGGTCTAATTTCTCATGTTAACCTTGGGAAAATAAAAAAATTGGGGACTAAAAGATCCTGATTGTGGAAAAAATATGATTTTTTTATTTTCATGCCCGGGCGTTATAAACTTCTGTGTAGCCCTTGGGGGTTCAAAGTGCTCACCACACATCTAGATAACTTCTTTGCGGGGTCTAGTTTCCAAAATGGGGTCACTTGTGGGGAGTTTCTACTGTTTAGGCACATCAGGGGCTCTGCAAACGCAACAAGATGCCCGCAGACCATTCCATCAAGTCGGCATTTCAAAGCGTCACTACATCCCTTCCGAGCCCTGACGTGTGCCCAAACAGTGGTTCCCCCCCACATATGGGGTACTAGCGTACTCAGGACAAACTGGACAACAACTTTTGGGGTCCAATTTCTCCTGTAACCATTGTGAAAATAAAAAAATAGTCGGCTAAAAATCATTTTATGAGAAAAAAAAATGATTTTTTATTTTCACGGCTCTGCATTATAAACTTCTGTGAAGCACCTGGGGGTTCAAAGTGCTCACTATGCATCTAGATAAGTTCCTTAGGGCGTCTAGTTTCCAAAATGGGGTCACTTGTGGGGGAGCTCCAATGTTTAGGCACACAGGAACTCTCCAAATGCGACATGGCAACCGCTAAATATTCCAGCATATTTTCCATTCAAAAAGTCAAATGGCGCTCCTTCCCTTCTGAGCCCTGCCGTGCGCCCAAACAGTGGTTTATGACCACATATGAAGTATCTGTGTACTCAGGAGAAATTGCCCAATAAATTTTAGGATCCAATTTGTACTGTTGCCCATGTGAAAATGAAAAAAACTGAGGCTAAAAGAAAATTTTTGTGAAAAAAAGTACTTTCTTTTTTTTAAGGATCAATTTGTGAAGCACCTGGGGGTTCAAAGTGCTCACTATGCATCTAGATAAGTTCCTTAGTGGGTCTAGTTTCCAAAATGGGGTCACTTTGTGGGGAGCTCCAATGTTTAGGCACACAGGGACTCTCTAAATGCGACATGGCAACCGCTAAATATTCCAGCATATTTTCCATTCAAAAAGTCAAATGGCGCTCCTTCCCTTCTGAGCCCTGCCGTGCGCCCATACAGTGGTTTATGACCACATATGAGGTATCTGTGTACTCAGGAGAAATTGCCCAACAAATTTTAGGATCCATTTTATCCTGTTGCCCATGTAAAAATGAAAAAATTGATGCTAAAAGAAAATTTTTGCTGGAAAAATTAAAATGTCCATTTTTTCCTTCCACGTTGCTTTAGTTCCTGTGAAGCACCTGAAGGGTTAATAATCTTCTTGAATGTAGTTTTGAGTAGCTTGAGGGGTGCAGTTTTTATAAAGGTGTCACTTTTGGGTATTTTCTGCCATATAGATCCCTCAAAGTGACTTCAATGTGAGGTGGTCCCTAAAAAAAATGGTTTTGTAAATTTTGCTGTAAAAATGAGAAATCGCAGGTCAACTTTTAACCCTTATAACTTCCTAACAAAAAAAAATGTTGTTCTCAAAATTGTGCTGATGTAAAGTAGACATGTGGGAAATGTTATTTATTAACTATTTTGTGTCACATAACTCTCTGGTTTAACAGAATAAAAATTAAAAATTTGAAAATTGCAAAATTTTCAAAATTTTCACCAAATTTCCATTTTTTTCACAAATAAACGCAAAAATTATCGACCTAAATTTACCACTAACATGAAGCCCAATATGTCACGAAAAAACAATCTCAGAATCGCTAGGATCCGTTGAAGCGTTCCTGAGTTATTACCTCATAAAGGGACACTGGTCAGAATTGCAAAAAATGGCAAGGTCTTAATAGGCTGGGTCATGAAGGGGTTAAAAAAAAGTTTTTAAATTTTGTCTGAAAGATTAGTCATTATACAGGAAATAGTGTTTCTTAACATTTTTTTCCTGTAAACTCCAATTTCTTGTCGACTTTGAATGGTTTTTTTTGGTCAGTCCTTACAGTGGAGTAAAAGTGTAGCATCATTGTTCATCTGGGCGTCAGAAATGCATAAAAGGGGTCTTCCTCATGCTATTATCCTTCCATTCAGCACTTTTTCCATCCATTTCAACATTTTCACTGCTCCCCAGACTTCTTTTTACGGTTTGCCAGAAAAATGATCAGATTTCCCATTGACTCTTATTATGCTAATTACTCAAAATGAGCATTTGAGCATTAGGAATTGCTTGGTTCAAATAACGAGCATCCTCGCAATTTAGTTCTCGCACATCTCTACTTATTAACACTGACGTCAAGATGTATTCCAAAGTAATCGCTAATAGACAAAAAAATCTTGACAAAAATCATTAACAACGACCAATTAGACTTTATTGTGGGCCGCTAAACCTCGGATGGCACCAGGAGGGCATTGAACATCTTTAACATCATGAGTTCTTTGAAGATTCCTTCTCTGATTTTTACCCTTGATGCGGAGAAAGACTTCAATCTAATTAATTTGGAGTATTTGAAAGCAACCTTACTCAAAATTGGTCTTAATATTCAAATTCTATCCAAAATAATGGCTTTATACTCTGAATCTAGTGTTAAAATTTATGCCAACAACCACTTGTGTATGACTATTTCTATATTTAACGTCACTAGACAAGGTTGCCCACTTTCACCGCTTTTATTTGCTTTAGCAATGGAGTCATTAGCTCAAAAAATCAGAAATAGAGGAAGTGCACCGAGATAGCTGTGCTTTCTTGAGCTCTCCTGCATATGAGCCTGGAATCTTGATTTATTGCCTATCAGAAGACCTTGATGGACTAAAAAAGTACCAGAAGACCGCCATCATCATCCCTGGATCCTTTTGAACCCACTGGGAAACCACAGGATTACAAAATGCCCAAATCTGAACATAAGGAACGAACCTCTGTTCCTCAGCTGAAGCAATTGCAGATGCCGAAGACACAGACGCCACTTTCAGCACCTGTGACGTCCAGACCAAACTCAATGGACCCCCCCTTGGAGGAGAAGACCCATCATCCTGTCCCAAAACGCTCTCCTGTTGTCAGAAGGAGGGTCCCTCTTCAGGTCAAGTTACCTATGCCAGCTGGAGTAAATGAACCGATCACGGTAAGTTATTCTCCACTTCCACAAAGTAGCATACCTCAACCATATACTGAAGTGGAGGGAGTTGCCAGTTGAAAAACAACTGGCATGGATACCTCATAGGTATGGGACATGCCCCCTGGCCCTAAGGAGACCCTCCACACAGTGGAAATACCTAAAGGGAAGGCTGTCAGCGTGTTGCTATCACGCAACAGTACAGACTTTGCTATGCCTGTCATTCCTTCCCTGCTTCCACAGAGCAGCATATCAGGTCCATGTACTCAAGTGGAGAGATGTGTCAATTCAAAAGCAGCTGGCATGGACATCTCCCTTGGTGCCAAGGAGACTCTCCATACAGGGAAAATTCCTGAAGGGAAGTCGGTCAGCGCATCGCTATCGCACAACAGTGGGGACTCTACTATGTCGGCTATTCCTTCCTTGCAGACATGCAGAGACTCTGCAGCTTCTATGGGCACCATTCATAAAGGGGCTTCCTCTATTAGTCCTAAAGCCTCTACAGGAATAGGAAAGGCAAAAATCCTTGCACTCCACAAACAAGTAACTCAGAAGGGTCTGATTCAGCAACTCTTAAAATCCACAGGCACAGAAGAAATTGTCTTTTAAAGATACTAATAAAAAAGGAAGGGAAATAATAAAAATAGCGATCCCACAGATATTGATAAGTCTGCCTTAATAGGGGAAATAACCTCAAAGAACAAAATGGCTTATGGCTTTAAACGTTCTTTCATTAATTGTCAAAGGACTCAACAGTCCTATTAAAACTTTCTCCGAATGGAGGGAAGCTAAAAAATCTAAGGCCGATGTCATAGCAATTCAGAAAACTAAATTTGCATACCAATAATCCCCCAAATTTCAATTACAGGACTTTTTCATGTAGTTTTAGGTCATCTTCTGCTGTTAAAAAGGCAGAGGTCTTTACAGCCATTATAGACGCCGTTACCTTTAAATTAATAAAAGAAATTACTGATACTAATGGCCGCTTTCATATTTTAATCTGTGAATTAGATTCTGTAACATACACGTTAGTAAATATTTACGCTTTCAATGAGGCTATGTGCACACGTTCAGGATTATTCGCGTTTTTTTTCTCGTTTTTTCGCAGTAAAAACGCTTAAAAAATGCATGAATTAAGCATCCTATTATTTAGAATGAATTCTGAAATTTTTGTGCACATGGTGCGTTTTTTTCCGTGCAAAAAACGCATAGCGGAAAAAAAAGCAGCATGTTCATTAATTTCGCCGAAAACTAGCGTTTTCCCCGCTATATTATTAAGCTAGAATGTTCAGGAAAAATTTGCCGTAAAAACGCACAAAAACACACCAAAAACGCGCAAAATCCACGCAGAAAACGCAACAAAAACGCATGCGTTTTTCACACGAAAAAGTCCAGTTTTGCTCAGGAAAATTCTGCACACATTCCTGAACGTGTGCACTTAGCCTAAGGGTCAAATAGCAAATATTTTAACCCCTTAATGACAACCAATACTCATTAAAACTGCAGCCACTAAGGAGCCTTATTCTCTCATTGACGTTTTAAAATGGTGATCGGGAAAAAGGGTATTGCGCCCCACAGACTCGGGCTCTCCTACTCCTTCACCGGCCCTCCACGTCATCTTCCTGTAAAAAATGGCGGGCGCATGTGCAATGTGCCTGCCGAGGTCTGCCAGCCGGTGAGGAATTTTTCTTATTGGTTCCTTTTGATCACTGCGATAAACCCTATCATAATGATCAAAATAAAAAAATAGTAAATCAAATCCCCTTAGTAATTTTCTAAAATAGATAAAAAATTATAAAATAACAAATATATATTTTTTTCCATTCTGTGAAGTTAGGGTTAGGGTTAGAGTTATGTTAGGGTTAGTGTTAGAGTTGGAGTTAGTATTGTTTTTTTTTCAAAAGTAAAAAAAAAAAAAAGATGACAATATGACGGCTAGTATTGAGCGCAAGTGCTCGATACTCAAGTTAGCATCGAGTGCTCGAGTATGCATGGAGTATCGTGGATCCCCACATGTTTTTTTGGATGTCTAACAGCCGCAAAACATGCGGGTTAGGGACTCGAGTCTCAGGACTTGTCACTCGAGCACCCACAATACTCAGTGCATATCCAAGCACCTGATGTAAACTTGAGTAGCAAACACTTGTGCTCAACACTAATGATGACGTTTTCAATATGACGACCTAATGTTATCAAATTCTGTGTCATACCTGTGGGTTCAAAATGCTCACTATACTCCTAGATAAAATCCATGAGCTGTCTAGTTTCCAAAATGGGGTCCCTTGTGGGGGGTTTAGGCACATCAGGGGCTCTCCAAACACGACATGGCATTGGCTCTCAATTCCAGCAATTATGCATTCAAAGTCAAAAGGTGCTCCTTCCCTTCAAAGCACTACCGTGCGCCCAAACAGTACTTTTCCCCCACATATGGGGTATCGGCGTACTCATGAGAAATTGCACAACAAATTTTGTGGTCCATTTTCTCCCATTACCCTTGAGGAAATAAAAAAGTTTGAGTCATAAAAATTAAAAGTTTGAAAACTGCTGTTATGTGTAGCACAGGCAATCAGTTAATAATAATAATAATAATAATAATCTTTATTTATATAGCGCCATCATATTCCGCAGCGCTTTACAGTTTAACAGTTTCAAAACACAAGTCATAAGTAACAACGTTAACAATACAATAATTAAAGCAAAATAAGACGACCCTGCTCATGAGAGCTTACAATCTACAATGAGGTGGGGGAGATACAAAGTACAGGTGTGTATATACAATGGTGCATTTACAATGATGGTCCAGCCATCTTGAGGGAGTGAGGGATGGATGGAGATAGTGAATGGGCTAACACACACACACACTTACACATTGAATGACTTTGATTAGTGAATGTGATAGGCCGCTCTGAACAGATGTGTCTTGAGGGAGCGCCTGAAACCATGCAAATTGTGGATAGTCCTAATTTCTTGGGTAGAGCATTCCAGAGGATTGGCGCAGCGTGGGAGAAGTCTTGGAGTCGGGAATGGGAGGTACGGATTAGTGCAGAGGTTAGTCTAAAGTCGTTTGCAGAGCGCAGCAATCGGTTAGGCCGATAGATAGAAATGAGGGAGGAGATGTAGGGGGGTGCTGCACTGTGGAGAGCTTTGTGGGTGAGAACCAGTACTTTGAATTGGATCCTATAATGAATGGGCAGCCAGTGTAAGGACTGGTGAAGAGCGGACGCGTCCAAGTACCGATTAGCCAGATGGATGACCCTGGCTGCTGCATTAAAGATGGACTGGAGAGGGGATAGTCGAGTAATGGGGAGGCCAAGTAATAGAGCGTTGCAGTAGTCCAGGCGGGAGTGGATCAATGCTACAGTGAGGGTTTTTGTTGTTTCCATGGTGAGAAAAGGGCGGTTACGGTTGATTGCAGTTTCTAGTCTCCCATGGAGACTATTGAAGCAAGCAAAAAGTGAAACAATTATTTTTTAAAAATATAAAAAATATAAAAGTTCAAATCACCCCCTTCAAAATAAAACAGTAAAAAAAATCAAAAACACACATATTTAGTATCACTGTATTCAGAAACGCCCGATCAAAATATAACAAGAATTAATCCGATCGGTAAACAGCTTAACAAAAAAAAAACTACAGAATTATGTTTTTTTGATCCACCCAACATTGCATTTAAATGCAATAACAGGCGATCAAAACATCATATGTCGAACCGCCTTGTGAGATGCAGAGCCCAGTATCTCGGAGGATGGTTCAGTCACGGTGGCTCCGATGGCTCTAACAATCCCTAGCTTAGGTGGCAATTATAAAGGGGGGAGATGACTGGTATATGAGACTGTGAGTTATGTTGAAGCCCGCTAGGTGTGAGGCCGCGGACAAAAGAATCATACACCGGGGGTCCTGTGCAAACTTGAAAGCTGAACTTTACTGAAGATTGGTAACATTTCTTTTATTTTCCAACATGGGTAGCAGATATACTTTTTCTTACTCACTGCGACTATCAAAGCCTTTGCTCAGTCCCGGCCTTGGAGGATGGCAGTAAATTTCATTAAACTAAACTGTGCTGCGGGTAGGGGAAAAATCAACCGACCTTAATCGGATCAGAGTATCCAGGAAATCTCCTGTACAGTCTGCAGTCTCAGCACTCTGTCGCTGGAAAACGCAGGGCACTCTGAATCGGGTGCTATTTGTACTCCCCGATGGTCCCAAATGAGGAGCCCCAATTTCTTATCTCCTCTCACCACGGGAACCGCTCGTAACTCCCCGTTTTCAGTCTCACCCCACCTCCAACTACCACTTGTTTCAAATCAGAAAAACAAGTTGCAATGCCAAACTAAGGCAGCAGAGGGCAGCACAGTACTACTAGTGGTAATACCAAAACAAGGCAGGAGAGGGCAGCATAATATTAAATAATTTACCTCCTTCCAAGGCAAAACAAGGAGCCGATATCATAATTGTAATCATGTAAGAAATAGAGCACACTTACCATATAACATGACATACATTAATAATGTTTTTTCTGGTCACTACATATACCCCCCTAGTTTAAAGTTTAAACAGAGCCGTCCCCAGCGTTTGCCACCATATATTTTATAAAATAATACAGGTCAACATCTAGTTTGAACCAAAGTGCTTTTATAATCACAATTCCCAAACAGCGGGGTGTGACACCAGGGTCTACACCTCCCCGGTACAGGGTGTAGACTGGTAACTAATTCGAAATTTTATCTCAAGTTGAAAACAATTGGATCCATTGTCTTAATACTTTGGTACCTTTTGGCCTAAATGAAAATCATGGGTTTGGCTCTTTTTTTATAAAATTTTTAATCATGTCTATTGGGGTTTAGATTTATTAATGATCACTCTGTGTTTTTATAGGTTTTAATTTTATTATTTTGTATCCTTTTATTTTAATAAAATTTTAAATAATAAAATAATTTTGTTATGTGTTAGATTTTAATTGTTAATTCTGTATTTACAGTTTACCTCTTACCTGTTTGGTTGCCTTTTTCCTGCCGGTTGGCTTGGTCCTGTTCTGAGAGGAGTGATGCTTGAATGCTGGTTGTCTGACCTTCTTGGTCTTGCCCGTATCTCTGTACCGAAGATACCCCTGGAAAATGAAGATATACTTGGAGAATTGAAAATAATTCGATATGAACTGGCGAACTCTATTTAAAAACCCCTCACTGTAAATTATTATTGTATATTATTTTAAATTGAACGTGGTTTGAATCTATCACATTATAATATGTCACTAATTGGGTTAGGGTTAATTAATTTGTTTAAAATTTTCACTGTCTACACTGATAGACATTTGATTATTATTAAGGCACTTTATTATAGGGTTATTATTATATTATTAATAAGCACATGTCACCTTTTTTATTCGACAGTAATTTTGAGAGCTGCTGTCGTGTATCTAATTTTTACTTGTCACTCCCCATTCCTCTTTATTTAAAAAATATTTTTTATTTTATTATTACACTTTAATTACTCCAGTTCATAACTTTAAATTGTACAACTTATGATTGCTTGAACTCTTTCCAGGAGGTCATGGGTACAATTAATTATATTAATTTCCACGAGGTCATGGGTATTATTAATTGTATTAATTTTTGCTCCCTTTTTTAAGAATTGTTCTCCTATTAATTCCCTTCTCTTTTATCTTGAAAATTGATTGTTTAGGTTATGCCTCATATTCTTTCCCAAGCCCATTGCATACCTAATTTCGGTAATATTTCCCTTTTTGCTTACCGCATACCTATTTTCGGCAATATTTCTGCACATCTAGTGTGAGACAATATTCTGAACTGGTGCGCATGCGCGGGTTCCTAGCATCCGGGCCTTTCCGATGCGCTCATCTGGTCCACACGTGATCCCTGCTGCTGGGCAGCGGTGGATAGCGTGCGGTCCACGGGCGCAGGAGGAAGTCCCCTTATGCGATGCGGCGGTTCCTGCGCATGTGCCGACTTTCAGTTCAACAGCGGCACTTTATTGGCCTATTTTGGCACATGATTAATGCTTGGGGCGTAGTTTTCACTCTATTGGGCACAGTGGGATTAACCAATAAAATCAATTCAGCTACTGACATATGGGCACCTTATTGGTTTGTGGTGACTATATATACGGATACAAACCTGTCTAAAGCCACGCCTCCTGACGAAGAAAGGCGAAACGCGCGTTGAGGCGGCAGGCTGAGGTCGGGATTCTCTCCTTTGTAAGTGCAATATTGGCATTGGTATTTTTTCTTGTGTCCACAATTTGAAGGGCAATTTTGGCCGTATACTTATGCTGCTATTTGATTAGCTTGCACATTAGCACTTTCTGTGTCGGCTCCTTTGTAAGTGCAATATTGGCATTGGCATTTTTTCTTGTGTCCATAATCTGAAGTGCAATTTTGGCCACATACTTATGCTGCTACTTGATTAGCTGGCACACTAGCACTTTTTGGTATCGGCTTCTTGTTGGACACATATGGGTATTATTTGGGGTAGTTATTTTTATTATTGGTAGCATTTGCACTTTAAGAATAATTCCAATACACCTCTGGTTCCCTATTTTTGCTGGTATTCTGGATTGCACAATAGCACTTTATGGTATGTAATTAATTGGGAGATTAACTAGATAATTTGTTAGCATGCACTAAAAACTTTTATATACGTATTGGAGCACTATTATTTCTATGCTGCTATTATTTATAAGATCAATTGCACATTAGCACTTTCATTATATGGATTTGAATAGCATGTATTAGGATTTATTATTGTCTTGCATATTTATGATCTATTTTTATAACCAATTTTTTAGTTAATATATTTATACTTTTTGTGCAATCAATTTTTACATAAGTGAGAGAAAAATTGTTCCCTTTCCTCTATCTGCTTGGTGTTGTTACTCTGTATTATTTTATTTTATTTGTGTTTAATAAAATATAATTTATAAAACTAGGAAAAACTCTGGACCCTTTCTGACATATACGTGAGAGGTGTTTTTGTGCTATTGGTAACTAAGCAACATGTGAGTTGCAGTGGGGCGCTAAGTGAGGGCAGAACTCCCTGTCTATAGCAATTCTATGGGGTCCATACAATACTTCCCCCCCATAGGTCACATCGGAACTCCGAGATAAAGTTCCTTCAAAAGTTAATTGGCAGACCTGTAAATATATCGGTGGAAAAAACCGAATGACTGCAAAATATGTACTGAGGTAGATGTTGATGTACCTCTGCAGGGTCAGTTCTGAGATTACTAGTTGATCTTGCAAGGAGCAACTCTTGATTAGGAATCATCTGCCCTTGTCCACAGGTAGGCATCACAGGACCAAAACACCAAGATAACGGATCCTTGATATCGAATTCTGGAGATGATGAACTGTGGGATCTTTTGGACTCCGGAAAAGGTTCGCACTCAAATAACTCGTCCTCAGGTGTTGAATCAGGATGGAAGTTTTCTGACCTACAAAGTTTTAGTCGAATCCTGTGAACAACCTTAGGTTGTTGAGTATCTCGCTGGATGCAATAAACGTCATTCCCAGGGTATGGGATACCTTGGATGATGTAAGGCTGTCTCTCCCATTGTGTATCAAGCTTTCCTGTACGATGATTGTTTCTCAACCAGATCTTATCACCTACAAGCAAAAGTGTAGCTTTCGCTTGTTTATCAAAATCATGTTGCTGTCTTTTGCGAGCTTCTTCCATACGGGTATCCACAATTTCTTGGACTTCCACTAGGCGTCTGTGATGATCGCTCACCCACTCAGTAGCAGGCAGAGGATTAATTTCATCGGAGACAGTCACTCCTAGAGCAAGGTCAGCGGGTAGTTTGCATAGTAAGGAAATAGTTCAGCTCACCTCCATGGATCCAAAGTCCATCCGAGCAAGATAAATCCATAGAGCCTCTCGATCCCAAAGAAGTTTTTCTCTATCTCCACCTCTAATTTTGGCTTTAATCTGTTTTATTGCATAAATCTTCAGCGGGTAGTTTACCTTGATGTCCAAACATCAAATATGGTGGTGTAACCCGTAGAACATTGCGGGGTATTATTATATACAGTGGTGGCCAAAAGTATTGGCACCCCTGCAATTCTGTCAGATAATACTCAGTTTCTTCCTGAAAATGATTGCAAACACAAATTCTTTGGTATTATTATCTTCATTTAATTTGTCTTCAATGAAAAAACACAAAAAGAATTGACCTAAAGCCAAATTGGATATAATTCCACACCAAACCTAAAAAAGGGGGTGGACAAAAGTATTGGCACTGTTTGAAAAATCATGTGATGCTTCTTGAATTCGTTTAATCACCAGCACCTGTAACTTACCTGTGGCACCTAACAGGTGTTGGCAATAACTAAATCACACTTGCAGCCAGTTAACATGGATTAAAGTTGACTCAACCTCTGTCCTGTGTCCTTGTGTGTACCACATTGAGCATGGAGAAAAGAAAGAAGACCAAAGAACTGTCTGAGGACTTGAGAAACCAAATTGTGAGGAAGCATAAGCAATCTCAAGGCTACAAGTCCATCTCCAAAGACCTGAATGTTCCTGTGTCTTCTGTGCGCAGTGTCATCAAGAAGTTTAAAGTCCATGGCACTGTGGCTAACCTCCCTAGATGTGGAAGGAAAAGAAAAATTGATGACAGATTTCAACGCAAGATTGTGCGGATGGTGGATAAAGAACCTCGACTTACATCCAAACAAGTTCAAGCTGCCCTGCAGTCCGAGGGTACAACAGTGTCAACCCGTACTATCCGTCGGTGTCTGAATGAAAAGGGACTGTATGGTAGGATACCCAGGAAGACCCCACTTCTTACCCCGAGACATAAAAAAGCCAGGCTGGAGTTTGCCAAAACTTACCTGAGAAAGCCTAAAACGTTTTGGAAGAATGTTCTCTGGTCAGATGAGACAAAAGTCAAGCTTTTTGGGAAAAACCATCAACATAGAGTGTACAGGAAAAAAAAAGAGGCATTTAAAGAAAAGAACACGGTCCCTACAGTCAAACATGGCAGAGGTTCCCTGATGTTTTGGGGTTGCTTTTCTGCCTCTGGCACTGGACTGCTTGACCGTGTGCATGACATTATGAAGTCTGAAGACTACCAACAATTTTGCAGCATAATGTAGGGCCCAGTGTGAGAAAGCTGGGTCTCCCTCAGAGGTCATGGGCCTTCCAGCAGGACAATGACCCAAAATACACTTCCAAAAGCACTATAAAATGGTTTGAGAGAAAGCACTGGAGACTTCTAAGGTGGCCAGGAATGAGTCCAGACCTGAATCCCATAGAACACCTGTGGAGAGATCTCAAAATGGCAGTTTGGAGAAGGCACCCTTCAAATATCAGGGACCTGGAGCAGTTTGCCAAAGAAGAATGGTCTACAATTCCAGCAGTGCATTGTAAGAAACTCATTGATGGTTACCAGAAGCGGTTGTTTCCAGTTATTTTGGCTAAAGGTTGTGCAACCAAGTATTAGGCTGAGGGTGCCAATACTTTTGTCTGGCCCATTTTTGGAGTTTTGTGTGAACTGATCAAGGTTTTGATTTTTGCGTCATTCTCTTTTGTGCTTTTTCCTTGCAAGCAAATTAAATGAAGATAAAAATAGCAAATAATTTGTGATTGCAATCATTTCAGGAAGAAACTGAGTATTATCTGACAGAATTGCAGGGGTGCCAATACTTTTGGCCACCACTGTACATAGATGAGCTCCGGAAGTAGTGTTGGCCAGTCAGCTTTTCTGTGAGCTGGAATAGCTCTCAGCAAGTTCAGGATGGTTTGATTCATCTTCTCACAAAGCCAGAGCTTCTGACATTTGTAGTACTTGCATAATTCCTGGAAGAGTTGTGATTCAAAGGCGGAGCTTCGATCAGTCAAAATCTTCTCCGGGCATCCATAAGGTAGCCAGAAAGCTTTCCAGAGAATAGCAGCAGTAGTCTGGGCAGTTAAATCCTTCTTAGGGAGAGCCACTACAAATTTGGTGAAGTGATCGATGATGGTTAGAACGTAGCTATGGCCTGTCCTGCTGGGCTCTACCTTCAGATAATCAATAGCTACCATTTCTAATGGACGTCGACTCACAATCGGATGCAGTGGTGCTTTCTGATCAGCTTTCACAGTTTTCCTAGTCACACACGTGTGACATTCCTGGCGCCATTTTTCGATGTCTCCCCTCATGCCAATCCAATAGAATCCCCTACGGACTGTGGCTTCTGTCTTTTGCACTCCCAAAATGACCAGACTGATCGTGATAGGCAGTGGGATCACAATTTGATGGAAACGACTACCGGTGATGGGATCCACGCTACTGCGATAAAGCAACCCTTTCTTCACAAAGAACCGCTTTCGCTGTCTACACAGACTAAGTAGTTCAGGGTCAGCATCGCCGCTGCGAGTTCTACCAAGAGGTTTCCCCGTGATTAGGAATTCTGAAATTTCTGCAATAACTCTACTTTCAGTCTGGACTTGGATCCATCTAGTTTCCTCTAGTGGAGGGTCTAGACCGGCTTCCTGAGACTGGGAGGCGGAAGTTCCTGCCGAAGGGCACTGGCCACATTTTGTTGAGCAAATCGGGCGTAAAAGTTTGGCATCTCCACTTCCTCCCAATGATCTTCATCTGGCAGGGGATCTGAAGAGGTTGGTAATCAAACAAGGCATCGGCATTTTCATTGGACTTCCCAGCACGATACTTGATGATAAAATCATAGTTAGCTAGTCTTAAGGCCCATCTCTGCTCTTGAGCTCCCAATCTAGCTGTGCTTAAATGAACAAGAGGATTGTTGTCAGTGTAGACGATAAATGGAGAGGCAGCTAGATAGTCCTTGAATCGCTCTGTAACGGCCCACACAAGAGCGAGAAATTCTAGTTTAAAAGAACTGTAATTTTGATCGTTCCATTCTGCTCCTTTAAGAGATGTCCTAGCAAAAGCGATTACTCGCTCTTTTCCATCTTGCTTCTGGCTTAGGACTGCTCCTAGCCCCTTTAGACTGGCATTGGTGTAAAGACAGAAAGGCTGGCTGTAATCCGGGTAAGCTAGAATACGTGGCGTGGTAAGCTTTTTCTTGAGATGCTGGAAGGCAACTTCCTGCTCTTCCATCCAATGACTAACAATAGATCTTTTTCCTTCTTTTTTGGGTGACCACGTTAAAGTTCTTGCAATGGTGCAGCTATTTGGGCATAGTTAGGTATAAAGCGTCTGTAGTAGCCCGTAAATCCTAAGAAACTCTGGACTTCCTTCAAGGTAGTAGGTGTGGGCCAATCTGTGACCACAGCGATCTTGTCCGGATCAGGTCTCACTCCTTCAGCACTCACAACATGTCCTAGGTAGCGTACTTGAGTCTGCAATAAGTGACATTTCGAAGGTTTGACTTTGAGGCCGTGTTTGATGAGAATCTGGAGTACTTCTGCCAGGTGCTGTAAGTGGTCCTCATAAGATTTTGAGTAGACTATGACATCATCTAGATAAAGCAAAACAGTCTAAAAGTTTTTGTGGCCTAAACAACATTCCATTAGCCTTTGAAAAGTTCCTGGAGCATTGCAGAGTCCGAAAGGCATGTCATTGAATTCAAAGAGGCCCACTGGGGAGGTAAACGCTGTTTTCTCACGATCTTCCTCCAACATAGGCACTTGCCAGTACCCACTTGTTAAATCTAAGGTGGAGAAATATGCAATAGACCCCAGAGCTGTTAGTGACTCTTCGATGCGGGTAATGGATATGCGTCTTTATGGGTAATACTGTTTATCTTGCTGTAGTCCACACAGAATCGGATACTGCCATCTTTTTTCTTCACCAAAACTAAAGGTGCAGCCCAGGGGCTGTGACTTTCGCGAATTACTCCAGCATCTTTCATTTCTTGCATCATTTTTTTAACAGGCTGATACATGGCCGGTGAAATGAGTCAGTACCGCTCTTTAATGGGAGGATGAGAACCAGTGGGGATTGTATGCTTTATCTCCCGGGCTTTACCATAATCCATAGGATGTTTGTTAAAGGCTTGATGGAAGTCTCGAGCAAGCTTCAGTACTTCTTCAATTTGTTTAGATGGGGTGGTTACCTCTCCTACATGTATGTCAGACCACCACGGGGCTTCTGAAGCTACACTGTCCTCTTCTAATACTTGAGTCACTTGTTGGGCTTTTATTTTAGTTGAACTCACTACATTCTGGTACGAAATGATGGATAATTTAGCTACAGGATAGTACCTTTTCAGTTCCACTGCAGTGTCACCTCGGTTTAACACACGAATTGGTACCCTTCCAGCAGATACCGTAACAAGACTCCTTGCGGTCGTAAGCGTAGGATGCTCTGCCATTGGTAGGGATTCTTCTAGGGCCTGATAGTCTTGTCCTTGGATCCCTGGTCGGGCACGACACCACAGCATAGTTTCAGTGTTGGGTTGCAAAATGACAGGACGTACATCACAGATGCGGGCACGGCAGATCTCACCTCAAGGATTACTGAACTGCTGCTGCGCTGACAACACTTTGATAGTTCTCTGCAAGGCTCTTTACTGCTCTTGTGAAGCAGTGGGTACTGATTTGTGAAGAGCATCTAACATTTCTCCATAACAGTTGCGCAGGACGTTCATGCCTAGAATTACAGAGATGTCTGGCTTTTCTGGGACATTTACAACCAGAACTCCTGTTGTGGAAGTTGAGTTTCTCCTGCACAAATGGTGGGTTCCCAATACCCTGTGTGAGACAGTGAGAGTATGTGTGTTGAATGGGGTGTACATTTCACCTAGATACTTTGCTGACTGGTATAAGGGAAATGTATGGCTTTGTAAACCTAGTGGTAGAGAAAGGTCACTACACCTTACATTCAGTACACACTTGCAGCTCAGGCCTGAAACCACTCAGCTGTTAATTAGGAGACCAGAAGTAGGTGTCTGCGAACACAGAGAGCTCGCTTAGTCTGGACAAGGAGTCCAGGCACAAGAAGGAGTCTCCAGGAGTATGAGCTGTCTCAGTCTGGGTGCTCGATGTACCCCGGACACAGGAGTAGTCTCTGTGAGAATCCATGCGGATCGCTGCTGAATAGGAGGGGAGCTCTCTCAAGTCTGGACGTTGGATATGCCTTCAGACACAAGGAGGAGACTCTGTGAAACTCCATGCTGGTAAATGCTGAACATATGTGTTGTTTTGGGGACAGGCTGTTAGAGTCTGGACCCGGATAGATAGGGAAATCTATCTAAGTGTAGTAAGTGGCTGGACAAGCCCAGGTCTTATGTTTATGATTTGGTTTTGATTATGTTCTGTTTGCTGTGGACTTTAATAAAACTGGTTGCGGCCAGTTTTTACCAGAACTGCTGTCTGTGAATGAACTGTTTCCGTGCCACTCCGTCTACCCGGACGGCGATCCCAGAGCTATATCCCCTGAAAAGCTTACAATTGGTGCTAGAATGTGCGTGCAGCACAGTGGCGAGAGACAGCAATAAAAGGTGAAGTCTGTTGAAGCAGCAGCAGAGAAAAAAAAGTGTGTCAGCAAAATAAACGTCTGTTGGAGCAGTCTTAAAGAGACAGTAGCCCTAATAGAGTTTGCAAAAGAAAAAAAAAAGTGTGTCTGCACAGCAAAGCTGAACTTGTTGTGGAAAAGACTGTGGAGTGTGCAGCAGCAAAGGAAAAGTCTGTTGGAGCAGTCTTAAAGAGACAGTGGCCCTAATAGAGTTTGCAGAGAAAAAAAAAAAGTGTCTGCACAGCAAAGCTGAATTTTCTGTGGAAAAGACTGTGGAGTGTGTATGTCTTGAGTGAAGACTGCCGTTGTTGAGACAGAGAAGTCTGACAGCATGGATGACAGCATGGAGGCGCTGTTTGAACAAATGGCGCAAGTTAATGTGCAACATAAGACTGCCGTGGTTGAGACAGATAAGTCCGGCAGTATGGAGGAGCTCGTTAAATACCTGGTCCAGGCCCAGCGGAGCATGCAGCAGAGCATGGAGCGGCAGCGCCTGCAGCACCAGCAGCGCATGCAGCGGGCCCAGCAGCAATTCCTGCAGCAGCAGCAGGAGAATAACCGGTTGTTTTTTGAGCAGGTTGCAGCACTACAAAAGACTTGCAGCGCATCGTCCCAAAGTAATGTTGCAAAGTCACCTGCATTGTCCGCTGTAAAGAAGGCGGTAAGACGGTCCCTGGAAAAGATGACACCTAGTGACGATGTGGAGGTATATCTCACTAGGTTTGAGGGACTGGCAGAGAAGGAGAATCTGCCCCTATCTGAATGGGCCATGATGGTCGCACCCTATCTGATTGGAGAACCCCAAAGGGCCTATGCTGACCTGAGCGAGCAGGACAGTCAAGACTATGCCAAGCTGAAAGCGGAGATTCTTACCCGGCTGGGTGTTACGGTGACAGCCTGTGCCAGGGAGTTCATGACTGGAGATGCAGTTGGGAGTCTGCAGTCAGCAAACCTGATTATGGAGTTGAAAAGGTGATAGTGGACCGCTACACCCAAGCACGTCCTCCTGAGGTACAGCCAGAGGTCGGACAAGGAGACCACCAGGACGCCAATCGTCTGGTCAGCCTGATGGAGAGGGCCTTCGCCACCAAAGACTGCCTCCGTGACCAGCCGTCTGAGAGGTCGTCACTTCAGAGTTCCTGGACGCCGAACTCTCCCGGTAAGAGCGTTCCAGCTGTTGGGGTCGTGTGGGTGGGAGAGTGTGATGGACAGTGTTGGAGATGTCGGGAAATTGCAGCCAACTGTCCAATAGAGGGGGAGCCTATGTGTTGTGATGTTGGCGGATCCCTCTCTCCCTGCGCAGAGCCTGTGTGTGTGTCCACCTCAGCCGAAGAGACTGGACCACAGGGGTCCCCGGTGGTTGTAAATGACTGCCCAGCACAGGCCCTCTTGGACTCAGAGAGTCCAGTGACTTCCGTATGGGACAGCCTGATTGATAGGGACTTTATCCCTGATAAACACCTGAGTGTGGTGTGCGTCCATGGAGACACCAAAGTCTACCCAGAGACTGTCGTGGACTTGATCCCCAAACGCGGGGAGGTTTCATGTGAAGTGGGGGTAGTGAAGAACCTGGTGCCCCCTGTCATATTGGGTAATGACTTTCCCCGGTCTAAGGATCTCTGGGGGAAAAATGTTTCTGATGGACAGTGTGATGAAGCTCCTATTGAGGGTGCGCAGTCCCGAGGGGCGGAACACAATGCTAGTGGGCCGTTAAACTTATGTGATAATGATGATGATGATGATGATAATGATAATGATGATGATGATCATGATAATGATGATGACCATGATAATGATGCTGATGCTGATAATAATGATGATGATCATGATAGTGATGATGATACTGATCATAATCATGATAATGATATTGATAATAATGATGACTGTGATAGAGATGAAATTCCTTTGCAGGTGATGTTGGGAGACGAGGATGGTGGTTCTCGGGAACCGAGTGTCCCTGACTTACCTGTGTCCTGTGACAATTTTGAGAGTGAGCAGTGGCGAGACCCCTCTCTTAAAACGGCACAGGAAAATATAAATGTTCTAAATGAGGTTTCCCAAGAGCCTGGCTCTGAGGAGAGGTTTCCTCATGTTGCCATAAACAATAACCTGTTGTATAGGGACACTGAAGTCCAGGGAGAGGTCGTGAGCCAGCTCCTAGTACCTGAGCTATATGGAAGTATAGTGCTGAGGTTGTCACATAGTCACATACTTGAGGGACCACCTGAGGGAAACCAGGGACCAGATGGTGAAGTTAATGTTGTGGATGACATGTTAACTAAGGTTCCAGATCAAGATGTGAATGAGAATGAATTGTATAACCCTGACAGTGAGCAGGATGTGAATGAAAATGAAGTGTATAACCCTGAAAGTGAGCAGGATGTGAATGAGAATGAATTGTATAACCCTGAAAGTGAGCAGGATGAGAATGAGAATGAATTGTATAACCCTGAAAGTGAGCCGGATGTGGCTGAGAAAAAGGGGTCAGACAGGGATAGTGGTAGTGATAGTGAATCATCTGATGACAATAAAGCAACCAGTGCAAATGAGGAAGGCATGGTAGCAGAGGAGGTTGAGAGTCCTGAGAAGAAAGCTGATGCTGACCTTACAGCCGGACAGAAGATGGCATCTGAAGATGTTTTACAGTTGGCCGGTTCCCTGGCGAAGACTAAGGTGAAAGGAGGAGAGCTGAGCTTTGAAGGCAGGACTCTGAGACTGAACACAGCACAAGTGGAGGCTGTTGGAAGTGGGAAGTTGTCGACTTGTGGTGTGGATCTGCATCATGCCAGGGACTCTGAGGGAGATGCTGCAGAGGTGGAAGGAGCCATAGAAGTGGTAGTCACCAAGCCAGATGCCTCATCAGAAGCTGAGGTCTCAAGTGAAGCTGTGAGGAACAAGACTGAAGATATGGGGACTGACTCTGTCCAGGAATCTGTTTCTGCCGAAGACAGCGGCGTGGACGGGTTACGGTTCGGATCAGTAGCTGCAACTCGTGAAGCTCAGGCTGGAAGTTCGGCGCCCGGAGCCCCAGCGGTGTTCCCGAGTGACACCAAGGATCTGGATAAATCACAAGATGAGATTTTGAGACATCAGGCTGGCATTGGTGAGCTCAAGCGCACTTTCATGGAGTCTACATCGGAGCCACGTCCCAACAAATGGGAAAAGCGATGTGTCACTCCGTTGCCGCTGCAGACACACGGGAGCTCAGATGGGATGCAGAACGTGGTGGAAGAGAAGAATCCGGCGGGTTCTGAGTATACAGATGCAGCTATCAAGGAGAACTTGAAAGCCGGAATAAATGGAAATATTGGAGACCATAATGATGTGACTGAAGAGGTAGAATGTAAGACTGACGGTAGGGCTTCTGAGCATGTTCTACCAGAAGAGCCTGAAGAAGGGGCCGAAGACATAAAAGACGTCCAACAGGTACCAGATGAATTGATGACTCCTCAGAAAAAACTTCAAACTGTGATGAAGGAGTGTGATGAAAGCCATGAGCATCTTCGTGAGAAGGTCAATGAAGTAAAAGGAAGGATACAGGGAATCTCTTCGTTGCAAGAGCAAATGCTGCTCAATAAGTCTAAGGCTCTATATAAGAATGCTGTTGTCACGGTAGAACATTACAATTCAGCTGGAGACTTAGCGGATGATTTATGTGTACTGCAAAAGAAAAACGAGCTCCTTCTACAGTCCCAATCATTTGAACAGTGTAGCTTAAAATGGTCAGAGACCATGGCAGAGGAGCTTAAGGTCTGTGAAATAGACTTTATGAGTCAACCGATATTCAAGAAAATAGATGTGCTAAAGAGGGTTCAAGGGGAACTAGAGAAAAGTGAAAAACCCCCCATACCTTCTGTGATAGTTGGTGACACATGGTCAGTGCACCAAGGACAGGAGGTACGTGAGTTTATGAGGAAGAGTCAGCAGAAGTGTTCTGATGTGCCGGGTCGGCACTATATCGAAACTGAGCCCGGCCCTAAGGTCAAGATGAAACCGTGCAGGATACCCGAGGCCCGCAGAGAGCATAGGCCTGGGAGGGTACAGGGTACTGCGGATGCTTCAGATGAAGAGAAAGCTGATGTTGGCTATGGCTCAGGTGAAGATACAGATGACAGTAGTGAAGATGAAGCTGATGAGGGCCATGACTGGTCCAGAGTTCACTGTCTCTTTTGGATTGTTGACCAGCCCTCCGGTCTGGATGACCAGCCCTCTGGTCTGGAGAAGAGGGGGGGGATATGTGAGACAGTGAGAGTATGTGTGTTGAATGGGGTGTACATTTCACCTAGATACTTTGCTGACTGGTATAAGGGAAATGTATGGCTTTGTAAACCTAGTGGTAGAGAAAGGTCACTACACCGTACATTCAGTACACACTTGCAGCTCAGGCCTGAAACCACTCAGCTGTTAATTAGGAGACCAGAAGTAGGTGTCTGCGAACACAGAGAGCTCGCTTAGTCTGGACAAGGAGTCCAGGCACAAGAAGGAGTCTCCAGGAGTATGAGCTGTCTCAGTCTGGGTGCTCGATGTACCCCGGACACAGGAGTAGTCTCTGTGAGAATCCATGCGGATCGCTGCTGAATAGGAGGGGAGCTCTCTCAAGTCTGGACGTTGGATATGCCTTCAGACACAAGGAGGAGACTCTGTGAAACTCCATGCTGGTAAATGCTGAACATATGTGTTGTTTTGGGGACAGGCTGTTAGAGTCTGGACCCGGATAGATAGGGAAATCTATCTAAGTGTAGTAAGTGGCTGGACAAGCCCAGGTCTTATGTTTATGATTTGGTTTTGATTATGTTCTGTTTGCTGTGGACTTTAATAAAACTGGTTGCAGCCAGTTTTTACCAGAACTTCTGTCTGTGAATGAACTGTTTCCGTGCCACTCCGTCTACCCGGACGGCGATCCCAGAGCTATATCCCCTGAAAAGCTTACACCTGTTATAGGTACAGACTGTCCATTAGTGGCTATGACTTCTAACCACTGATCTGGAGGTTGCATAATAGGTTAGGATCCCAATGGCTTTCAAAGGTGTCTTTGGTTATGGTGGTGACCTGGGAACCAGTGTCTAACAGTGCAGTAAATGGAACTCCATTGATGCGAATGGTCACTTCCGGACGAGATACAACATATCTGGAGAACCAAGTAATATCTTCGGGACCTACCATCTATCCTCCCGAGGGGCGGTCCTCTGCCTCGGGGGTTGCTCTTTTAAATGCCAACATTGACGTTCCAAATGTCCAGCTTGATGACAATATCTGCAGATTGGCCTACCCTGCTTGTCAAAACGGTCGGTGGATCGTCTCCTGGATGGGGTTTGATATTCCTGGCTAGTGCGGTCAGCAGGGAATTCCATTTGTGTTCTGGGTGTAGCTTTTAGTAGCGGGCTCTCTAGCTTTTCTATTTTCTTGCAGACCTCGGCTAGTCCACTAACTAACTCCGCCATCTGTTTCTGTAATTCTATCATAGCATTAGTATTTGGAGCCTGCGTTTGGGCGGCTTGCGACAGCAGGGCGTTACTTTTTGGAAAATTATGCAACGATTGAACTGCTGTATCGCTGGCAAAAGTAGATAGTTCAGGGTTTTTAGCCTCTGGGCGAAATTCTCTCCCTAAAATCCAAATAGCTTTCTAAGCACTCCAGAATTTGTTCTACAGTCCATTTCTGAACTTTGGGCCAGGAATTGATTTCTCTCAAAGCTGCACCTTGGAGTTGGCCACTCAGGATTTCCACTTTTTGATCATTGGTCATGGGGTACAGGCGAAATAAAGCAGTCATTTTTTCTCTAAAGTCTCGTAATGTGTTAGTTTCTCCATTATAATGTGGCATCCAGGGAGCTCCCAAATAATATGGCATGGTGAGAAGCATAAATGCAGTGGAGGCTTTATCAGAAGTGCTGCTGCTAAGCGGCTCATATTCATTTTCGTCTGCCATTGTGAGTTTCACTTTTAGAGTAGTGAACTCTGTTAAAACAGGCTTAGTAATCAGGTACAGTACATGCAGGCACAGAAGGATCATCCTGTTCGTGACGCCATAATTTTAATTGTAGCACCGCCTTGTGAGATGCAGAGCCCAGTATCTCGGAGGATGGTTCAGTCACGGTGGCTCCGATGGCTCTAACAATCCCTAGCTTAGGTGGCAATTATAAAGGGGGGAGATGACTGGTATATGAGACTGTGAATTATGTTGATGCCCGCTAGGTGTGAGGCCACGGACAAAAGAATCATACACCGGGGGTCCTGTGCAAACTTGAAAGCTGAACTTTACTGAAGATTGGTAACATTTCTTTTATTTTCCAACATAATAGTCATGGGTAGCAGATATACTTTTTCTTACTCACTGCAACTATCAAAGCCTTTGCTCGGTCCCGGCCTTGGAGGATGGCAGTAAATTTCATTAAACTAAACTGTGCTGCGGGTAGGGGTAAAATCAACAGACCTTAATCGTATCAGAGTATCCAGGAAATCTCCTGTACAGTCTGCAGTCTCAGCACTCTGTCGCTGGAAAACGCAGGGCACTCCGAATCGGGTGCTATTTGTACTCCCCGATGGTCCCAAACGTGGATCCCCTATTTTCTACCTCCTCTCACCACGGGAACCGCTCGTAACTCCCCGTTTTCAGTCTCACACCACCTCCAACTGCCACTTGTTTCAAATCAGAAAAACAAGTTGCAATGCCAAACTAAGGCAGCAGAGGGCAGCACAGTACTACTAGTGGTAATACCAAAACAAGGCAGGAGAGGGCAGCATAATATTAAATAATTTACCTCCTTCCAAGGCAAAACAAGGAGCCAATATCACAATTGTAATCATGTAAGAAATAGAGCACACTTACCATATAACATATGACATACATTAATAATGGTTTTTCTGGTCACTACACATATGTACCCCAAAATAGAATCAATAAAAACGTCAGCTCGGGATGCAAAATATAAGCCCTCACCCAGCCCCAGATCACGAAAAATCGAGACACTACGGGTCTCGGAAACTGGTGCCTTTTTTAAAAAAAATGTCACCACTTAAATAAAAAAGAACCTATGCGTGTTTGCTATCTGTGAACTCGTAATGACCTGGAAAATCATATGGCTGGTCAATTTTAAATTTTAGTGAACATGGTAAAAAGAAACAATTGTGGAATTGCACTTTTTTTGCAATTTCACCACACTTTGAATTTTTTTCACATTTTCCAGTACATGATATGGTAAAACAAATGGTGTCGTTCAAAGGTACAACACGCCCAAAAAAAACAAGCCCTCACATGGCCATATTGACAGAAAATTTAAAAAGTTATGGCTCTGGTAAGACAGGGTGCAAAAAACGGTAATGCAAAAACGGAAAAACCCACGGTCGTGAAGAGGTTAAGCACCACTTAATATCTATCACGAACACCGCACTGCACTTGCTCACTGAGCCAGTGCGCGTGTCCTGAATAAGACAAACTGCGCTCAAAGATACCTGTGGTGCGAGGCAGTAGCGGTGAAGATGCGTGCTTCAGACTAACAGGACCCAAAGCACGTGACTGCCAAGGGGCGGCGCCGGCCACAGGTCTCTCAGAGGGAGCAGTAACAGATACAGAATGCTTCAGTCCAGAGGACCTTAAGCACGTGACTGCTGATGGGCGTGGCCTAAGCTCCAGAGAGCTATGAGCAGAAGGAAAACTCCTAGAAGGGTAACTATGGGACAGAGTTACTAAGGGGCATAGACAAAACGGATAGTCAGGATAGCTAGGTCATACACAGAGGGAGCAACGCAGTACAAGAGGAGCAGGCAGAGAATAACCAGAACGTAGCCAAGGGATCAGAACACCAGAACGGCAAATATACAGTACCAAGACAGTAGACAAACTCACAACGAAGAGACGGACCGGGTCAAAACCAAACAAGCAACAAGATCAGGCACAAGGCACAGGCACACAGGAGGTCAACTAACTCAGCCGAGGGCAGGAGTATAACTGACACCAGACCTAGGTCAATTGGCAACTAAATAGCCGCCTTCTGCCAGAGAGAGGCTGAAACCATTAACCCCAGTCTGGCCAGGACGGAACAAAGACAAAACCCCGTCCTGGGTCATGACAATATCACCCTTGTTGTCATTGTTCGTTTGCAAAATTGGTTAATTACCGTTGGAGTCTCTACATGCAAACATTATACTAATTCCTAAAAAAGATGGAAACTCTGAGCTTATATCAAATTATCATCCCATATACCGTATATACTCGAGTATAAGCCGACTTCCCATAATTTTGCCACAAAAAATTGAGAAAACTTATTGACTCGAGTATAAGCCTAGGGTGGGAACTACAGCAGCTACTGGTAAATTTCAAAAATAAAAATAGATGCCAATAAAAGCAAAATTAATTGAGACATCAGTAGGTTAAATGTTTTTGAATATCCATATTTAATCAGGAGCCCCATATAATGCCCATACAGTTCATGATGGCCCCATAAGATGCTCCATAAAAAAAATATGCCCCATATAACGCTGCACAAAGGTTAATAATGGCCCCATAAGATGCTCCATAGAATAATATGCCCCATATGCTGCTCCATAAAGGTTATGGCCCCATATGATGCCCCATAGAATAGGCCCCCATATGCTGCTCCATAAATGTTATGGCCCCATAAGATGCCGAATAGAATATGCCCCCATATGCTGCTCCATAAATGTTATGGCCCATAAGATGCCCCATAGAATATGCCCCCATATGCTGCTCCATAAAGGTTATGGCCCCATAAGATGCCCCATAGAATATTCCCCCATATGCTGCTCCATAAATCTTATGGCCCCATAAGATGCCGAATAGAATATGCCCCATATGCTGCTCCATAAATGTTATGGCCCTATAAGATGCCCCATAGAATAAGCCCCCATATGCTGCTCCATAAATGTTATGGCCCCATATGATGCCCCATAGAATATGCCCCCATATGCTGATCCATAAAGGTTATGGCCCCATAAGATTCCCCATAGAATATGCCCCCATATGCTGCTCCATAAATGTTATGTCCCCATAAGATGTCCCATAGAATATGCCCCATATGCTGCTCCATAAATGTTATGACCCCATAAGATGCCCCATAGAATATGCCCCCATATGCTGCTCCATAAATGTTATGGCCCCATAAGATGATCCATAGAATATGCCCCCATATGCTGCTGCGAATAAAATAAAAAAAATGACATACTCACATCTCGTCGCTGGGGGCCAGGTGCTGGTGTCCTGAGCAGGCGGGGACACCGACGCGCTATGGGGGACAGGTGCCGGTGTCACCGCTGGCTCAGGCCCCCGGCACCTGCGATATTCACCTGTCCCCGTTCCACCACCGCGCGCCGCTGTGTCTTCCGGGTCCTCTGGCTGTGAATGTTCAGGCAGAGGGTGCGCGCGCACTAACCACGTCATCGCGCCCTCTGACCTGAACGTCACAGCCAGAGGACGCGAGGACACAGCGGTGCGCAGCGGTGGAACGGGGACAGGTGAATATAGCATGGCTCCCCCATCCTCCCTGTCATACTCACCCCCTCCTGGCGCGTCTCTGCAGCACCTGCGTCTCCCATTGTCACCGGCGCCGCAGCTCTTCATTCCTTCAGCGGTCACGTGGTACCGCTCATTAAAGTCATGAATATGTGCATATTCATGACTTTAATGAGCGGTACCACGTGACCGCTGAACACAGGCGCCGGAGACCATGGGAAAAGCAGGGGGGCTGCAGATACTGTGCTAGGAGGGGTTGAGTATATTTGACAGCCGCAATCTCCCCTCCCCCGCTGAGTATAAGCCGAGAGGGGCACTTTCAGCCCTAAAAAATGGGCTGAAAATCTCGGCTTATACGGTAATTGTTGTTAGGGTTCGAGTTCCTGCACAAGGGGAGTCTCGAACCAGTCCTGCTGCGGTCCCCCATTCATCTCCGTCCGCAGTGGAGCCTGCTCAGCTTAGATGTCGGTCCCAGCTTCTCGCCCAGTCTAACAGTGTGCAGAGGATTACTGCGGTTCCTCCAGGCTCTGCTATTGTGGCCAATACTGGTTAGCGGCGAGCAGACGTCTTTAGGACAAAGTTCTTGTTTTCCCCTTCTGAGCATGCCCAGAGTGAGATCTCTCATTGGAGATCAGGGGTCACATGCTCAGGTACTGCAGCAGCTCCTATTGGTCTGCCAGGAAGGTCCTGTGACTACTGTTGTTCTGGAACAAGCTTCATTGGTCCTTGTTTCTGGCAGGTCCTGTAGCTGTTACTATAAAAGGGTAGCATGGCTGGGCCGCCATGCGCTAATATCAACCATTATATGCTTTGCACCAGTGTGGTCATGCGTGTGTGTGGTTAGGGCCCGGCTGAAATAAGCCCCTAGAATACCGACTTAATCGGTGAGGAGTTTGGTATGCTAGCTGGTCAGGGTCGGTGTCCTAGATGCCCTAGATTACCGGCATAACCGGTGAGGAGTTTGATTGCCGTATTCAGGGTCTGGCGTTCAGACGCCATAGATTGCGGGTGACTCCCGCGAGGACATTATCACGACATGGTCAGGACATGATCACGTTCTATGTTCGCTTAGCACTTAACTGTGTACCTGGGTGCCTGACAGGACACAGAACTTTTTCTCAGCGGCCCTGTGACGTAACAGGGTTCGCTTTCAACGCTAGACAGCGCCCTAGCGTGTTTATTTTGCGACTCAGTTGTGTTTAGTGAGTTCGCATACATCGCCATATAGCGCTGTGGCACTCCTTCTAGCGGCTCTGTGAAATAACAGAGTTCGCACATATTGCCACAGCGCATTGCGGTGTTTATTTTGGCGACTCTGCGGGATAACAGAGTTAACGTCTTGCGCCATTTTACTAGCAGCAGGTTCCGCCTGCACGGTGGACCCCGGGCTGCGAACGCACCTCTCTACCTCATATATTTGGTGCGTTCCGCAGACCCTAACAATTGTTAAGTTCCAATATAAAAATTTATGCTAAGATTATCTCTGAAAGATTAAAAAACATAATCCCTACACTAATTAACTCTGACCAAGTCAGTTTTGTTAAAAACAGACAGACTTCTGATGGCACTAGAAGGATGATAAATCTTCTATCGATCAAAGAGAAAAAGAAAACTCCATCTATTCTTTTTTCTCTAGACACGAAGAAAGCCTTAGACAGATTAAACTGGAATTTCATGACAGCTACTCTTGAAAAATATGGTTTTAATTGTGAGATACGGAATTCCTTTTTGGCTTTCTATTCGACTTCTTTGGCAAAAGTCTTGGCAAATAACCATTACTCAGATTCTTTTCTTTTGACAAAAGGAACCCGACAAGGTTGTCCATTATTCCCATAACTATTTATATTACTAAGGGAACTCTTCGTGGAATTAATTAGGTCAAATCATCTCATCAAAGGAATTTCTTTGGTTATGAGGCAACTTAAATGATCTTTAATTGCAGATGATATACTAATCACTATTATGGACTCTATAAATTCTCTATGAGAAATTTGTAGAATAATCAAAAATTTTTCTTTAGTTTTTTATTACGAGATAAATGAGAAAAAAAATCTAAAATTCTTGGCTACCACTTAGATAAGAATATGCAGATCTCTCTAAAAACTGAATGCCCTTACTCTTGAGAAGTTTCAAATTGAGCATTTTTACGTATCAAACTTATCATCCCTTTATAACATTGTAGAAGAGAACATTTCGGCTCTCCTCAAAGAAATCCAATCTCTTTTAGACAACTTCAGCCAAGTCAATGCTTCCTGGTTAGGTAGAGTTATCGTCTATATGATGATGATCCTTCCTAAATTATTTTATGTTTTTACATCTATCCCTCTAAATACCCCAGTTTCCCAGACTCTCCCAGACTCCCAGACTCATAAACAACTCACAAATTATATGTGGCAAAACAAATCTCGTAGAACATCTAAATTACTCCTCTTTAAAAATAAATTAAAGGAGGCATAATTCTCCCTAATATCCAGGCCTACTATGAACCTAAAATTATCCTTCAAAGCAGAAATTGTTTTTTAACCAACAATAAGCCAAATTGGGTCTCCTTGGAAGAGGAAATGTTCAGAAACTCGACTCTGATAGCTCTATATTGATTTATTTACTTCTCTCTTTACTCGAACAACTAACATTGAAATCTACAATCATTCAATGGAGAAATTTGTACAGAATGTCATCGAATAATATGGCAAGATATCCATTGAAACAGGTTCTTATTACCATCTTTCAAATAATTTTTCCCAATTTTCCATTTGAAAAATTAATAAAATTAGGGATCAAAAACTGCTCCTTTTTATTCTTGGGAACAAATAAGGATATAATTATAAACTTTCAAGCTTTAAAAATCTCTCATGGTCTTACCAATGAGAAACTACTACATTTATTTGGTCTCAAAAAATACATAAGAACAAATTTACATTACCACTGTCCCTACCAAAAGCTATTATTACACTATTGCAATCTGAATATGAACAATATATATATATGTTCCTTAACTCGGATTTGCATCTAAATCCATGATTAAATGGGAATCAGACTTAAACCAAATATTTTCCTTCAAAAATTGGCAACAAATGATCAGAATGACAAATAAATGTAATATAAACGCTAATATCCATGAGAACTATTGTAACATACTTTCACAATGGAATTTTACACGTGTCAGGCTTAAGGAAACCTTTTCAGATCATTCTGACTTATGCTGGAGAGATTGTGAACAGTGAGGCAGCAGCATATATATCTTCTGGGCCTGCATGAAATTAAAACCTCTCTGGGAAGAGATACATTTATTATTGAATAAGGTAGGGAAAGACAAAGTGTCTATTTCTCCCTAATTTTACCTTCTTTCTCTTGATGCTGATTTGTTTCCCAGAGAAAGTAAATACATAATTATATATATTTTTGCAATTACCAAAATGCTCCTTGCAGCCAAATGGAAATCACCTGCTGTCCCTACGATACATGGTATTATTGACAGAATCTTTGTACACAACACCCTTGAATTAGCCTTTGTTCTTAAAAATAACTCTTTTTCCAAATATGAAGTCAGATGGTCTTCATGGAACCTTTCGCTTGATTGTTAGCCAGTAAGATCACTTTTTTTTGTTGAATACATATTCCACACTTTCTATATGAGGTATATTTTATACTGTTTTTTTCAGCTGACTCTTTTTGCCTGTTTTTCCTTTTCCATGCCAGTTTATTTTTATCCATCCCTTCTTTCCTTCGTTCCTTCTTCCTTTCCCATTTCCTTTCTCTCCTTTTTTTCCCTCTCCCCTTTTTTGCTCTTTAACCCTGACTTTTTTTCCTTGTTTTTCCCTTCACCCTTAGATAGTTGGGGCGACAATTTACATTATTTGAACCAAGCAATTCCTAATGCTCGAATGCTTGTTACGAGTAACGATTATAATGGGAGTCAGGGCTGCCACTAGGAATTTCGGGGCCCCATACTGGCAAAATTTATGGGGCCCCCTTGAGACTCTGCCCAGGCTCCACCCCCAGTTCCGCCTCCACCCTAGCTCCTCCTCCACCACGCAAACCTTCCAAAATGCCTCCGCCCTTTCTTGGAAAAACTCCACTTCTGCACCACGCCCTCACCAATGACACATTAACACCATATCACATGCCTAGCCATCAGCTTTTGTTTTGACCAAAAGATTTTTTAAGCCTGCCACCACGACAAGGTAGACTCTATTGGCAGGTCCTTACTCTACTCTAACCTATTAAACATTTGGTAACTTTTTTTTTTTGTATATTTTATTTATCTTTTTTCAAGGGAATGTGTCACAAATTTTTTAAACTTGGTGGCTGGGCCCTGTTGCGGCCGTGCTGGTGGCCGGGCCCTGCTGCGGCCGTGCTGGTGGCCGGGTCCTGTGGCTGTGCTGGTGGCCGGGACCTGCTGCGGCCGTGTGCTGGTGGCCGGGGACCTGCTGCGGCCGTGTGCTGGTGGCCGGGCCCTGCTGTGGCTGTGCTGGTGGCCGGGGCCCTGCGGCTGTGCTCGTGACTGGGGCCCTGCGGCTGTGCTCGTGACTGGGGCCCTGCGGCTGTGCTGGTGGCCGGGGCCCTGCGGCTGTGCTGGTGACCGGGGCCCTGCGGCTGTGCTGGTGACCGGGGCCCTGTGGCTGTGCTGGTGACCGGGGCCCTGCGGCTGTGCTGGGGGCCGGCCCTGCGGCTGTGCTGGTGGCCTGGGCCGGGCCCTGCGGCTGTGCTGGTGGCCGGGGCCGGGCCCTGCGGCTGTGCTGGTGGCCGGGGCCGTGCCCTGCGGCTGTGCTGGTGGCCGGGGCCGGGCTCTGCGGCTGTGCTGCTGGCCGGGCCCCCCGGGGACAAACTACTCACCCTGCTGCTCGCCGTCGCCTGCACGTCCCGACGGTCCCAGTCCCGGTCCGCCGCCGCCGCTCCCAGCCACGTGGCACGCACGCTGCTCGCTCTGCTCCGGCATGAGGAAGTGGAGCAGAGCAGCGTGTGACGTCACGTCCGGCTGGCTGATGCACCTGGGCGGGCCGTAGCTTCAAGCTACAGTGCCTGCCCAGCAGCCAGCCAGCCCAGAGGCGTTTCTGTGTGGGGAGGGGGACAGTGGAGAGAGTGTGGGGAATATTTAGCAGCGAAGTGCTGCGCTTCGCCTGGCTGCCAGCGACGCGTGCTGGGGGGCGGCGCGGGTGGGCCCCCCTAAGTCACCGGGCCCGGGCGGGCCCCATACACTAGTAAGGGCTGTAATGCCCTGATGGTGGCCCTGATGGGAGTCAATAGAAAATCCAAGCATTTTTCTGGCAGACCATACAAAAAGGACTGGAGGCCAGTGAAGATGTTGAATTAGATAGAAAAAGTGCTGAATGGAAGGAGAACAGGATGGGGAAGAACCCTGGAAGTATCTCTGACTCCCAGATCGCTGCTGAGAACAGTGGTGTCATTTTTTTACTCCACTTTAAGGACTGACAAAAAAAAAATTCAAAATTGACAAGAAATTGGAGTTTACAGAAAAAATAATGTTAAGAACCATTCTTTCCTGTATAATAACTTTTAAATAAGTCAAAATTTAAAAAGGATTTTTTTAAAAATAATTTAACTAAAACAAAATTGAAATTTTTAGTAAAAAAATGGAAATTTCAGTGTAATTTATGAAGGAAGCAAGAACTGTCAAAAATGTGATGTAAGAGAGACTCAGATACACCCTGTATAAGACATAAAGGAGGGCCTCATACTAAGTGGTACTCCTAGACTCATAGTTTGGAGGATTATTTACCATGGAAATTTACCCTAGAGCACGTAATACTGTATAGATGAGTAATTGAATCCAGAAATGTTTTTCAACACTTTTTTGTAGTTTTACATACCACCGTAGTGTTATAATAACCGCTTTCAACTATATAAGTGACTAATTGAATCCAGAAAAAAATATTTAAAGTAAATATATTGAAAATGTAGTTGATGTACCGTACAGACCAAAAGTTTGGACACACCTTCTCATTCAAAGATTTTTCTGTATTTTCATGACTATGAAAATTGTAGAATCATACTGAAGGCATCAAAACTATGAATTAACACATGTGGAATTATACATTACACTTTACAAAAAAAGTGTGAAACAACTGAAAATATGTCTTATATTCTAGGTTCTTCAAAGTAGCCACCTTTTGCTTTGATTATTGGTTTGCACGCAAAAAGGTGAACAGATGACTCTACATGCCTGGTTCCCACCGTGAAGCATGGAGGAGGGGTGTGATGATGTGGGGGTGCTTTGCTGGTGACACTGTTGGGGATTTATTCAAAATTGAAGGCATACTGAACCAGCATGGCTACCACAGCATTTTGCAACAGCATGCTATTCCATCTGGTTTGCGTTTAGTTGGACAATCATTTATTTTCCAACAGGACAATGACTCCAAACACACCTCCAGGCTGTGTAAGGGCTATTTGACCAAGAAGGAGAGTGTTGGGGTGCTACGCCAGATGACCTGGCCTCCACAGTCACCAGACCTGAACCCAATCGAGATGGTTTGGGGGTGAGCTGGACCGCTCACCACTTCAATTTTGAATAAATCCCCAACAATGTCACCAGCAAAGCACCCCCACACCATCACATCACCTCCTCCATGCTTCACGGTGGGAACTAGGCATGTAGAGTCCATCCGTTCACCTTTTCTGCAGTAATCAATGTAAAAGGTGGCTACTTTGAAGAACCTAGAATATAAGACATATTTTCAGTTGTTTCACACTTTTTTGTAAAGTGTAATGTATAATTCCACATGTGTTAATTCATAATTTTGATGCCTTCAGTGTGATTCTATAATTTTCATAGTCATGAAAATAGAAAAATCTTTGAATGAGAAGGTGTGTCCAAACTTTTGGTCTGTACTGTACTTCTACACTGATAAAGGCTTTGTATAAAGTGCAAAGCTAGGAAAAAATATCAGGAAGGTCATTCACAGACCCCTGAAAGGCAAAAACTGGCAGGCCTCATTCAAATATTTTTAAACTGTAGTTTCTGTACTCCTACACTCATAAAGGGTTTTCACAAAGTACATATCCAGGAAAAAATTATAAGGAGGGTCATCCATACAACATTGAAGGCACCAAGTGTAGTGCCTCATAAAAAAACATTAACAATTTAGTGTAGTTGATGTACTCCTACAGTTATTAAGTCTTTGAACTTTGTGGAAAACATTATAAGGAGGATCATCTATACACCCTTGAAGGCAACAACTAGAGGGCCTGATTCAAATATTAAACATTAAAAACACTTTATGTTCTGGTGTTATGTGGGGGTGTGGAAAAGTAGGGGCTAATCTAGGCTTTGTTCATTTTTTGTCAGAGTGAGCCTGTCAGCATTCTCTATTGACAAGCGAAAGCGCCTGTCTGTTATGACCCCCCTGGCGGCACTAAAAACCTGCTCAGACAAGATGCTAACGGCAGGGCAGCACAACAACTCAAAGGCATAGAGGGACAGCTCATGCCAGGTGTCCAGTTTTGAGACCCGATAATTGAAGTCTGCAGAGGAATTATGGAGTATGTTGGTTTGGTCTGCCAGGTATTGCTTGACCATCTTTAAAAACTTTTCCCTCCTTGTCAAACATACCTGGTCATCAGGCCCTGGACCCTGGGATGGTGTCATGAAATTGGCCCAGGCCTTTGACAGTGTACCCCTGCCTCTCCTGTGGGTCTTCCAGGCCTCTTCTCTTTGGTTGGGCAAGGAAGCTTTCCCGCTGCTGCTAGCATTGTCTGATTGGAATTTATTCAACATATTTTCAACAATGTCCTTCTGGTATAGCACCATTTTATAAGCCCTCTCCTCCTCAGGAAAGATAGATGCAAAGTTCTACTTGTAGTGTGGTCTAGCAGGGTGAACAACCAGTACTCTTCTTTTGGCCAAGATATATATAATATATATATAAATATAATGTGAGGGTCACAGGAAAGGCATCAGTACATAAAGTCGGCATTATGTGTCAAGCTCCCTAGAGCCAACATTTCCCTGTCTCCACCATGATGAGGACTTAACATCCCCAAATCTTGGTTCTTGGTACGCATCAAAAAGATCAAGGACCTATATGTTGGAGAGAATTTTATTCCTTTCCGAGCCTTCAAATTAAAATATAAACTATCTAGCACAGATTTTCTTTATTTCAAATGGTTAAGGAAAAAATTCAAACACTAAAAGCAAAATCCCCTCTTTCTGAGATTATCAGCTTATTGGAAATCCAAGTAAAACGTTTTTTGGAATACTAGTAATTTATATAATAATTTCAATAAAGACACCCTTTCTGAAAAGAACTTCCACATGATAAAATGGGAATCCGACTTGAAAAAATCTTTTTAATTATAACAGTGGGAAAAAGGTGTAAAACTAACTAAATGGTATTACATCCCAATTAGGCTTTCAAAAACAATCCTAAATTATTCTTCTAATTGTTCAAGAGATTGTGGTCTGAACAGCAACTTATTGCATATCTATTGAAAGATATGCAAAGATAAAATATCTGTGATATCAAGTGTCTCAGATAATTTACCAATTACTCAACAGAAAGTGGATTTGTCTCCCCAAATGGCCCTTCTTTCTTTTGAAATGGAGCACTTAACCCTTCATTAAGACTCGTTTTAATTCACATTTTCCTTGTGATGAAAACTCGATAGCAGCTTTATGGAAAAAGGACCTCCTAAACTTTCTAATATCATAAAGAGGATATCGCTACACAAAATATATGAATGTAAATTTGCCATTGCTAATAATATGTTTGAAAAATGTCATTAAAAAATGGGATCTTTGGAATCCTTAAAGGGAATCTGTCACCCTAAATTGGCGGGATATTTAAATGATGGCAGTCAGGTCAGATGGGCGGTGTTTTGGGTACTTGCCTTAACATGTTGTTGGCCGCTGTCTCCATTATTTCTGGGAATTGTAGTCGTTGCCTCCATATAACGCGCCTGCGCATTGCAATCTTGAATTGCGCACGCGCAGTATGCTTTGCCCGCAGATTGCAATGCGCAGGCGCGTTATATGGAGGGCAACGACTACAATTCCCAGAAATAATGGAGACAGCGGCGAACAACATGTTAAGGCAAGTACCCAAAACACCGCCCATCTGACCTGACTACCATCATTTAAATATCCCGCCAATTTAGGGTGACAGATTCCCTTTAAGCTGTTTTTCTCAGGTTGCTACTTTGTTATCATGGTTTTGTTACCATGAAATTTGTAATATCATTTTCATTTGTTTGTTTTTCTGTTGTATTTGCATTCTTTGTTTAAAATTGTACCAAATATGACTGTATAATCTAAGTTATCCCCTTATTTCTAATCTTTTTCGCGTTTTCCCTCCTTAATAAATATTTCTTTCCCCACTTTTCCCTTTCCTTTCCCTTTTCCCTTCCCGCTATAAAAAAATGAATATTATTGAAACATAATAACAGTAAAAACACACAAAAAAACTATAAAAAAAATGCAAAGAGAAATTGTACCTCAACACACGAGTTAATCAAAAGTACTACTTAAAAGGTTTTCTGTGAAAAGCTATCCAATAACATTGATAAGAAACAGCATATCAAAAAAATCTAAGTCTAACACAAAATGATTGAATTTCTACTAAAAATAACCCTTCTAAGAAAATACCAAAATCAAATATCAATAAGACTAATATGCATCAGATAAGTAATCAATATAAACTTAAAGGGGTATTCTCATCTCCAAGATACTATCCCAATATGTAGTAGGTGTAATAATAATATTAGCAAATACCTCCAATAAGAAATGTATCGCGACAGTGGTATCTATGTGCGTTAAAAGATCCCCTATGGCTGGATTGACCTTCCATGATTGTTGCCATTGTACCCTGAAGTCATCTGATGACCCCAGGATATGGTGACTTGTGAGATGCAGCTATAAACAGGGTCTCACAGGCATTGTTAGTGCAGTGCATGAGTACTGCAATGCATGAGACCAGTGATCAAAGTAAAAATTATACATGTCGCACAGTGGGACTTCGTGAAAAAGTGAAAAAAAAAGTAAAATAAAAAGTAGAAAAAAAGCACAAAATAAGAACACACAAAGCAGTTAAAAATTTTTTAAAAAAAAGTAAATCTGGTGGCGCTGTAATTGTACTGACCTAAATAATAAATCAGTCTTATCTCATTTACTGCACAAAAATAGATTAAAAAAATAACTAAATTGCTATTTTTTTTTTAATTCTGTGCCTGAAAAATCAGAATAAAAAGCAATCAAAAATGTTATGTGACACAAAATGGTATAAAAAAATCGCCAATTCGTCTCGCAAAAAATAAGTCCTCATACAACTCTGTTTGCCATGAAACATAGTTACAGCTCTTGGATTATGAGGACAAAATAACCATTTTTTTTTTTATAAAAAAGCATTTTTAGTGTGTAATAAAAGCAAAGCATAAAATATATATACAGCTCTGGCAAAAAATTAAGAGACCACTGAAACATTTTCAGTTTGTCTGATTTTTTCTTTATAGGTATATTTTTGAGTAAAAAAACAAACTATAAACTACTGACAACATGTCTCCGAATTTCCAAGCAATAAATTTTGTATTTATTTCAGAAAATGAGAAATGGTCAAAATAACAAAAAAAATGCAGTGCTTGCAGACCTCAAATAATGCTAAGAAAACAAGTTTATAATCATTTAGAAACAACAATACTAATTTTTTAACTCAAGAAGAGTTCAAAAATCAATATTTTGTGGAATAACCATAATTTTTAATCACAGCTTTCATGCGTCTTAACATGCTTTCCACCAGTCTTTCACACTGCTTTTGGGTGACCTTATGCCATTCCTGGTACAAAAATGTAAGCAGTTCTTCTTTGTTTGATGACTTGTGACTATCCATCTTCCTTTTGATTACATTCCAGAGGTTTTCAATGGGGTTCAGGTCTGGAGATTGGGCTGGCCATGACAGGGATTTGATGTGGTGGTCCTTCATCCACACATTGATTGACCTAGCTGTTTGGCATGGCGCATTGTCCTGCTGGAAAAAAACAGTCTTCAGAGTTGGGGAACATTGCCTGAGCAGAAGAAATCAACAGTTTTTCCAGGATAACCTTGTGTGCGGCTTGATTTATACGTCATATGAATTCATACGTCATACGTCCTTCACAAAGATTACCCTGCCCAATGCCAGCCTTGCTGAAGCACTGTCAGGTCATCACCCATCTTTCACCAAATTTCACAGTGGGTGCAAGACACTGTGGCTTGTACGCCTCCCCAGGTCTCTGTCTATCTATTAGACGACCAGGTGTTGGGCAAAGCTGAAAATTAGACTCATCAGGGAAGATTACCTTACTCCAGTCCTCTATGGTCCAATTCTTATAGTCTTTGGCAAACTTCAGCCTGGCTCTCCTTTGTTTCCCATTGATGAAAGGCTTTTTTCTAGCTTTACATGACTTGAGCCCTGCCTCTAGGAGCCTGTTACAAACTGTTCTTGCCATGCACTTCACCCCAGCTGCCATTTGCCATTCCTTTTGTAGGTCACTTGATGTCATCCTGCGGTTGCTGAGTGACTTACGAATAAGATGACGGTCATCCCGGTCAGTGGAGAGTCGTTTTCACCCTCTGTCGGTCTGTAGCTTTGTTGTCCCCAATGTCTGCTGCTTGACCTTGTTATAATGGACTGCCGTCTTAGAAATTTTAAGGATGGAGGCAACATGACGCTCACTGTATCCCTCTGCTAGTAAAGCCAGAATTGAGCCCTTCATTTCCTCACTCAAGACTTTCCTTTTTAACTCCTTTGGCATGGTTAAAAGTTATTTTTTCATTCTTATTACTTTTGGGATATTACTAGCACTTGTTTTGCCATCCAGCTTGTCCTATTTCAAGAGGGTTGTGAACACCACAGCAGTGTTTTTTTTATACTTTCCTTCGTTAAATAAGATTTGGTTCAGGTGATCACCTAATCAGAAGCACATTATGTAGAATGAGGTGTTGTTAAGGGCCTGCGGAACGCACCTAATAGATATTATGGAGAGGTGCGTTCGCAGCCCGGGGTCCACCGTGCAGGCGGAGCCTGCTGCTAGTAAAATGGCGCAAGAAGCGAACTCTGTTATCCCGCAGAGTCGCCAAAATAAACGCCGTAACGCGCTGTGGCAATATGTGCGAACGCTGTTATTCCACAGAGCCGCTAGAAGGAGTGCCGCAGCGCTATATGGCGATGTGTGCGAACTCACTTAACACCACTGAGTCGCAAAATAAACACGCTAGGGCGCTGTCTAGCGTTGAAAGCGAACCCTGTTACGTCACAGAGCCGCTGAGAAAAACTTCTGTGTCCTGTCAGGCACCCAGGTACACAGTTGACTGCTAAGCGAACATAGAACGTGATCATGCGCTAATGTCCTCGCGGGAGACACCCGCAATCTATGGCGTCTGAATGCCAGGCCCTGAATACGGCAATCAAACTCCTCACCGGTTATGCCGGTAATCTAGGGCATCTAGGACACCGACCCTGACCAGCTAGCATACCAAACTCCTCACCGATTAAGTCGGTATTCTAGGGGCTTATTTCAGCCGGGCCCTAACCACACACATGCATGACCACACTGGCGCAAAGCATATGACGATTGATATTAGCGCATGGCGGCCCAGCCATGCCACCCTTTTATAGCAACAGCTACAGGACCTGCCAGAAACAAGGACCAATGAGAAACTGTTCCAAAACACATGCAGTTTCAGGACCTTCCTGGCGGACCAATAGGAGCTGCTGAGGTACCTAAACATGTGACCCAAGATCTCCAATGAGAGATCTTACCCTGGGCATGCTCAGAAGGGGAAACGCAGGACTTCGTCCCAAAGACGTATGCTCCAGCACTGGCTATAATAGCAGATCCAGGAGAGGCAGCAGTAAGTCTCTGCACAGTACTGGAATGGGCAAGACGCTGGGACCGACGTCTCTGCTGAGCAGGCTCCACTGTGGCCGGAGACGAATGGGGGACCGCAGCGGGACTTGTTCGAGACTCCCCTTGTGCAGCAGCGGGAACTCAAACCCTAACAGGTGTACTCTGGTTGGAATTCAACTGACACTGGAATAGAATGGCTGTCAGACAGGTAGAGAAGCTGATTTTTATAAAACTGTGCAGCGGTCTCTTAATTTTTGCCAGAGCTGTATATATATATAATATATGTATAAATCTGGTATTGCTGTAATTGCACTGACCCAAAGAATAAAGCCACCTTATCACTTATAGTGCATGGTGAACCATGCAAAAATAAAAATAAGAACTGTTCTTGTACTGCGGCCTATTTGTTCATTCTGCTTCCCAAAAATCGGAATAAGGATCGGGTCACATTTATCCTGTGCTCTCTGCTGAGCACTTAAATCAGAGTTTCTGTGTAAATCCCCAAAACCATGATTCAGACAACACCCACGACAGAACCATTCACTTACTCATATGAGGCAGATGGAGTCCCTTTGGACTCTGTCTGGTCTCTGTTCCGGTGGTGTCCCATCACGTTATGTGTCTTTTTAGCGCACAAGTGTGGTTGACCACAGTTCTGTGCACATCCAAAAAGATGGATACCACTGCAATTGACGCCAAAGGTAGTCCAAAGTGTCTCCATCTGTCTCATTATGGTGGGTGGTTCCATTGGGGGTCTGAATCGTATTTTGGTGGGATTTACACAGATACCTCGACGCAAGTGCTCAGCGTAGAACAGAATATTAGATCCCAACCTTATACTGGAAGCGATCAAAAAATGTTATATTACCCAAAATGTTACCAACAAAAGCCTAATTATCTCTCACAAAACCAGCCCCCACTCAGGTCAGTCATCTGTCACCGGAAATATAGGGGTTTCCCATGTTACTGTTAGAGCAAAGACTTTGGAAAAACGACATGGCTCTCTTTATCCCAATGTGAAATTGTGTGATTCACCTGTGGCCATAAAATACTCACTACACTCCCAGATGAAATCCTTAAGCAGTGAATTTTCCAATATTGGGTCACCTGTGGTGGGTTTCTGCTGATTCTAAAAGCCAAGTAGTGCTCCTGTCCATCCAATCCCTGCCGTATGCTAAAACATTAGTGTACTAACACATATGGGGTACTGCCATGTTTTGTAAAAAATTGCATAACATACTATGGGGTCCATTTTCTCGTATTACCTCTTGTGAAAATTTGTGAGTCTTAAGCAGGAAGCCAAATAGAGAGGAAACAAGTGGAGAGCGCTACCTGAGCGCAGTAAGTATGATAAAGGTAATGATAATATGAGTAAAATTGCTCACCTGAGCAGGTTGTGCAAGATAAGCACAACGCCAAAAGAGACTTTACAGATGAATTGGATCCTTGTCTATGGTTTACCGCTCGTCCGAGACGCATGGAGATGTGCTTGTCACGGCGCAACAACAAATCCAAGTGGTTATTTACAAAAACCTACATCTCGGAAATACATATAAACACAGTGTCCCTGACCAGGGACACAATTGGAAAGGTAACTGGGGGAGCAAACTCCTACAATAATGGAGTAAAATGTCCCAAGATACCAAGGATATACAGGTAAGGAGGCCAAAATTTTATAAAAATTACAAATTTTGTTACAAGTTAGTATTCAATCAAGACAAACAATACATATGATGGGTAACGGTAAAATGACAGAGGTGGGCAGTCCCAGCAAACTGTTGTAATGCACTATTGATAATGTAAGCTAAAGTGCATCATTATGACACCATATATCCCACACAAAGGTTGCAGTAAGGGTAGTGAGGAGTGGGGCTACTGCTGTGTGCACCTTAACAGGTAATAGAATATCCCAACTAGTGAGGTTAATACAAGTGATGGTGACCACACATTCTGCTCCCAAGTATTCCACCCATAGTCTGCACATAAACCTTTGGAGCTACATACATTTGTGAGAGATGTCAGAGATAGTGCTTACCCATGACAGTCAGATGCTGGAATGTTCAACTGGGCCCCAACGCGCATTTCGCACTGTTGGCTTCCTCGGGAGGGCTGTGTGGAGTGCTGTGTATGTGGAGTGTTAAATACCCCCTCTTCCAGCTGTTCATGATGACCGTCGTGCATAGTGAGTGCATGGGGGAGGGTCCAAACGCCGTGATCGCGTCACTTCCGGTAATCACAGCGACGTACGGGTCAGGAAGACAGTTCCTGTGACCCGCGCGTAGCCGATATAGATGCCTTCTGGAACGCAAGCATCGAGAGGATCCACCGCTCATGCGGCCAACACGGGGGCCATCACAAGTCAGGAAACGTGTATGGGCGACATGGAGAGTGCAGTGCGTAGGACAATGGATAAAGAAGAAAAAACGATCTTTGAAAGTGAAAAAATTGTGAGTTAAAATAAACCGCAATAATTCCAGGATCAAGGAACATAATGCTAAATCAAGGTTACTCATGCACAGAAAGAACTCCACCGTTTCTAACCCGTCTACATGCCTTATGCTGGTATACAGGGATTCTACATCCACTGTAGCAAAAAACATGTCCGGCTTGAGGCTACGGCCATCCAATTTCATCAGGATGTTGGACTTAGATTTTTGCTCCAATGATTGGGGTGGGGTCAGATGTCTTTTACTCTGGTATTTGCCCTTCTGGGTCCCATGCTTGCCTAATCCCAGTCTTTCATTGAAATTAGTGCTTGGATGGCCACTACTCAAGGGTTCTTCATCCATTGAGGATGCAGATGAGAATGAGTTGTGATGGGTTCTCAGATTTGGTTGATTAGAACCCTGCTTCCTCCTCCATCTATTCACATGTTTGCTTTTAAAATCCAAGTGTCCCTCTGATATTTTTTGGTCTTAGATGCAACTATCAGTATCTTTTTCCCATTTGAGGAAATCCCCCTCTAACTCTTTATTAAGATTAGATGCTGTTTCAGTCATAAGTTTACTTGTAAGGGTATGTGCACAAGTTGCAGATTCTGTTGCAGTTCTGCAGCTGATTTTGCCCTGCTGATCTGCAGCAGAACTGCAAGTGATGTACAGTACCATTCTAGTCAATGGAAATCAAAAAACGCAGTGCACATGCTGCAGATTTTTACGTGCAGATTTGGTGCGGATATAAAACTGCAGCATGTCATTTCTTTTGTGCAGATCTGCAGCGTTTTGAGACATGCTACAATATAGGAATCTGCAGGTCTCAAAAGGCAGGGGAAATCTGCACAAAAACTGCAGTAAATCTGCAGATAAAAAGGACCAAAAAAGGATAAAAACTGTGCAGATTTTGATCTGCGGTTTCTGCCAAGAGTTGCAGATTCTGTGCAGAAAATTCTGCAGACCAATCTGCAACGTGTGCACATACCCTAAGGGTCTCCTGAACAAGGATAATTTCTTTCTCCATTTCTTGTAGGGAGGTAGTATTCGATTTAATTAGCAATTCCATGTAGCCCTTAGAACAGTTGGAGGAAACATCCTCCCACTGTTTCTTAAGAAGCTCATCATCAATAATGAATGGTGGGAACACTTGTATGTGTAAGCCTCTAGGTATAAGTCCCTTTGCTATGTACCGCTCCAAGAACGCCCTATTCCAACATAAACGTGTTTTTTTTATTGAATAAATGTTTGAACTTAGTAACAGAAATATCTCTTAAAACCACAACTGGGTCATCACCGAATACCTCATCAAGTTTAGTGAGCCAAATTTTTTTCACGGGCCCTGTGATACATATGGTTGGTTGAAAAGACTGTGAAAATACACAGTAAGAACATTAGATATTTACAAAAACTGACATTTCGTATATACATATATACACAGTGTCCCTGACCAGAAACACAGTTGGAAAGGTAACAGGAGGAGCAAACTGCTACAATAATGGGATCCCACAAAAATTCTGGAGTAAAATGCCCCAAGATATACAGGCAAGGAGATCAAAATGTTATAAAAATTACAATTTTTTTTACAACAAGTTAGTATTCAGTCAAGACAAGCAATACATATGATGGGTAATGGTAAAATGACAGGTGGGCAGTCCCAGCAAACTGTAGTAATGCACTATTGATAATGTAAGCTAAAGTGCATCATTATGACACCATATATCCTTCACAAAGGTTGCAGTAAGGGTAGTGATGAATGGGGCTACAACTGTGTGTAACGTAACAGGTAATAGAATATAAATCAAAAAGTTTATCACCAAAAGTACATTGATACCATGGTGATCAAAGGTACTTCAATATTAAAAGTAATATTTTGTTAATATAAATTTAAAACAGTAGTACATAAGAAAAGGTGCTGGATCAATAAAAAGAGAAACTTGTTACCATAGGCTACCACTTAACAAAAACTATATTAATTAGCATAATCCAACATAATGTAATGCATTATAAATCACCAAAAAGAGTATTCTTCGCCTCCCGAAGAAGCAGTGCGAAACGCTCGTTGGGGCAGAGGGACGCCCGGAATATCCACGTGCGCACCACAGGTAACATATGTCCTAACATTGCTTCCATTGCTTACATCTGTTTTGGCATTGGTGCAGCTTGCTTTCATTTTTTATGAGGCATCAATTGTGCTTGTAGTTCTCTGGTGGTTTAACCCTTGTCTCAACATGGCATGCATTTCTTCAGCAACCCCTGTTAGCCCGTGTTTTACCACCATAGACTACGACTCTGCATTATCTTCCATTAGAAGTTGCCGCTTTGCCTTTCCAACTTTCAGATTAAATTCTTACCACCTTATATTTATGCATTGGAATGGTTTACATTTACTTTTAATATTGAAGTACCTGTGTTCACCATGGTATCAATTTACTTTTGGTGATAAATTGGTGTGAATTATTATTTATTGTGAGGGCACAGTAACCCAAATATTATATGGGGTGAACATTTTTTGGACATTTATGTGTTATAATCAGGTAATAGAATATCCCAACTAGTGAGGTTAACGCTAGTGATGGTGACCACACATTCTGCTCCCAAGTATTCCACCCATAGTCTGCACATAAACATTTGGAGGTACCTACATACAGTGGGTTTGGAAAGTATTCAGACCCCTTTAAATTTTTCACTCTTAGTTTCATTGCAACTATTTGGTAAATGCAAAAAAGTTCATTTTTTCTCATTAATGTACACTCTGCACCCCATCTTGACTAAAAAAACAATAAAAACCAGAAATGTAGAAATTTTTGCAAATTTATTAAAAAAGAAAAACTGAAACATCACATGGTCATCAATATTCAGACCCTTTGCTCAGACACTCATATTTAAGTCACATGCTGTCCAGTTCCTTGTGATCCTCCTTGAGATGGTTCTACTCCTTCATTGGAGTCCAGCTGTGTTTAATTAAACTGATAGAACTTGATTTGTAAAGGCACACACCTGTCTATATAAGACCTCGCAGCTCACACTGCATGTCAGACCAAAGACAGAATTTTGGCAAGGCACACATCTGGCCAAGGTTACAAAAGAATTTCTGCAGTACTCAAGGTTCCTAGGAGCACAGTGGCCTCCATAATCCTTAAATGGAAGAAGTTTGGGACCACCAAAAGTCTTCCTAGACCTGGCCGTCCAGCCAAACCGAGCAATCGTGGGAGAAGAGCTTTGGTGAGAGAGGTAAAGAAGAACACCAAGATCACTGTGGCTGAGCTCCACAGATGCAGTAGGGAGATGGGAGAAAGTTCCACAAAGTCAACTATTACTGCAACCCTCCACCAGTTGGGCCTTTATAGCAGAGTGGCCCAACAGAAGCTTCTCCTCAGTGCAAGACATATGAAAGCCCACATAGAGTTTGCTAAAAAACACATGAAGGACTCCCAAACTATGAAAAATAAGATTATCTGGTCTGATGAGATGAAGATAGAACTTTTTGGTGATAATTGTAAGTGGTATGTGTGGAGAAAACCAGGCACTGCTCATCACCTGCCCAGTACAATCCCAACAGTGAAACATGGTGGTGGCAGCATCATGCTATGGGGGTGTTTTTCAGCTGCAGGGACAGGATGACTGGTACAATTGAAGGAAACATGAATGCAGCCAAGTACAGAGATATCTTGGATGAAAACCTCTTCCAGAGTGCTCTGGACCTCAGACTTGACCGAAGGTTCACCTTCCAACAAGACAATGACTCCAAGCACACAGCTAAAATAACAAAGGAGTTGTTTCAGAACAACTCTGTGACCATTCTTGACTGGCCCAGCCAAAGCCCTAACCGAAACCCAATTCAGCATCTCTGGAGAGACCTGAAAATAGCACCAACGTTCACCATCTAACCTGATGTAACTGGAGAGGATCTGCAAGGAAGAATGGCAGAGGATCCCCAAATCCAGGTATGAAAAACTTGTTGTATCATTCCGAAGAAGACTCATGGCTGTACAAGCTCAAAAGGGTGCAAAGGGTCTGAATACTTATGAACATGTGATATTTCAGTTTTTCTTTTTTAATAAATTTGAAAAAATATCTACATTTCTGATTTTTATCATTCAAGATGGGGTGCAGAGTGTACATTAATGAGAAAAAATGAGCTTTTTGCATTTACCAAATGGCTGCAATGAAACAAAGAGTGAAAAATTTAAAGGGATCTGAATACTTACCGAACCCACTGTATGTGAGAGATGTCAGAGATAGTGCGTACCCATGATAGTCAGATGCTGGATCCACGTGGATGCAAAGGAAAGAAGGAGATTCCAGATGCGCTTCCGTCTAACAGGCAAGATCCCAATGTGTCATATCATGTTCAGACTGGTACTCCAGCTGTTAACTGGGACGTAAAAACCACATTCCGTGCGGTGAGTGAGACCACAGTAGTTGAAAAATGTTATGACTGTTTATTCCAATCGGTTGCAGACCCTAGGGGTATCCTGCATGCCAAGAAGTAAAATACATGAATAAAATACTAGTAAAAAAAATAAAAAATTACTAAAAGCTAAACACAACGCGTTTCTGCACTTAGAGCCTTCATCAGGTGTGTAAAGCGGTTTCTCATTTGAAAGATCCAATCAGTCCTGTTTTCATTATGAGACAGTCCATATGTTTAACCCCTTAACCCCCAAGGGTGGTTTGCACGTTAATAACCGGGCCAATTTTTACAATTCTGACCACTATCTTTTTATGAGGTTATAACTCTGGAACGATTCAATGGATCTTCACGATTCTGAGATTGTTTTCTCAGGACATATTTTACTTCATGATACTGGCAAAATTTATGCGATATAACTTGAGTTTATTTATAAAAAAAAACAGAAATATGGAGAAAATTTAGCAATTTTCAAACTTTGAAGTTTCATTCCCTTAAAACAGAGAAATATGTCACACAAAATAGTTACTAAATAACATTTCCCACCTGTCTACTTTACATCAGCACAATTTTGGAACCAAAATTATTTTTTTTTATGAAGTTATAAGGCGATTTCTCATTTTTACAACAAATGTACAAACCCATTTTTTTAGGGACTACCTCACATTTGAAGTCACTTTGAGGGGTCTATATGGCAGAAAATACCCAAAAATGAAACCATTATAAAATCGGCACCCCTCAAGGTACTCAAAACCACATTCAAGAAGTTTATTAACCCTTCAGGTGCTTCACAGGAGCTGAAGCAACGTGGAAGGAAAAAATGAACATTTAACTTTTTAGTCACAAAGATGATTATTTACAAAAAATTTTTCATTTTCACAAGGGTAAAAAAGAGAAAATGGACAGTTAAAGTTGTTGTGCAATTTCTTCTGAGTGGCTCGGAAGGGAAGGAGCGCCGTTTGACTTTTTCAAACGAAAATTGACTGGAAATGAGATTGGACGCCATGTCGCGTTTGGAAAGCCCCTGATGTGCCTAAACAGTGGAAACCCCCACAAGTGACACCATTTTTATAATGCCTGGGTGTGAAAAAAAATGTTCACAAAAATGATTTTTATGTCCCCAATTTTTGATTTTTCCCAAGGAAATTGAACCCCAAAAGTTGTCCAATTTGTTCTGAGTACGCTGATACCCCATATGTGGGGGGGAAACTGGGTGCACGGCAGGGCTTGGAAAGGAAGTAATGATGTTTCGGAATGCAGACTTTAATGGGTTTCATGTTCAGTTTACAGAGCCCCTGATGTGCCTAAACAGTGGAAAGTCCCCACAAGTGACCCCATTTTGGAAAATAGACCCCCTGAAAAACTTATCTAGATCTGTGGTGAGCACTTTGAACCCCCAAGTGCTTCACAGGAGTTTATATAATGCCCTGGCATGAAAATAAAAAATCCTATTTTTTCCCACAAAAAAAAAACTTAGTCACCAATTTTTTATTTTCCAAAGGGTAACAGGAGAAATTGGACCACAAAAGTTGTTGTCCAATTTGTCCTGAGTACGCTGATACCCCATATGTGGGGGGGAACCACTGTTTGGGAGCACAGCAGAGCTCGGAAGGGAAGGAGCGCCATTTGACTTCTTCAAACCAAAATTGACTGGAATCAAGATTGGACGCCATGTCGTGTTTGGAGAGCCCCTGATGTGCCTAAACAGTGGAAAACCCCCACAAATGACCACATCTTAGAAACTAGACAGCCTAAGGAAGTTATTTAGATCTGTGGTGAGCACGTTGAACCCCCCAAATGCTTCACACAAGTTTATAACGTAGACCCTTAAAATTAAAAAATCATATTTTTTCCACTTTTACCCCAATTTTTATGTTCCCAAGGGTAACAAGACCCCAAAAGTTATTGTGCAATTTGTCCTAAGTATGCTGATACCCCATATGTGTTGGTAAACCACTGTTTGGGTGCATGGCAGAGCTCGGAAGGGAAGGAGCACCATTTGACTTTATCAACGCAGAATTGGCTGGAATTGAGATCAGACGCCATGTCACGTTTGGAGAGCCCCTGATGTGCCTAAACAGTGGAAACCCCCAATTCTAACTCTAACTTAAACCCTAACACACCCTAACCCTAATCCCAACCCTAACCCTAACTTTAGCCCCAACCCTAACCCTAACTTTAGCCCCAACAATAACCCTAATGGGAAAATGGAAACAAATACATTTTTTAAATTTTATTATTTTTCCCTAACTAAGGGGGTGATAAAGGGGGGTTTGATTTACTATTTATAGCGGGTTTTTATGTTTGGCAGCTGTCACATGCTAAAAGACGTTTTTTATTGCAAAAAATAGTTTTTGCATCACCACATTTTGAGAGCTATAATTTTTCCTTATTTTGGCCCACAGAGTCATGTCTGGTCTTATTTTTTGTGGGACGAGTTGATGTTTTTATTGGTACCATTTTTGGGCACATGACATTTTTTGATCGCTTTTTATTGCGATTTTTGGAGGCAGAAAGAACAAAAACCAGCAATTCATGAATTTCTTTTTGGGGGGGGCGTTTATACCATTCTGTGTGTGGCAAAATTGATAAAGCTGTTTTATTCTTCAGTTCAGTACAATTACAGCGATACCTCATTTATATTTTTTTATGTTTTGGCGCTTTTATACAGTAAAAACAATTTTATATAAAAAATAATTATTTTTGCATCGCTTTATTCTGCGAGTTATAACTTTTTTATTTTTTCGCTGATGACGCCATATGGTGGATCATTTTTGCGGGACAAGATGACGTTTTCAGCAGTACCATGTTTATTTATATCTGTCTTTTTGATCGCATTGTTCCACTTTTTGTTCGGCGGTATGATGATAAAGCATTGTTTTTTTTGCCTTTTTTTAAAGGGGTTCACTAAAGGGGTTAACTAGTGGGACAGTTTTATAGGGCGGGTCGTTACGGATGCGGCGATACTAAATATGTGCACTTTTATTGTTTTTTTTAGTTACATAATAATAATGTGTTTATTGGGGAAATATTTTTTTAAACTATTTTTACACATGTTTATCTTATTATTTTTACATTTTTACATTGTTCCAGGGTGGGACATCACTGTATAGTATCATATCGCTGGTCTGACAGTTTGCAAAGCACTCTGTCAGATCAGTGATCTGACAGGCAATGCAGGAGGCTTGCCGGCGCCTGCTCTCAGCAGGCACTGACAAGCCACCTCCCTGCAGGACCCGGAAGGACCCCATGGCCATCTTGGATCTTGGGGTCTGCAGAGAGGAGGTCCTCAGAGCAACGCGATCACATCGCGTTGCTCTGAGGGTCTCAGGGAAGCACGCAGGGAGCCCCCTCCCTGTGCGATGCTTCCTTATGCCGTCGGAACACTGCGATCATCTTTGATTGCAGTGTGACAGGGGTTAAAGTTCCGGTAGCGGTCCGTGACCATTCCTGGCCCTTAGTGCCGGGTGTCAGCTGTGAGAATCAGCTGACACCCAGCCGCGATCAGCTGCGCTTCCCCCGTGAGCGCGGCTGATCGCGTATGACGTACTATTCCGTCCTTGGGAATTAAATCCCAGGTCAAATGGACGGAATTGTACGTCTGATGGCAGAAAGGGGTTAAACAGACCAATGAACACCAATCTCAATAAAATAGCAATGCTGTTAAGATATTTTAGAGAACCGATCATAAGTGTAATTTGTGAGGAATCTTACTTTATCCTTATTAGTATATTATTTTATTAAAAATTAAATTTCTTTTGTTAATTTTTGATATTTTTTATAATTTATTTCATACTCTGTTGAGCTCAGATTTTATTACTCATTGATTCTCTCTAAAAATAGAACAGAAAAAGAGAAAAAAGATATAAGTATAAACAGAATACTTAAATAAGTTATTAATGAAATGTATTAAATTCCAATGCCAAACATCAGAGGAACTGATTTTTTATCTTATGTTTACTTTATAGTGTTTGTTTGAATAAGTTTATAACCATTATATATTATACTAGCTGAAGAGCCCGGTGCTGCCCGGGCATAGTAACTAACTACGGTTAGTTATAATAAATTATGATTATATCTACTGTATATATATAAAGATGAGTGTATAGCCCCGCCCACTCCACATAGCCACATTCACTATAATATCCCACACAATCATGTCAGCCAGAGCTACCGGACTACTAATATCCCACATCATCCCGTCAAAGCCACCGGACTACTCCCCTTAATAGCCCACATCGTCCCGTCAGCCAGAGCTACCGGACTACTAATATCCCATATCATCCCATCAAAGCCACCGGACTACTACTCCTAGTATCCCACATCATCCCGTCAACCAGAGCCACTGGACTACTGCCCCTAATATCCCACATCATCCCGTCACAGCCGCCAGACTACTACCCCTAATATCCCACATCATCCCGTCAATCTGGGGTCAGAACCAGAGCGTTAAGTGGAATGGCCCTAACTTCCATACTGAGGGATCCCTTTAAGAGAGGCCTTTGCTCAGAACCAGAGCGCTGAGTGGATTTGCCCTGACTTTCATACCAATGATCCCTTAATAGAAGCCTGAGGTGAGAATCGGCGTGCTGAGGGATTTACCCTAATTTCCATACTGGAGATCCCTTTAAGAGAGGCCTGTGGTCAGTACCAAAGGGCAGAGTGGATTTGTCCTCACTTCCATACTGGGGAACCCTTTAAGAGAGGCCTGGGGTCAGAATCAGAGCGCAGAGTGGATTTGCCCTCACTTCCATACCGGGGATCCCTTTAGGAGGGGCCTGGGGTCAAAACCAGAGTGCTTAGTGGAATTGCCCTAACTTCCATATTAATGATCCCTTTAAGAGACCATGGGGCCAAAACCTCAGAGCTGAGTGGAACGGTCCTAACTTCCATACTAGAGATCCCTCTAAGAGGGAAGATGTGCCTATGGGATGGAGGATGTGTGATGGGTATATGGGAACGGGAGGGGGGGATTCATTTCTGGGATGTGCTCTCTGCTCCTTTCTGAGGGGCAGACAATGGCTGGGAGCTTATGTTCCCGGGGATGCTAGATTTCTCCCATCCGGTCACTGTCTGCTGAAGTGTTCTTGTGGAGTGAGAAAACTATTGCTTATAGCAACCAATCACAGCTCAGCTTCTTTTAAACAGCTCTGGTGAAATGAATGATGCTTCGTGATTGGTTGGTGATACACACACACACATTCAATTTTATATATATAGATTACTAGCTGAAGAGCCCGACGCTGCCCGGGCATAGTAACTAACTGCGGTTAGTTATAACAAATTATAATATATATATATATATATATATATATAAAGCTGATTGTATAGCCCCACCCACTCCGCATAGCCACATTCACTATAATATCCAACACAATCCCGTCAGCCAGAGCTACCGGACTACTACCCCTAATATCCCACATCATCCCGTTAGCCATAGCCACCGGACAACTGTGGCGCCCAGCTGCGCTTAGTGCCACAGATCCTAGAGGGGTGCATTGAAGGATTTCTCCACAAGAGGCCCTTAGAGCATACACACAGAACTACCCTACCTCAGACCACCAGAGGGAGTCAAGAGGAGTCTAGCTAGAGAGTTCTGTGTGAGACTTAAAAAACAAGTCGGTCTGCAGAGGAGTCTAGAGAGCACAGCTAATAGCTCAGCGGTGGGGCAATAGTCTCCTGCAAGCTAGACTCAAGTAGCTCAGGCCAGCGAGCTAGGAGCGTGCCGACGCTCTAGAGAGCGGCAGAAGAGGCAGTCGGCTAACTGCCAGTGTGTATAGCCTGGTGAGGGCCCGAGTAGGCTGAGGGCTAGAGAGGAGAGTAGCATTGGGGGCAGAGGAGCTTTACCAGCTCACCCCAGAAAGCATATACCGGACATCGGTTCCGAGCCTACAGGGATCTCTATGACCCAGTAAGACACAACCGGAATCCCTGGAGAACTACAGGTCCCAGGATCACCCAAGAGCTGATACATAGCAGAGCCAGGAGTCATGGAGGCCCTACTAGCAGGGAGTGTATACTCCAGAAGAAGGCCCTACCACAAAGTCAGCCGGTGCAGGACAGAGACAAAGTTAGGCCTAGCTGCAGGCAGGTCAGAAACTTACTACCGAGAGGCAAGCAACAGGAGGCCCTACACCTGCTCACTGGGGAAAATCCGGATGTGCACCCCTCACCCCACAGTGCTCCGGGATGTTCCTGCACTAATTCCAGTAAAGGTACGGTAGTGACTTGTGTGTGCTCCCATTCTTGCTCTGACCTGGCTGGGTTCCCTCCATCCTGCATCCCTACATCTACGCTGCCCTGAGGGTCTGCTCCACCTGTGGGGAGCGATACCATCTAAGCTGCCACAACACCGGCCTCAGTGGACAGCTGCAGCGCTGGCGATTCTCACCAGACACCACAGGTGGCGTCACGAATCACTACACGAACATCATCCCCTGTAAATAAATCCCCTTTTTGGTGAGTGCCCAGGGCCACGGACCGAGTCATGGCTACCGTGACATACCCCATAGAAGTCGACATGTTCGATACTGAGTACCCCACGGCCCTGGCGGGCGACTCATTTCTGGCATCATGAGCAGGATTGCGTGCCCGCGGCCACGGAAGAAGTTGTGCCCGTTGCCACCGGGTACTGTGTGCCTTTACTAAAAGACCGTATATTGGACTGTGGTGAAGGTTTCCCGCCATTGTCCGCCATTATTTCGTCAACGCGCGAGAAGGGCGTAACCGCGGGGAAACTAGGAGGCGTACCTGTGAAACCGCGCAAAGTCTTGAATACGCCCCACGTACTGACGCAGCGTCAGGTCCTGGCAGGAAGCCCCAGCGAACGCTCCGACGTGGAACGTGAGCGACGCAAGGTCCTAGCAGAAGACCATGACCTGCGGAGCTGCGGCCTACAGGAGGAAGGTAGGCCACGGTTCACTAGGGGGGCGCCAAGATGTTGCAGCACCCGCCCGACGGCATGGCCCAGGCCGACAGCCCCGATAATCTAATCTCGACTGCTACCGCGCAGGCCGAAGCAGCCGCCCCATCACCTGGGCCTATAGCCCCTATAGTACTATTTACTTTACCGTACATGCCTGGAGCAAAGTGGCTTCCCCAGTACAGCGGCAAGACACAAGACAGACTCCCTGTCGGGATTCAAGCGCAAAATATGCAGCATACTGGACATGTATTCTATGTCGGGCAAACAAAGAGCTGCGGTAGTTGTGTGACAATTGACTGGTGCTGTGGAGAGAGAAGTAGAGACTTGGTCAGCCGCAGACCAGGAATCAGTGCCCGCAATTTTCAAAAAGTTACAGACTGCCTTTGAGGACCGCACTGAAGCAGACCTCCGGATGAGGTTCTACCAATGCTCTCAAAAACCGGAGGACAGCGTTCGGGACTATGCCTGCTTTTACAAGGGGCCCTGCGAGCTCTAAAACAGGTTAGTCCAATTAGCGTCACCAATGAGAGTAAAATGCTAAAAGAACAATTTGTCCGGGGCTGAGGTCCCAAGCGGAGAGCAGGACCGTGCGTTGGTGGTCCTTGGATCATCCAGATGCTACCTTTGACGCCCTTAAGAACATGGCTATAAAGGGACTGCAACCCCTGGAAACAGCAGATACGGCAATCCAACGTTACCAGGGTGAGGCCACTCTAACGCCAGCAGCACCCACCTTTTCCCCGCTGGCTGCTGAAGCCAAAGCGCAGGCAGCGCCCCCTACTGAGCTGGACTGTCTGCGCTCAGAAGTGCGCCAGCTGACCAGAAACCTGGCCACTGTAATGAGTGCCCTGCAACTACGGACGGAGCCAGAGACAGAAGGAAAGATTTTGCTAGCCGACTGCCCTGAGGATGTCCCCTGGATGAACTGGAGGAGAAGGAGGACGTTGCCACCCCGGTAGAGGACATCGCCACCCCGGATGAGGACAACACCACCCCCAGGAAGGACCAACAACCAGCGCTATCCTCACCGAGAGTTCGTCTGCCACCACTGCCAGAAGGAAGGTCACACCGTATACCAGTGTCCTTTAAACGAGCAAACCCTGGGTCCGAGGGCCAACACCCAGGAATAGACTCAGCAGGCCCCTCAGACTGGCACCGCAGGTTTGTGGAAGACCTTTCCTATCCATCATACTGGACGGCATTGCAGTACCTGCCCTGCTGGACACCAGATCCCAGGTAACAATCATACCTGATATCCTCTATAGCAAATACTGGTCCATGGACAGTCTCCAACCCCCAAACCCAGACTTTGCAGTATACGCCTCTAACGGCCTCCCTCTTGACCTACTTGGGGTCAAAAATGTAGCAGTAAAAGTGGGGAAGGGGGAGTTAAAGGACCAGGGACTTATTGTAGTGAAGACTGTCAATGAGGAAAATGGACTGAATGTGGTACTAGGCACTAACATTATTGGTAACTGTTTGGAGGAGGTTGTGTTTTTACTCCAACAGCTCGCTGATGTTCCCAGACCAGGGCAGAAGAGAGCGATCCAGAAGGAGATCCGGGCCCTGATGTACCAGCAGCAAGTGGAGCTAACCGGTGGTGAGATTGGTAGTGTGCGGGTAACAGACCCGATACCCATTGTGATCCCCCAATGAGTGAAATGCTTATTTGGTGTAGAGCAGCAATAGGCCTGAAAGGACAGAGCTACTAGGCGGTAGTAGAACCCCTTTGCTCAGAGCACAGACCTACACTCTTAACCGCTAGAGGGGTAGTGGATGTACGCAATGGGAGGGTGCCTGTCCGTCTTCTCAACTATGGGGAAGACGAGGTCAGATTACCACGTTATGCCACTGTTGCCAAGTTACATGCTGTAAATAATAACTCCATTCACACGACGGAGTCCTTAACCTCCCCAGACCCAGTGGAGGATAATGATCCAGCAACTCAGGTGGAGGATTGGTGTCAGCAGATCCATGTTGGGACAGACACCACTCCAGCTCACCAGAAACAGGGGGTACAATGGGTGGTCCAGGTATTCAGCAAACACCCGCTTGACCTTGGGAGGATTAAGGGGGTGCAACATCACATCCCCACAGGCAACCATCCCCATATTAAGGAACGGTACAGGTCTATACCTCCAGCACACTACCAGAAAGCCAAGGAGATGTTGCATGACATGAAGAAGGCAGGCGTGGTAAGGGATAGTTGTAGTCCCTGGGCAGCTCCCCTAGTTCTAGTCAGGAAAAAGGATAGAAGCATGAGAATGTGTGTGGATTACAGACAAGTAAATCGCATTACACATAAAGATGCATACCCTTTACCACGTATTGAGGAATCTCTGGCTGCCTTAAAGTCTGCCAATTACTTTTCCACCCTTGACCTCACTAGTGGGTACTGGCAAGTAACTGTGGCTGAGGAGGATCGGGAGAAGACAGCCGTCACCACCCCGATGGGACTCTGTGAGTTCGACAGAATGCCGTTTGGACTCTGCAGTGCCCCCCGGAACGTTCCAGAGAGTGATGGAGTGCTGCCTGGGACACCTCAACTTTGAGACTGTGTTACAAAACCTGGATGACATGATTGTGTACTCCAAAACGTATGAGGACCACTTGAAGCACCTGGCGGAAGTATTTGAGTCACTGTCCTGGTATGGGATGAAACTGAAGCCCTCAAAGTGCCACCTGCTCAAGAAAAGGTACAGTACCTGGGGCACATTGTCAGTTCAGGGGGAGTAGCACCAGACCCGGAGAAGGTCACTGCCATCCAGAAATGGTCGGAGCTGAGGAATCTCAAAGAGGTGCGTCAGTTCCTGGGACTGACAGGATATTACCGGAGGTTTGTACAAGACTACACTAAGAAAGCAGCGCCTCTGCAAGACCTCCTGGTAGGACAGTCCCCCAAAGTCAGAGATCCCCCGATCCACTGGGGTAAAGAACAGGCTGAATCATTTCAAGAAATGAAGGAGATCCTGACAGGTGATGAGATCCTAGCCTACCCTGACTACAGCCAACCGTTCCTGCTGTATACGGATGCCAGCAATGAAGGACTGGGAGCTGTCCTAAGTAAGAATCAAAATGGCCTGGAAAAAGTCACCACATATGCAAGCAGGAAGCTCCGCCTGACCGAGAGGAACCCAGAGAACTATAGCAGCATCAAGTTGGAGTTCCTGGCGCTGGTCTGGGCCATTACTGAAAGGTTTAAGCACTACCTAGCCTCCAGCAAGTTCACTGCCTACACTGACAATAACCCCTTGACGCATCTTGAAACAGCCAAGCTGGGAGCCATGGAACAACGATGAATGGCTCGGCTGTCGAACTACCAATTCACAATAAAGTACCGGCGGGCCGCAAGAACGCCAATGCTGATGCCCTGTCCAGGATGCCTCACCAGTCAGACACAGAAGAAGAAGAAGTGGATGACCTGGAAGAGATTGAACTACCTGCCTTTCACAGGAATGGGATGATCCACGAGCAACGAGCCTCCAGGAGGCAGCGTGGTAAGACAGGGGAGGAGTCCTGAGGAGATCATTTGCATATTCCCAGTTCATTCTGGGATAAGTGAAGAGTCTCCGCGAGCTCCAAGAACACTGGGTTTTGGCTGTTGCAGCTGAAAGGAGGACATCGGTAAATTTTGGCACTTTTTTCACCGCTGTGATATCTCTTTAACCCCTTCAAGACCCAGCCTATTTTGACCTTAAAGACCTTGCCATTTTTTGCAATTCTGACCAGTGTCCCTTTATGAGGTAATAACTCTTGAACGCTTCAACGGATCCTAGCGATTCTGAGATTGTTTTTTCGTGACATATTGGGCTTCATGTTAGTGGTAAATTTAAGTCGATAATTTTTGCGTTTATTTGTGAAAAAAATGGAAATTTGGCGAAAATTTTGAAAATTTTGTAATTTTCAAATTTTTAATTTTTATTCTGTTAAACTAGAGAGTTATGTGACACAAAATAGTTAATAAATAACATTTCCCACATGTCTACTTTACATCAGCACAATTTTGGGAACAACATTTTTTTTTGTTAGGAAGTTATAAGGGTTAAAAGTTGACCAGCGATTTCTCATTTTTACAGCAAAATTTACAAAACCATTTTTTTTAGGGACCACCTCACATTTGAAGTCACTTTGAGGGGTCTATATGGCAGAAAATACCCAAAAGTGACACCTTTATAAAAACTGCACCCCTCAAGCTACTCAAAACTACATTCAAGAAGATTATTAACCCTTCAGGTGCTTCACAGGAACTAAAGCAACGTGTAAGGAAAAAATGGACATTTTAATTTTTCCAACAAAAATTTTCTTTTAGCATCAATTTTTTCATTTTTACATGGGCATCAGGATAAAATGGATCCTAAAATTTGTTGGGCAATTTCTCCTGAGTACACAGATACCTCATATGTGGTCATAAACCACTGTATGGGCGCACGGCAGGGCTCAGAAGGGAAGGAGCACCATTTGACTTTTTGAATGGAAAATATGCTGGAATATTTAGCGGTTGCTATGTCGCATTTGGAGAGTCCCTGTGTGCCTAAACATTGGAGCTCCCCCACAAGTGACCCCATTTTGGAAACTAGACCCCCTAAGGAACTTATCTAAATGCATAGTGATCATTTTGAACCCCCAGGTGCTTCACAAATTGATCTGTAAAAAAAAGAAAGTACTTTTTTTTCACAAAAATTTTCTTTTAGCCTCAGTTTTTTCATTTTCACATGGGCAACAGTATAAATTGGATCCTAAAATTTGTTGGGCAATTTCTCCTGAGTACACAGATACCTCATATGTGGTCATAAACCACTGTTTGGGCACACGGCAGGGCTCAGAAGGGAAGCAGCGCCATTTGACTTTTTGAATGGAAAATATGCTGGAATATTTAGCGGTTGCCATGTCGAATTTGGAGAGTCCCTGTGTGCCTAAACATTGGAGCTCCCCCACAAGTGACCCCATTTTGGAAACTAGACCCCCTAAGGAACTTATCTAGATGCATAGTGAGCACTTTGAACCCCAGGTGCTTCACAAATTGATCCGTAAAAAAAAGAAAGTACTTTTTTTTCACAAAAATTTTCTTTTAGCCTCAGTTTTTTTCATTTTCACATGGGCAACAGTATAAATTGGATCCTAAAATTCGTTGGGCAATTTCTCCTGAGTACACAGATACCTCATATGTGGTCATAAACCACTGTTTGGGCGCACGGCAGGGCTCAGAAGGGAAGGAGCGCCATTTGACTTTTTGAATGGAAAATATGCTGGAATATTTAGCGGTTGCCATGTCGCATTTGGAGAGTCCCTGTGTGCCTAAACATTGGAGCTCCCCCACAAGTGACCCCATTTTGGAAACTAGACCCCTAAGGAACTTATCTAGATGCATAGTGAGCACTTTGAACCCCCAGGTGCTTCACAAATTGATCCGTAAAAAAAAGAAAGTACTTTTTTTCACAAAAATTTTCTTTTAGCCTCAGTTTTTTTCATTTTCACATGGGCAACAGTATAAATTGGATTCCAAAATTTGTTGGGCAATTTCTCCTGAGTACACAGATACCTCATTTGTGATCATAAACCACTGTTTGGGCGCATGGCAGGGCTCAGAAGGGAAGGAGCGCCATTTGACTTTTTGAATAGAAAATATGCTGGAATATTTAGCGGCTGCCATGTCGCATTTGGAGAGTTCCTGTGTGCCTAAACATTGGAGCTCCCCCACAAGTGACCCCATTTTGGAAACTAGACGCCCTAAGGAACTTATCTAGATGCATAGTGAGCACTTTGAACCCCCCAGGTGCTTTACAGAAGTTTATAACGCAGAGCCGTGAAAATAAAATATAATTTTTTTTTCTCAAAAATGATTTTTTAGCCCACTATTTTTTATTTTCACAATGGTTACAGGAGAAATTGGACCCCGAAAGTTGTTGTCCAGTTTGTCCTGAGTACGCTAGTACCCCATATGTGGGGAGGAACCACTGTTTGGGCACACGTCAGGGCTCGGAAGGGATGTAGTGACGCTTTGAAATGCCAACTTGATGGAATGGCCCCATTTTGGAAACTAGACACCGCAAAGAACTTATCTAGATGTGTGGTGAGCACTTTGAGCCCCCAAGGGCTACACAGAAGTTTATAACGCCCGGGCATGAAAATAAAAAAATCATATTTTTTCCACAATCAGGATCTTTTAGTCCCCAATTTTTTTATTTTCGCAAGGGTAACATGAGAAATTAGACCCCAAAAGTTGTTGTCCAATTTGTCCTGAGTATGCTGATATCCCATATGTGGGAGAAAACTACTGTATGGGCGCACGTCGGGGCTCGGATGGGAAGTAGTGACCTTTTGAAATGCCCACTTGATGGAATGGTCTTCGGGCGTCATGTTACGTTTGCAGAGTCACTGATGTGCCTAAACAGTAGAAACTCCCCACAAGTGACCCCATTTTGGAAACTAGATCCCCCAAGGAACTCCTCTAGATGTGTGGTGAGCACTTTGAATCTCCAAGTCCTTCACAGAAGTTTATAACGCAGAGCCGTGAAAATATAAAATCATTTTTTTTCCACAAAAATAATTTTTAGTCCCCAATTTTTTTTCCCAATGTTAACAGGAGAAATTAGAACCCCCAAAGTTGTTGTGCAATTTTTCCCGAGTACGCTGATACCCCATATGTGGGGATAAACCACTGTTTGGGCACACGTCGGGGCTTGGAATAAAGGGAGCACTGTTTGACTTTTTGAACGCAAAATTTGCAGGAATCAATGGTGGCGCCATGTCGCGTATGGAGACCCCCTGATGTGCCTAAATAGTGGAAACCCCTCAATTCTAACTCCAACCCTAACCCCAACACACCCCTAACGCCTACACACACCTAACCCTAATACAAACCCTAATCATAACCCTAACCCCAACACACCCCTAATCCCAACTCTAACCATAAGCCTAACTACAAGCCTAACCCTAATTCCAACCCTAACCCAAATTCCAACCCTAACCGTAATTCTAACCTTAGCCCTAATGCTAACCCTAACCCTAGTTCTAACCCTAAGGCTGGGTTCATATTGCGTTTTACCAGCCCGTTCAACACGTAGCGTTGACCGGCTGGTAACGGTATAGCATAACGCGATCGCGTTATGCTATACCCGCTAGCGCAGATGAATCAGCAGATAATCAGCCGCGGATCAGCAGCAAAATCCGCCGCGGATCAGCAGCGAAATCCGCCGCGGATCAGCAGCGAAATCCGCCGCGGATCAGCAGCGAAATCCGCCGCGGATCAGCAGCGAAATCAGCCGCGGATCCGCAGCGAAATCCGCCGCGGATCAGCAGCGAAATCCGCCGCGAATCCGCAGCGAAATCAGTCACGGATCCGCAGCGAAATCAGTCGCGGATCCGCAGCGAAATCAGTCGCGGATCCGCAGCGAAATCAGTCGCGGATGCGCAGCGAAATCCGCCGCGGATCAGCAGCGAAATCCGCCGCCGATCAGCAGCGAAATCCGCCGCCGATCAGCAGCGAAATCAGTCGCGGATCCGCAGCGAAATCAGTCGCGGATCCGCAGCGAAATCAGTCGCGGATCCGCAGCGAAATCAGTCGCGGATACGCAGCGAAATCCGCCGCCGATCAGCAGCGAAATCCGCTGCCGATCAGCAGCGAAATCCGCTGCGGATCAGCAGCGAAATCCGCCGCCGATCAGCAGCGAAATCCGCTGCGGATCAGCAGCGAAATCCGCCGCCGATCAGCAGCGAAATCCGCCGCGGATCAGCAGCGAAATCCGCCGCCGATCAGCAGCGAAATCCGCAGCGGATCAGCAGCGAAATCCACTGCCGATCCGCAGCGAAATCCGCTGCCGATCCGCAGCGAAATCCGCCGCGGATCAGCAGCGAAATCCGCCGCCGATCAGCAGCGAAATCCGCCGCCGATCAGCAGCGAAATCCGCCGCCGATCAGCAGCGAAATCCGCAGCGGATTCGTAGCGAAATCCGCCGCGGATCAGCAGCGATGTCCGCCGCGGATCAGCAGCGAAGTCCGCCGCGGATCAGCAGCGAAATCCGCCGCGGATCAGCAGCGAAATCCGCCGCGGATCAGCAGCAAAATCCGCCGCGGATCAGCAGCGAAATCCGCAGCGGATCCGTAGCGAAATCCGCCGCGGATCAGCAGCGATGTCCGCCGCGGATCAGCAGCGAAGTCCGCCGCGGATCAGCAGCGAAATCCGCCGCGGATCAGCAGCGATATCCGCCACGGATCCGCAGCAAAATCAGCTGCGGATCAGCAGCAAAATCCGCTAGGAAAAAAAAAAAATTCTTTATTTTTTTTATTTGTCCCTACCTATGATAAAGGGGGGGTTCATTTACTTTTTTTTATTTTGATCACTGTGACAGTTTATCACAGTGATCAAAATAAATTTTTGAACACTGGGGGGCGCACTGCGCATGCGCCGGCCGGCGGGCGCACTGCGCATGCGCCCGCCATTTTCCAATATGGCGGCGCCCATGAAGAGGCCCGGGCGGACGCCGGGCCCGATCGTGGGACATCGGTGGATCGGGAGAGGTGAGTAGGGGGGTCGGAAGGCTGAGGGGGGGGATAGGAAGTGGGGGCAGTGGACCAAAAGAGGAGGGGAGCTGTAAGTGACGGCGGTGACCGATCGCTGCCATCTTTCGGTGGCGGCGGCCGATCACCGCCGTGACTCGGTGTGGGGGGGGTCAGAGCTCGGTCTCCAGCCATGGCAGATGCTATTGCAGCATCGGCCATGGCTGGATTATAATATTTCACCAATTAAATTGGTGAAATATTACACATTGCTCTGATTGGCTGTTTCACTTTTAACAGCCAATCAGAGCGATCGTGGCCACGGGGGGGTTAAGCCAACCCCCCTGTGGTGAAGCACAAAGGGTCCTGTAACTGCGGGTCGGGTGACCTTTCAGTGACCCCGGTCTCCCGGCCCGCAGGAACGCGATCCTTTCATGACGCCACATAGGCGTCATGGGTCGGATTGGCACAGGTTTTCATGACGCCTACGTGGCGTCATGGGTCGGGAAGGGGTTAACAACAAGAGCATGGAAGAGGCTAGGAGCCATGTGGTGAGTTGCATTTCTTGCTACATGTTCACAGATTTACCAGTGGAAAAGCCAAATTTCACATGCCACAAATGCAAGCTTGTGTCCATGTTGGAGGAAAAGTTGCGAAATCTAGAAGAGAGGTTAGCTACATTGAAGATCATTAAGAAAGATGAAGAGTTCTTAGACAAAGCAGAATTATCTCTTCATGGTGCAGAAAGAGAAGAAATTCGGCCTGCACCTGAAGAAACAGAGGAATGGAAGCATGTGACCCAGAGAAGCAGGAGGATCGTGAAGCAGTCAGCACCCATACTGCTCAGGAACCAGTACCAGGCTCTCACACAGGAGAATGATGAAGAAATACATCAGGATAAGACTTTGCCCACAAAGAGCAACCGTGTAAGCCCTCAGAGTCCTCCCGAATGGAGAAAGAAAACTGTTGTGATGAAGAAACGGAGAGTTGTTGTCATGGGTGATTCCTTGTTGAGAGGAACAGAGGCCGCTATCTGCAGACCGGATATAACCTCAAGAGAAATGTGCTGTCTTCCAGGTGCAAAAATTAAAGATGTGTCTGACAGGATATCAGGACTCTTCAGACCTAAAGATGACTACCCATTCCTGCTAATACATGTGGGGACAAATGACACCACAAGAAGTGACCTGGAAACCATCTGCAGTGACTTTGAAAACTTAGGCAAGAAAGTGAAAGAACTGGGTGCGCAGGTGGTCTTCTCATCCATCCTCCCAGTGGATGGCCATGGAACAAGGAGGTGGAATAAGATTCTGCAGGTGAACAGCTGGCTACGTCGATGGTGCAGTCAGCAAGGATTTGGATTTCTGGATCACGGAGTGAATTACCTATACGATGGACTACTTGCTAGAGATGGGGTGCACCTTACGAAGACTGGAAAACATGTATTTGGAAATCGCCTTGCTATACTCATCAGGAGAGCTTTAAACTAGAACAATGTGGGAAGGGAAGCAAAATGCCAGAAAAAGCCATACATCTGACAAATGCTATTGAGAACTCGGCTATTAGAAGTGGAAAGGAAGAACAAAGACAAAACAATCTAAATAATAAAAATATTGGAGGAAGAGAAACCAATCACAAACTAAAATGTTTTTATACAAATGCACAAAGCATGGGCAACAAACAAGGAGAATTGGAACTACTAATGCAGGAGAAGAAGTATGATGTTATTGGAATCACTGAAACTTGGTGGGACGATACACATGATTGGAATACAAGACTAGAAGGATACAACTTATTTGCAAGAAACAGACTTGATAAACGAGGAGGAGGTGTCGCATTGTATGTTAGAAAAGTGTATATCTGCACAGAGATTGACGCTTCAGAGACTGGGAGTTCTGTGGAAACTGTTTGGGTAAGAATACAAGGACAGAACAATGGAAAGGACACCATTGTAGACATTTACTACAGGCCGCCTATGCAAGCTGAAGATATGGATGAACTCTTTATACATCAAATGGCCAAGTTCTCCAAAAAATATGACATAGTGGTCATGGGAGATTTCAACTATCCAGAAATTTGTTGGGAATCTCTCTCAGGCAAAACTAACAGGTCAAGGAAATTCTTATCCTCTCTTGCTGACAACTTTATCTTTCAAAAGGTAGAGGAGAAAACAAGGGGATCTGCTACCTTGGATCTAATCCTTATAAACAGGGAGGAAATGGTTGAGGAGGTAAGAGTGGCTGGGACCCTAGGAGGTAGTGACCATGCTATTTTAGAATTTTGGATAACAAGAGGAGGAAGACCTGTGAAGACTCAGACGTCAAGGTTAGATTTCAGAAAGGCAGATTTTAAGGGACTCAGAAAGAGAATTGGAGGGATCCAATGGCAGGATATCCTTAAGGACAAAAATGTCCAGGAAGGATGGGACATCTTGAAAAATGAGATTCTCAAAGCACAATCGTTAACAATTCCAAAAAGAGGGAAGAATGGGAAGCATTTAAGGAAACCAGGATGGATGAACACAGAACTTAAACACATGCTAAAAAGGAAGAAAGAAATGTTTATCAAATGGAAAGAGGGAGGCATATCTAAAGAAGAATATAATGCCATCTGCAGAACCTGCAGGGCACAAATCAGATTATCTAAAGCTGACAATGAATTAAGGCTTGCAAGAGATGTCAAAAGCAACAAAAAAGGATTTTGGGGATACGTCAAAAGTAAAAAAAAAGTCAAAGATGCTATAGGATTTTTACAGGATGAAAATGATGAAATGGTAAGAAAGGATGTTGAGAAGGCTTAACTTTTAAATTCCTATTTTGCATCTGTTTTCTCTCAGAAAGGAAATGTAACATCAACTGATTTTCACTGTCCTATTAAAGGAATAGAAGAATCCAGGATATCTATAAACAGAAAGACAGTGAGGAAACACTTAGCTAACCTAAATGAATTCAAGTCTCCAGGTCCAGATGAATTACACCCCAGAATACTGAAGGAGATAGCAGAAGAAATTCTTGAACCACTGTCCATAATCTTTGAAAATTCTTGGAGAACAGGAGAAGTCCTAGAAGACTGGAGAAGAGCAAATGTTGTTCCTATCTTCAAAATGGGGAAGAAGGTGGACCCAGGGAACTACAGGCCGGTGAGTCTGACTTCTATACCAGGAAAAATCTTTGAACAAATTATTAAAGAACATGTATGTAAGTACCTGCATAAGAATGAAGTGATTAAACAGAGTCAGCATGGGTTTGTACCTAATAAGTCATGTCAGACTAACTTAATTTCCTTCTATGACAGAATCACTGACTGGGTGGATCAGGGAAATGCTGTAGATATAGTATATCTTGACTTCAGCAAAGCATTTGACAAAATATCTCACACAATCCTTATTGAAAAAATGACTAAGAATGGAATGGACAAGGCAACTGTTAGGTGGATTCATAACTGGCTTAGTGATCGGACTCAAAGAGTGGTCGTAAATGGCTGCACATCCAATTGGAAGAATGTCTCAAGTGGGGTACCACAAGGCTCTGTTTTGGGCCCTGTATTGTTCAACATCTTTATCAATGATTTAGATGAAGGAATTGAGGGTAAACTGATCAAATTTGCTGATGACACAAAGCTAGGAGGGGTAGCTAATACTATAGAAGAGAGAGAGAGGATTCAAAAAGATATAAATAAACTGGAGCAGTGGGCAGCAACTAACAGAATGGTTTTTAACAGGGAAAAATGCAAAGTACTACATCTGGGCAATAAAAATAAAAAAAACATATACAAATGGGAGGAATAGGGCTAAGTAACAGCACATGTGAAAAAGACTTGGGTATACTAATTGATCACAGACTGAACATGAGTCAACAGTGTGATGCAGCAGCAAAAAAGGCAAATGCAATTCTAGGATGTATCAACAGAAGCATACAGTCTAGATCACGTGAGGTCATTATTGCCCTCTACTCCTCTTTGGTCAGACCTCATCTGGAATACTGTGTCCAGTTTTGGGCACCACATTTTAAAAAAGACATCAACAAATTGGAGCAAGTTCAAAGGAGAGCCACCAGAATGGTGACCGGTCTGCAAACCATGTCCTATGAGGAACGGTTGCAGGATTTGGGAATGTTTAGCTTGCAAAAAAGAAGACTGAGAGGAGACTTAATAGCTGTCTACAAATATCTCAAGGGCTGTCACATTGTAGAAGGATCATCTTTATTCTCATTTGCACAAGGAAAGACTAGAAGCAATGGGATGAAACTGAATGGGAGGAGACACAGATTAGATATTAGAAAAAACTTTTTGACAGTTAGGGTGATCAAGGAGTGGAACAGGCTGCCACGAGAGTTGGTAAGTTCTCCTTCAATGGAAGTCTTCAAACAGAGGCTGGACAGACATCTGTCTGGGATGATTTAGAGAATCCTTCTTTGAGCAGGGGGTTGGACCAGATGGCCCAGGAGGTCCCTTCCAACTCTACCATTCTATGATTCTATGATTCTATGACGTTAAATCCTTTACCTCACCACAGCTGGAAGGAGACCCAGGACAGTGACCCAGTTGTCATCCGTATCAAGGAGTTGATAACTCAAGAAGGTTCCTCCCTGGAGAAGGATGCGTCTCTACAAGCAAAGCAGCTGTGGAATGAGAGAAGCCGGCTGTTTATCTACCGTGAGAAGCTGTGCCGGAGGTACGTCAATCCAAAAACCCATGAGATGTTATGGCAGATAGTAGTTCCCAAGATGGACATCCAGATGGTGTTGGAGGTCTACCATGATCAGGCGAGGCACTTTGGCTGGAAAAAGCTAGAGACCCTGTTGAAGTGTCGATTCTACTGGGTGGGAATGCGCAACTTCATTGAGAGGTGGTGGAGAGACTGTGGACCCTGTAGCCTCAGAAGAAAAGACTACAGCAGCCAGAAGGCACCCTTGCAACCCATCAAGACGACTCGACCCCTGGAGATCATGGCCCTGGACCACGTCAAGTTGTCACCCAGCTGGTCCGGATACTCCTATGCCCTGACCATGGTGGATCACTACTCCAGGTTCCTGGTGGTCGCCCTGTCAAAGACCTGACGGCAGAGACAGCAGCAAAGATGTTCCAAGCGTATTTCTGCAGACCCCATGGATACCCTGAGCAGGTGCTATCTGACCAAGGCCCAGCCTTCGAGGCCGAGTTGTTCAAAGAGTTCTGCCATCTGTACGGATGTAAAAAGATAAGAACTACACCGTACCACCCACAAACCAATGGTCTCTGTGAAAAGATGAACAACATCGTCATCGACCTGCTGAAGACCTTACCACTGGAGGAGAGAAACCAGTGGCCCGATCGACTACCTGACCTGGTAGATCTGTACAATCACATACCTGTGAGTTCCACCAATTGCACCCCAGCTTATCTCATGCGGGCAAGACCAGGAAAGCTGCCCATGGATCTGGAGCTTGGTGTTGTAGAACCAGAAGCAGATGCGACCACCGAGGACTGGGACACGACCAAACAGGAGCAGTACAGAAGAGTACAGGCCTGCGTCGAAGATAGTCTCACTCGGGTGAGGGACAAGCAGGGGGCCCACTACAACAAAAGTGCGCCCGCAGAACCCTTCACACCTGGTGAAGTAGTGCTGAAAAGAAAGAGGAGAAACCACAAATTTGATGACCAGTGGGAGAGAGAACCCTACATTGTGTTGAATTCAAAGTTTGATAACAGGAAGATGTGTTTGATCAGCAAAGATGGAGGGAGAACGACTGCAACGGTATCTAGGGACCCCTGAAGTCTTGTCAAGATCTGATCCCCAAGAAGAAGTGCCTATCACCACCCCGGAGGAACCTGAAGAAGCAGTAATACATACTGATTTGGGAGACTTTCCGGAAGATTGGCCTCGAATCGGAGGAGCAGTCATAATCCCAGTACTCCAATTCTCCCAACAGCCAGAAGATCCTCCTCAGCAAGTTGAACCTGTAAGTGCTGCAGAAGAGCCTAGTGCCGCAGAAGAGCCTGTTCAAGAAGAATCCCCAGAAGAAGGATCCCCGGCAGAAACAGAGCAAGAAGGCCCAGCCAATGGTACACTTGCCAGTCCCATAGAGAGGTTAAGGCAATTTTACAACTTACCCACACGTAGAGCAGACAGGGTAACTGATAATACAGACACTGAAACCTCACTGACCCCCGCATGGCGCAAATCAACACGTAGCATGAGAGGTCGACCCCCTGTTAGGTATAGCGAATAGTTAGAACTCCGATAGTTGTAGATAGTTGCCCCTGGGGTATTGTATATTACCGTATTATCTGGTATATTGCCATGTGTTCATTGATTTACATGCTTATTAACTTATATTTTACCCTAATGGACAATTCAAGTGATATGGACACTTTGCTTATTTGTGTCCTACTACTTTTTGGGTATCTAAGAACTCGGTGGCTGAGGACTATGTGCAGCCCAAAGACTTTATTGTACATATTTGCACTCCTTGAGTGCTCCCTTTGAGCAACCTCTCCGGAAGAGACTTGGACTTTCTGATTGCTCACTGCCTACTGCTTTTGCAATGTATATACATATATACTTATTCAAGTTTTATGTAACGTTCAAATGTTCTAACCTCCCACAAAGGGAAGAAAGTTTATCCTTATTGTTTGCAAAATGTACTTCAGCCCGGGAGTGCTGAGCTTTGCTAGGGGGGAATGTGGCGCCCAGCTGCGCTTAGTGCCACAGATCCTAGAGGGGTGCATTGAAGGATTTCTCCACAAGGGGCCCTTAGAGCATTCACACAGAACTAACCTACCTCAGACCACCAGAGGGAGTCAAGAGGAGTCTAGCTAGAGAGTTCTGCGGTGTGAGACTTAAAAAACAAGTCGGTCTGCAGAGGAGTCTAGAGAGCACAACTAATAGCTCAGCGGTGGGGCAATAGTCTCCTGCAAGCTAGACTCAAGTAGCTCAGGCCAGCGAGCTAGGAGCGTGCCGACGCTCTAGAGAGCGGTAGAAGAGGCAGCCGGCTAACTGCCAGTGTGTATAGTCTGGTGAGGGCCCGAGAAGGCCGAGGGCTAGAGGAGAGAGTAGCATTGGGGGCAGAGAAGCTTTACCAGTTCACCCCAGAAAGCATATACCGGACACCGGGTCCGAGCCTACAGGGATCTCTATGACCCAGTAAGACACAACCGGAATCCCTGGAGAACTACAGGTCCCAGGATCACCCAAGAGCTGATACGTAACAGAGCCAGGAGTCACAGAGGCCCTACTAGCAGGGAGTGTGTACTCCAGAAGAAGGCCCTACCACAAAGTCAGCCGGTGCAGGACAGAGACAAAGTTAGGCCTAGCTGCAGGCAGGTCAGAAACTTACTACCGTGAGGCAAGCAACAGGAGGCCCTATACCTGCTCACTGGGGAAAATCCGGACGTTTACCCCTCACCCCACAGTGCTCCGGGATGTTCCTGCACTAATTCCAGTTAAGGTACGGAAGTGATTTGTGTGTGCTCCCATTCTTGCTCCGACCCGGCTGGGTACCCTCCGTTCTGCATCCCTACATCTACGCTGCCCTGAGGGCTTGCTCCACCTGTGGGGAGCGATACCATCTAAGCTGCCACAACACCGGCCTCAGTGGACTACTGCAGCGCTGGCGATCCTCACCAGACACCACAGGTGGCGTCACGAATCACTACACGAACATCATCCCCTGTAAATAAATCCCCTTTTTGGTGAGTGCCCAGGGCCACGGACCGAGTCGTGGCTACCGTGACATCCCCCATAGAAGTCGACAGGCTCGGTACCGAGTACCCCACGGCCCTGGTGGGCGACTCAGAACTACCACTAATATCCCACATCATCCCGTCACAGCCGCCAGACTTCTACCCCTAATATCTCACATCATCCCGTCAGCCAGAGCCACCGGACTACTACCCCTAATATACCACATCATCCCGTCAGCCAGAGCCACTGGACTACGCCCCCTAATATCCCACATCATCCCGTCAGCCAGAGGCACCGGACTACTACCCCTAATATCCCAGAGCATCCCATCAAACTGGGGTCAGAACCAGAGCGCTGAGTGGAATGGGCCTAACTTCCATACCGGGGATCCCTCTAAGAGAGGCCTGGTGTCACAATCAGAGCGCTGAGTGGATTTGCTCTGACTTCCATACCAATGATCCCTTTAATAGAAGTCTAAGGTGAGAATCAGAGCGCTGAAGGATTTACCCTAACTTCCATACCGGAGATCCCTTTAAGAGAGGCCTGGGGTCAGTACCAAAGCGCAGGGTGGATTTTCCCTCTCTTCCATACCGGGGATCCCTTTAAGAGGGGCCTGGGTCAGAACCAGAGCGTTGAGTGGAATTGCCCTAACTTCCATACCAATGATCCCTTTAAGAGTCTCTGGGGTCAGAACCACAGCGCTGAGTGGAACGGTCCTAACTTCCATAACAGGGATCCCTTTAAGAGAGGCCTGGGGTCAAAACCAAAGCACTGGATGGATTTGCCCTCACTTCCATACCAATGATCCCTTTAATAGAGGCCTGGGGTCAGTACCAAAGCACAGAGTGGATTTGACCTCACTTCCGTACCGGGGATCCCTTTAAGAGGGGCCTGGGGTCAGACCAGAGCACGTAGTGGAATTGCACTAACTTCCATATTAATGATCCCTTTAAGAAACCTGGGGTCAGAATCACAGCGCTGAGTGCAACGGTCCTAACTTCCATAACAGGGATCCCTTTATGAGGGAAGATGCTCCTTTCTGGGGGGCAGACAATGGCTGGAGCTTATGTTCCCGGGATGCTAGATTTCTCCCACCCAGTCACTGACTGCTGAGGTGTTGTCCTGGAGTGAGAAAACTGTTGCTCATAGCAACCAATCACAGCTCAGCTTCTTTTAAACAGCGCTCTAGTGAAATGAAAGATGCTTTGTGATTGGTTGGTGATACACACACACACACACATTCAATTTTATATATATAGATTTTATTTTGATTGCCCAGTGATTGTCCACACCTTGATATTAGCTGATGCCAGATGATAGATGGCAATTAGCGAACTGTTATATCCTAAAATATAATGTGACCATGAATATTCACATCACATTCCAAAATTAAATGAAATCTGGCTGGTCGCTATTATATCTCACTTCAAGACAAACTGCACGCCAATGTTTAAATTGTTGCAATCCACTAGGGGTGTGTGTCCCTGAATGATGGGAGTTCAAAGAAACAAAAGTTCAGGAAACCAGGGAGGACTGTATTTAACCCCTCACATCAAGTGAAAAAGCTCTGCCCACTCGAGGACAGAGGTTATCTCTGTTGTCTCCCGGACCACCTTTAGGAGTCCCCATGGGAGAGTTGGACTAAGAACCTTGGGGATTACACCAATTCCAAGGTTTCATTGAGTCCATTCTGGATACAGAGTTTCGAGTCTATACAGTCATGGCCAAAAGTTTTGAGAATGACACAAATATTATATTTTCACATGATCTGCTGCCCTCTGGTTTTTATGTGTGTTTGACAGATGTTTTTATCACAGACAGAAATATAATAATTGCAAACATATGAGTAACAATAACAAAAGCTTATATTGACAGTTAGAATGAGTTAATGCAGCAAGTCAATATTTGCAGTGTTGACCCTTCTTCTTCAGGACCTCTGCAATTCTCCCTGGCATGCTCTCAATCAACTTCTGGACCAAATCCTGACTGATAGCAGTCCATTCTTGCACAATCAATGCTTTCATTTTGCCAGAATTTTTAGGTTTTTGTTTGTCCACCCGTCTCTTGATGATTGACCACAAGTTCTCAATGGGATTAAGATCTGGGGAGTTTCCAGGCCATGGACCCAAAATCTCTATGTTTTGTTCCCTGAGCCATTAAGTTATCACCTTTGCTTTATGGCAAGGTGCTCCATCATGCTGGAAAAGGCATTGTTGATCGCCAAACTGCTCTTGGAGGGTTGGGAGAAGTTGCTCTTGGAGGACATTCTGGTACCATTCTTTATTCATGGCTGTGTTTTTAGGCAAGACTGTGAGAGAGCCGATTCCCTTGGCTGAGAAGCAACCCCACACATGAATGGTTTCAGGATGCTTAACAGTTGGCATGAGACAAGACTGGTGGTAGCGCTCACCTTGTCATCTCCGAATGAGGCGTTTTCCTGATGTCCCAAACAATCGAAAAGGGGATTTATCAGAGAAAATAACTTTGCCCCAGTCCTCAGCAGTCCACTGCCTGTACCTTTTGCAGAATATCAGTCTGTCCATGATGTTTTTTTCTGGAGAGAAGTGGCTTCTTTGCTGCCCTCCTTGAGACTAGGCCTTGCTCCAAGAGTCTCCGCCTCACAGTGCGTGCAGATGCACTCACACCTGCCTGCTGCCATTCCTGAGCAAGCTCTGCACTGCTGGTAGCCCGATCCCGCAGCTGAAACACTTTTAAGAGACGGCCCTGGCGCTTGCTGGTCTTTCTTGGGCGCCCTGGAGCCTTTTTGGCAACAATGGAACCTCTCTCCTTGAAGTTCTTGATGATGCGATAGATTATTGACTGAGGTGCAATCTTTCTAGCTGCGATACTCTTCCCTGTTAGGCCATTTTTCAGCATTGCAATGATGACTGCACGTGTTTCTTTAGAGATAACCATGGTTAACAGAAGAGAAACAATGATGCCAAACACCAGCCTCCTTTTAAAGTGTCCAGTGGTGTCACTCTTACTTAATCATGACAGATTGATCTCCAGTCATGTCCTCATCAACACCCACACCTGTGTTAATGGAGCAATCACTGAAAAGAGGTTAGCTGGTCCTTTTAAGGCAGGGCTGCAATGATGTTGAAATGTGTTTTGGGGGATAAAGTTCATTTTCTTGCCAAATATTGACTTTGCAAGTAATTGCTGTTAAGTTGATCACTCTTTATACTTTATAACATTCTGGAGTATATGCAAATTGCCATTAGAAAAAGTGAAGCAGTAGACTGTCATGTATAGTGTACAGTTCCTATAGCGTCTTGTGCTTGGGTGCGAGGAAAACACAGGAGACATAGGTTGAAATGAAATGACTTGTATTACTTCATACAAGCATGCTGAAAAGTTCACACAGTTTGCAGGAATAGAGACAGGAGACACAGCAGGCCAGAGTAACTTCAAGCACTACAATGAATCTCCAAAGCAGGTTCAGGATCTCTTCTCTGTACCGTAATTCCTCTGCAAACATGGATTCACCAAACAGCAGGTTTCCAGAGTCCAAAAGTGTTCCAAGGTTCCTCAGTAGGGAATAGCTGGAGTACAAGTCCAAGGTTTCCAGAAGTCAGGTCACAGACTGACTGAGGCTTGATTCAGGAGCACTGATTGTTCAGCTGAGGCTGCTTAAGAAGCAAGAGGGAAGAATCAGGGCGGGAACATGAAAACTGGAAACTCCATATTAACTGAGGGCAAGAGCTGCAGAAAGACAGAAAGCAAAATGGCCGATGGAAAACTGAGTTTCAAGGAATATGTCAACAGAGACAAAGAACCTTACATTACTCCCCCCTTAGGGACAACCTCCGGATGACCTCAGACCAGGCTTGTCAGGGTACCTCTGATGAAACTGGCGGAGCAGGCGAGGAGCATTTACATTATTGACTGGTTCCCATGAGTTGTCCTCCACTGGGTAGCCCTGCCATTTAATCAAATATTGCAACTGATTTCTGTACAACCTGGAATCTAGAATCCTTTCCACCATAAATTCTTCCTGACCATCGACCAGCACTGGGTCAGGGCAAGGAGAAGAACGTCCAGGAAACGTATTGGGTGTTGCAGCCTTTAGTAGGGATACATGAAAGACAGGGTGGATTCTCATAGTTCTGGGCAGTTGAAGACGACAAGCAACAGCACTTATAATCTTACTGATCTTATAAGGTCCAATGTACTTATGTCCCAATTTAGACGATGGAATCTTTACTTTAAGATTTCTGGTTGACAGCCAGACCAAATCTCCTACCTTGATAGCTGGTGCAGGTTTACGAAATTTATCTGCTGCTTTCTTGTACCTTTCCTGAGCCAATTCTAGATTTTCCTTTAGAAGATCCATATTCTTTTGTAAAGAAGTGATTCTTTCAGCCACTGCCGGCAAGGGAGTATCTATGGGAAATCGAGGAAGAATGTTAGGATGATAACCTAGATTGGAGTAAAAAGGAGATTGCTTAGTGGAGGCGCTCTGAGAGTTGTTATAAGAGAACTCAGCCAGTGGAAGTAGATCCACCCAATCATCCTGTAGGTGGCAGATAAAACAGCGGAGATACTGCTCCAGGGTCTGATTGGTTCGTTCTGTCTGTCCATTAGTCTGGGGATGAAAAGCAGAAGAAAGGTTTACTTTAATGTCCAATGCTGCACAGAATTTTTGCCAAAACCTTGAAGTGAATTGCACCCCTCGATCCGAAATGACCTCATCCGGTACTCCATGTAAGCGAAACACATTCTTAATCATCAAGTCTGATGTCTGTTTTGCAGTGGGTAAGCCGACACAAGGGATAAAATGAGCTGCCTTTGTTAGACGGTCAACCACCACTAGAATGGTGTTCTTCCCTTGAGAGGTTGGTAACTCCACAATGAAGTCCATAGAAATGGATCCCAACGGGCGGGACGGGGTGGGAAGAGGTTGCAACAGACCAGTTGGTGAGGAGCGAGGTGTTTTGCATCTTGCACAGACTTCACATGAAGTGACATAGTTTAAAACATCTTTCCTGTAAGTGGGCCACCAAAAGAAACGAGAAAGAAATTCTTGTGTCTTTAGAATTCCCCTATGCCCGGCTATCTTGGAATCGTGGATGAGTTGCAATACTCTCAATCTGACTGTTTCAGGTATATACAGACGTTGTCCCTGAATCCACACACCATTCTTAAAGACAAGACTTACGTCCCTTGGGGGTTGAGCCAACAAAGAATCCGCATGGTATGCTTCCTTGATGTCCTTAAGTAGGTCTTGATTATGAATCACTCCCAGGAATCTAGAGTCAGGAAGAATAGTCTTAGGAGGAGTAAGTGGACGTGTCTCTGCTGAATGAATCCTAGAGAGTGCATCAGCCTTTCCATTGCGCGATCCTGGTCTATAAGAAATGACAAAATTAAATTGGTTTAGGAAAAGATTCCAGCGAGCCTGGCGAGGAGTCAGGCACTTAGCCGACCTGATAAATTCAAGGTTACGATGGTCTGTCAGGAAGACTATTTGCTGTGCAGCTCCCTGAAGAAGGTGTCTTCATTCCTTGAAGGCGGCAATAATGGCCAACAATTCTCTATTGCCCACATCGTAGTTCCTCTCAGCCGAAGACAACTGCTGGGAAAAGAAGGCACAGGGATGCAAGACATTCTTCTCACCTGTTCTCTGAGAGAGTATAGCTCCAACGGCACAGTCTGAAGCATCCACCTCTATTATGAAGGCAAGCTCGGGGTTGGGATGTACTAAGATAGGTGCGGTGGTAAATTTATCCTTTAAACAGGAAAATGCTTCCTGAGCTTGCGGGGTCCAGGAGAACCTAGACTGTTTCCGGGTAAGTTGGGTGATAGGTGACACTACCTCAGAAAAATTCTTAATGAAACGTCTATAGAAGTTGGCAAACCCGATGAAACGCTGCACCTCCTTCACATTTCTAGGAATTGGTCAATCCTTGATGGCTTGGGTCTTGCTTCCATCCATACTAATCCCTTGCGTAGATAGTACATACCCAGAAATTGAATTTCGGTCCTATGGAATTCACATTTTTCAAGTTAGATGTAGAGATGGTTTTGTCTTAGGCGTTCTAAGACCATTCTCACATGTCCATGATGTTCCTCTGTGGAGTTAGAAAAAATTAGAATATCATCCAGATAAATCACCATAAATGTATCTAGGAGATCCCTGAAGATATCATTCACGAAGTGTTGGAAAGTGGCTGGGGCGGTACTCAGACCAAAAGGCATAACTAGATATTCAAAGTGTCCATAGCGTGACCTGAAAGCAGTCTTCCATTCATCCCCAGGTCTAATACGGACCAAGTTATAGGCCCCACGGAGATCCAGTTTAGAGAAAATTTTGGCATGCCGCACTCTCTCCAACAACTCAGGGATTAAAGGCAATGGCTAACGGTTTCTAATAGTAACCTTATTGAGTTCCCTATAGTCTATGCAGGGTCTCAGAGATCCATCTTTCTTCTTCACAAAGAAGATGGGTGCACCTGCGGGAGATGAAGAGGGGCGTATGAAGCCCTTGGCTAAATTTTCGTCTATATAATCCTTCAAAGCTTTTAGCTCGGGCCCCGCTAGGGGTAGATCTTACCAAAAGGTATCTCGGCTCCAGGCAATAATTCAATTGGACAATCATATGGACGGTGAGGAGGAAGCTGATCAGCGTTCTTCTTGTCACATAAATCCACATAGTCCTGGTATACAGCTGGTAGTTCAGGGACTGACATGGTTCCTTTAGGAACAGAGCAAGCTGAAACTCCTTGACTCATCTGTTTCTCCGGAAAGTGTAATTCCTTGGTCTCCCAGTTAATCGTAGGATTCTGCGCCTGCAGCCATGGTAGCCCTAGAATAATGGGAAAGTGGGGAGAAGAGATAAGCATAAAAGACATTTTCTCCTGATGATCTTTACCCATAAGGACCCTCAAAGGCTCTGTTTCTTGATCCACTGGTCCAGAAGTCAGTAGAGAGCCATCCACAGTCTCCATCTGTACTGGAGTAGCCTTCTTCACTGAACGTATCCCCTGTTTCAGAGCAAAGGAGATATCCATAAAATTTCCCCTTGCTCCTGAGTCGATCATAGCAGAGCTAGACACCCAGACTGAGTCAACCCAGAGTTTGATGGAAAGGAAGCAATGAGAATTGTTTCTTTTACAACTCAGCTGGGACACCGCTGAGGAAACTTGAAAAATTGCAGAGTTTATACCGTCATCGTCCCCAGAACTAACAGAGTTTAAGTCCGAGAAATCAAGATCTCTTGCAGCAGATCTCTCTGGAGCCTGAGGCTCGGACATGACAGAGCTCCTCTCGCAACACTCACAGTGAATGACTGCTGCAGTAGTCTTACGAGAACGGCTCTGGCAGTTTATAATGAAGTGCCCTGACTTACCACAGTAGAAACATAGATTTTCCTTTATACGATGTTCTTTGCGTGCATCACTAACCCGTCTTTGTAAAGAGTCCACCTGCATGGGTTCAGGTTCTGGTTCCCTTGTGATCCTACTCAAAGGTTCCTTAGCTGAGGAGGGAGGTAGTAAAAGGTTAGTGCGATTATTTTCGAACCATCTCTCTTGTCTGTGTTCAGTCAGACGAGCATCAATACGGATACAATAGTTAATAAAGTCACCTAACGCAGTGGGAGGGTCGGCACGAGCAAGTTCATCCTTAATCAGTGGAGACAACCCTTTCCGAAAAATAGATTTTTTAGCGGAAGTGTCCCAAGTGGTATCAAGAGCCCATCTCCTGAAATCCAGGGCATATTCGGCTACTGAACGCTTACCTTGGCGCAAAGTTAACATGGCTGCTTCAGCTGTTGCACCTCGATTGGGTCATCAAACACCTGCCCCATGGCTGAAATAAAAGCATCAAGGTGATTCAAACAATCATCCTCAGTCTCAATCAGAGGGTTTGCCCACATCAAAGCCTTATTGGTAAGCAACATGATTATAGTAAGCACTTTGGATCGTTCAGTGGGAAATTGTGAAGCATGTGCAGAGAAAAATAAATTGCATTGATTAATAAATCCCCTGAATTTCTCACGTTCACCGCCAAAACGAAAAGGAGGTAACTTGGGAATCCCAGAACTCTGGGTTATGGCAGGAGCCTGGGCTCGTTCCTCTAGAGCCTCATTCCTGGCTCGCAATTCCTGGGTAGTCTGTCCAAACACTTGAAATTATGATTAGTGAGGTCCTGTAGGCTTGCAAAACAGGTTTTTAAAGCCTGTACATCTGAAAGGATTGTATCAGTCACTCCGCAAAGTTCCTTTATGCGGGCCTCCATCTTCCAGATCTTTTAAGGCAGAAGTGCTGGAAGGAGAAGAGGAAAGGAAAAAAAAAAAAACAATAGTGTTTACCTGTGGTAACACTCCAGAGTAAAATTTTAAGGGAATGCGCTCACCTGGAATGGTTGTGAGAAGTCACAACCACTGTCATCACATAAGGTATTAAACGGACATCTGATATCCACAGTCACAGCAGACACGGCTTTCCCAGACCCAGCAGACACTAAACATTGGCTCCTGAATCTTGTCATGTATAGTGTACAGTTCCTATAGCGTCTTGTGCTTGGGTGCGAGGAAAACACAGGAGACATAGGTTGAAATGAAATGACTTGTATTACTTCATACAAGCATGCTGAAAAGTTCACACAGTTTGCAGAATAGAGACAGGAGACACAGCAGGCCAGAGTAACTTCAAGCACTACAATAAATCTCCAAAGCAGGTTCAGGATCTCTTCTCTGTACCGTAATTCCTCTGCAAACATGGATTCACCAAACAGCAGGTTTCCAGAGTCCAAAAGTGTTCCAAGGTTCCTCAGTAGGGAATAGCTGGAGTACAAGTCCAAGGTTTCCAGAAGTCAGGTCACAGACTGACTGAGGCTTGATTCAGGAGCACTGATTGTTCAGCTGAGGCTGCTTAAGAAGCAAGAGGGAAGAATCAGGGCGGGAACATGAAAACTGGAAACTCCATATTAACTGAGGGCAAGAGCTGCAGAAAGACAGAAAGCAAAATGGCCGACGGAAAACTGAGTTTCAAGGAACATGTCAACAGAGACAAAGAACCTTACATAGACTTTGTAAAAATTAATATTTGTGTCATTCTCAAAACTTTTGTCCATGACTGTATATCCAGTAAGACTCTTTGGCATTAAGAGGTGATTTCCTATTTCTGGTAGAAATATGAATTTGTTCAAGGGGAGTCACTGTAATTGATTCAAATTTTTTATTATGTGAAAGAGTGATATGTTTTGACAAACTTTGTTGTAAGTAGCCTTTTTTCACATTATGTCTGTGGGCACTAATGCGGCTCCGCAATGTCTGGGTGGTCCAAACAACATATTGGAGCCCACAAACGCATGTGACCACATAGACAAGGAAATCTGAACTACAAGTGAGTTCCTGAGCGTGTGTGAACACTGTCTTGGAATTTTTGATGTTTACCAGCTTGGACCCACAATTGATAATTTTGTCTGTAAGACAGAAGCGTCTCCGGAATCTCCTTCCTTCACTTGTTGAAATTATAAATTTGGTGCTAAAACAGTATTTTAGTGGAAAAAACTGTGATTTTTTTGTTTTCGCATCTAAATGTTATAAAGTTTTATGAATTACTTGTATGTTAAAAATGTTCAAAACACCCCTCGGAGAATTCCTTGAGGGGTCTAGTTTCCAAAATGTGGTCACTTGTGGAGGGTTTCTGCTGTTTTGGCACCTCAAGGACTCAGCTAATAGAGCCCACAATCTAATCAAACAGAATCTACATTCTAAACAGTCACACAGTAGTGTAAAACCACATATGGGGTACTACCACATTCGGAAAAATATTTCAGAACAAACTATGAGGTACATTTTGTGTTATTTTTTTTAATATTATAATGTTTTGTCAATCACTTGTAGGATAAAAATGTTCAGTTCACCCCTAGATGAATGCCTTGAGGGGTCTAGTTTCTAAAATTGGGTCACTTGTGGGGGTTTTCAGCTGTTTTGGCATGTCAGGGGCTCTACAAAAGCAACATGGCATTCACAATCTATTCTAGACAAATTTACGCTCCAAAAATCAAATAGTGCTTCTTCCTTTCCAAATCCTACCATGTGCCCAAACAGCAGTTTTTTATGTTCAATCTGTTTTATTAAACACATTTTAAAAGATACAACATATCAATCAAAATCAGTCAAAACTTGGTATAATGTTATAGGCAAAACATATTTGCAGGATCTTTTTAGAATTCGGAAGGCACAAGAAGTCTTATATAGAGTAACAGTAACAAATTATATTGTGAAGAAATTACACGCACCATAATAAAAAGGTGGAAGGGGGAGTAAAGACAGGGAGAGGAAGTGGGAAGGAGGTAAAATGTGAGGGAGCATGAGAAAGGGGAATAATACCAGGTCATAATGTAGGTAGGAACACACAGGTCTGTTTATAAACCTAACCAATACCTTATTGAAATATTTTATGAAATTCTGATCAGTCCTTGAATAAAATCAAAAAACTCCAGATCTTCCTGAGTTTATCTGAATTACCAGAACTTTCAGCTGTCCGTTCATCCATTCAACAAATATTTACCATTTCGGTATGCCATTCATTTATGGAAGGAATCTGAGAAGAACACCAATGTCTTTGGATCACGGAGCGAGGAGCTGTTAAACAAATGCACAGACTATCCTTCTTTTGATAGCTAATGGAAGATGGTAGAACGAAGAGAAGAGCTGTATGTAAACTATTTATAACCTTACCTCCTCTAATTGTATTATAAGTCGAAAACACCTTTTCCCAAAATTGCTTAACCTTACTACAACCTCATCAAATATGAAGCATTATACCTGTTTCTTGCTCACAACGCCAGCATATGTCTGGGATGGAGGGGAAAATAGCATGAAGTTTAGATGGGTAATAGTACCATGTCCTGAGAACTTTATAAAAAATTTTCTGAACACTATTGGCCACAGACAATTTGTGTGGTAGTAAAAATCCATTATCTCAATCTGAAGAGGAGATAGAGACACCCAGTTTTCATTCCCAAGCCTTTTGATACCTTAATTTCCCTGCCTTACCTTCTCTAATCAGACAGTTGTATAGTAGAGAGATTACCGTATTTTGCAGATTATAAGATGCACCGCACTATAAGACGCAAACCCAATTTTGGGGTGGAAAATAGGAAAAAAATGTTTTAAACTAAAATGGTGGTATGCCTTATAATCTGCTTTAATGGTAGTTTATGGCAGAGGGACGGGAGCAGTGGAGCGGGGTCACACGAGGCCAGCGGTGGCAGGAGTGGGGCGATGCTATCGTGCCTTGACGCTCTTTTGATGTTGGCGCAGTTGAGAGAAGTCCCCTTTCCTATTCAGTTCCCTGCAGTGAGCTTTGGGAAAATGGCCACTGGAGGCAGTGCATGCACAGAAGCCCACCGAAGGGAACTGAACGGGAAAGGGGACTCTGCGCACCGGTGCCGAAATCTGTTGAGCGCCCAGGCACCGCAGCATCGTCGCACTCCTGTTGCTGCCGCTGACCTCCTGAAGCAGGGACCCTGCCTCCTGTGACATAGCTCCAACGCTGACGACCCCCTCGTAAGCTCACTTCAGAATATAAGATGCACCCGGCCAAAAAAATTGTGTCTTCTAATCCAAAAAGTATGGCACATGATCAGGTGAGAAATCTTGCAAGAATAGGTTTTCAAAAAAAGTAGGTGCAGACTGAAAAGAACAACCCACTCCCTGAGAAGATACAAAGGAATGAAGTTGAGAATTTTCAGACCAATAATAAGTAATTTCTTGGATGGAAATCGAGCCTGTAGAGTATTAAATGAATGTAACCTATATTAATTTAGTACATGATGCATACGAGTGTCTTCCATAGCTCTACAGCCAAGAAACGATCCACATAAATATCCCAATTTGAAAGAAGGCATGGAGAAAAATGGTGTGAGAAGGCGGACAGCCCTACAGAAGTATTTTTTTTAGAAGCGTGTGACATAATTTAAGTGTATCCCTAGTAATTTCTGTTAGGGGACCAAGTGTACAAACATCCTTTAGAGAAAGCCATGAGAGATGTTTTAGAGGAATTATTATACTATCTTGTCCAAGCATTCCCCATTGTTTAGTCAAAGTGTGGAACTGCCAGTCCAGGAAAAGGACTAGAATTGAGGCTTGAAAATAGGTTTTGAAGTTAGGGAGATCACTTCCACTCATCGACTTAGGCTGAACCAAAGTTTATATGCTTATTCTAGGCATAGATCTACCCCACACAAACCTAATAAAGGCAGAATGTAATGTACAGAAGAAGCTGTAAGGCGGTGAGATAGGGGTGGTCTGAAAATTATAAAGGAATTAAGACAAAATGTCCTTTTTGACCTCATTCATCCTACTGAACCAGGGCAATTTCAATTTATCATACTGTAGTATTTAAGATCCTTGAGGGTGCATTCTAATAGACCCTGACAGTTTGGAGTAAAAAGTTTTGAAGAGTTTTTTAACACTCCTAAGTATTTTATAGCATCTGATTGCCATTTGAATGCAGGGCTGCCACCAGGAATTTTACGGCCCCAAACTGGCAAAATTTCAAGCCCCCTTGAGACTCCGCTCAGTCACCACCCAAAATTCACCTCCAACTTTCCACAGTCCCACCACAAAAAACGTACCATAAGATACAGTCTTCCCAAAACCCTGTCTGATGACAAATGCACATCTAGCAGGATGCAGCAGGCCTCCACTAATAAAGGCAAAGGGCAGCACAGGTGCAAACTACTGATAAAAACAGCCACCCCAGCACCTACCAGATTATGGAGGGGTTGGCTGCCTAGTAAAAAAAATTGCACATTGATATGGCTTGCAAAGGAGCCAGTCACACAGGTCAGTGTGAGGCAAAGTGTCTAACTTGCAGCCTATTAATGATGCCCTCGTATTAAGGGGCGGGCTGCTCAGCACTATAATATGCAACACACAGGGACAGACACCCTAATAAACTAAGCCAACAAAAAGAGGCATAGCAGCATCTTGCAAAAAATGATAAAAAGTGCAAAAAATTAATGCATATGATAGTTTAAATGAGGTATTGGTTACTATTTTGACTCCGCCCAGTCTCCGCCCTAGCTTCACCTCCAACTTTCCACAGTCCCACCACCTACTCTTGTAAATACTCCACTTCTGCACCACGTCCTCACTACTCACACATTAACAGTTTCCATCTAACACCAGATCACATACACAGCCAGTAGCTTCTTTTGGCCAAAAGATTTTTTAACCCGCCACGACCACAACAAGGTAGACTCTTTTGGCAACACCCTACTCTACTCTAAACTATTAAACATTTGTTAAAATATCCTGCACTCTTTTTAGTTATATTTTTATTAATGTTACTTTAAGGGAATGTGTCACAAACATTTTTTAAAATGAGTAATAATAATACCATATACAAGGAACAAATACCATCACACCATGATCAGACCACTTCCCACCACATAGTGACCAAATAATATCACATACAAGGAACAAATACCATCACACCATGACCAGACCACATATTACCACTACATAGTATCCAGATAATACCATATACAGGGAACTAATACCACCATGACCTGACCATATATTACCACCAAATTGTGTCCAAATAATACCACATACAAGGAGCAAATATTGCAAAACCATACCAAGACAATATATTACCACCACATACAAGAAACAAATACCGCCACACCATGACCAGACCACATATCATCACCACATAGTGAAAGAATAATACCACAAAGAAGAGATAAATACGACCACACTATGACGGGACCACATATTACTACCACCTAGTGACCAATAATACAACATACAAGGGACAAATACTGCGACACCATGACCAGGCCACATATTACAACCACATAGTGACCGAATACTATAATACTGATCATTAATAAAAAAACAAAATACTAATTGTACCATAAGTGCCGTTATACATAGGAGCTCTATATATAGTGTCAGTGTACAAGTAATTCAGGGATCCCCAGTGACACTATACACAGAAGCTCTGTATATAGTGTCAGTGTACAGGTAGTACAGTGATTAACAGTGACATTATACACAGGAGCTCTGTATATAGTCTCAGTGTACAGGTAATACAGGGATCCCCAGTGACATTATTCACAGAAGCTCTGTATATAGTGTCAGTGTACAGGTAGTACAGTGATCACCAGTGACATTATACACAGGACCTCTGTATATAGTGTATAGTGTACAGGAAATACAGTGATCACCAGTGACATTATACACAGAAGCTCTGTATATAGTCTCAGTGTACAGGTAATGCAGTGACTATCAGTAACATTATAAACAGGAGCTCTGTATATAGTGTCAGTGTACAGATAATACAGTAACTACCAGTGACATTCTACACAGGATCTCTGTATGTAGTGTATAGTGTACAGGTAATCCAGAGATCACCAGTGACATTATACACAGGAGCTATGTATATAGTGTCAGTGTACAGGTAATACAGTGATCACTGGTGACATTATACACATGAGCTCTGTATATAGTGTCAGTGTGCAGATAATACAGAGATCACCTGTTAAGGGGACGGTTGCAACAACTTTATAAAATAATGGAATGCAACCGAACCTGGGGTCGCGGTGTAGCCTAAGTGACTGCGGCCGAACACCCCTCGTGTACGAGGGCAAAACTGACAACAAAAATATAAGATCTCTCCTGTGTTACTTCACACAAGGAAAGACAAGGATTTGCACTATATCCGTTAACTCCACGGAAGATGTGCTGAGTACTGGCGTAGACGTAGCTTTCTTTAACTGCACAGAAGCTACACACCAGCCATTAGGAAGTGAGTGCAACTCACGCCGGGCATATGTGCTGCCAGCTGGTGTGCGACCGAACTGTGAAGCAACTCTCCATTAGATAGCAGGCGATGCCCAGGTTACACGCCCCACAGTCTGCTCAGGGTGTATCGCTACCATCTGTCAGAGCTAGACTGCGCCACATTCATTACCTGCCTAGCATCTACTAACCTGCCTGAGTGACCTGTGCTAATTAGCTGAGTTAACTCTGGCATCGGCAGGTCACGGAGAGCGAAACTAAATAGCACGTGGAGCCCAAACTGACAAGCGTCTGCACACATGCACGATCTATAAGGTATGATCTGACTGCGCCTCATGCTTGCGGTCAGGCTATTTAAAGGCTAAGCCCTGCCCCAAGACCACATCATTGGTGACGTCACCTGCGACCAATCAGGCGGTGCCAGGTCACCGGATCAGCTGACACCAAATCACCAATCATGGTCCGCCACGTCACGGGCATGCTCAGTACACGAAATGCTGGACTTAGACTATGACAGCATTGTTCCTTTCTGCAACCTATGCTTAAAGCTACTAGGAACAAAGACCCTAGCAACAGCTTGTACCTTCTGTGTACTGGCTAAGCGTTGGGATTGACGGCGAAGCTGAGCAGCATCTGCCCTGGCTGGACCAGATTGGGAGACCACAGATTTCACTGATGGTTCAGATCCCACTTCAGATGCCCGATGCTTAACATTATCCCCCCCTCTAACATCACCCCCACCTGATGCTCATATTCCTCAATGAGCCAGGGGGCATGAATATGGTCCACGGGTTCCCAAGAGCGGTCCTCAGAACCACGACCCCTCCAGTGTACCAGAAATTTTTTTTTCCCACGCACCATCTTAGACCCCACAATCGCCTGTACCTCGAAATCGTCACCCCTGGTGTCGGAAGCAAGTTGGGGTTCCGTCAGACGAACGGGTTTAAGGAGCGACACATGGACGATGTCGTGAATCCTTAGGTGTCGGGGTAACTGTAAACGGTGCACTATGGGATTTATTTGGGCCAAAATTTTGAAAGGACCAATAAAACGGGGGGAAAACTTAGCAGAAATTCCTCACGTCCTTTGATATTGCGAGCCGCGAGCCAGACCCTGACGCCCGGGGAAAATACAGGAGCAGGACGGCAATGAGTGTCAGCCGACTGTCTCATCCGATTCTTGGGGGCCAGTATAGCCTTTTGCGTATGGTCCCAGACATCCTGCGACTCCAGAGCCCACTCTCTGACCCCAGGTTCCCAAGGTCTATCTGCCACGGGTAACGGATGAAGAAGACCAGCCGATCTCTGATGAGACGATTTATTTCTCGCGCAGGAGATACATGCTTGGACATATTCCTTAACGTTCTGGGGTAACCGAGGCCACCAATACGACCATTGGTGAAACTTAGTGGTACGTTTGACTCCCAAATGACCTCCGATCTTAGAGGCATGTGCCCAAGAGAGCACCTCATTTTGTAAATTAGGAGGAACAAACGTCTTCCCGGGTGGAACCTGGTCTAAGGTCACTGGTGTCACCGTCCGCATACTCCCAGGAGAAATGATAAGTTTGGGCTCGTCATCGTCCTCAGTCGTATCCACAGACAGGGGATAAACCCTACCGCGAGGAGGCTTTGAGCCGGTGACCAAATCAATTGGATAGTCATATGGTTGATGGGAAGGCAAAGTCTCTGCAGCCTTTTTGGGACAGACATCCGCAAAGCTCTGGTAATGCTCAGGACGAGCGACCAAGTCGATAGGCGGCTCCGAGACTACCCTCCGGGTCGAGACAATCATACACTGAGAAGCACCATTCTCACCCCCGAAATGAATCTCCTCTATGTTCCAGTCAATGTGTGGATTGTGACAACGTAGCCTTGGAAGGCCCAATAGCACCTCATCCGATCCACCAGGAATAATAAGAAAAGAGATAACCTCCCGGTGACCTTGAGTAAATGACATGGTGAGGGGAATCGACTGGTGAGTGATTTGCGTGTCTAACAGTGAACCGTTGACTACCCTAATGTTCATTGGTTTGGGCAGTAACTCCATAGGAATGGCGTGTCTCTGGGCAAAGGTTAACGACAAAAAATTGCCATCTGCAACAGAGTCCACCCACGCCTTGGCAGAAACCGCGGTTGCTTCGAAGAGCAACGTCACTTCATATACTAGTTTGGAGGTAGAAATGTCATGGTCCAGTCCAGAGTTTATGCTCTGCTGTCCTCTCTCTGTTTTTGCTGCCACCTGGTGGTGGTTTTGGCTGCTGCAGTGCAGGCCTGTCCTGGGAGTGAGTAATCCCTTCTTCCCTCTGTGGCCTACAGGTGGAGCACACACTAGCCTGCCTTGCAGCTGCGTTACAGAAATCCCTGAATTTAGCACACCTCCTCCAATGGTGGTTAGACACTCTCGTTCTCCCGACCGCTTGGAACCCTTATTACTGGGGTACTCCAAGAGCTGTGCAGGACGGGAACGAGGAGATAATTTCCTAGTCTGGGATATATCCATAGGCTCAGGTTCCGTTGGGATCGACAGCGAAGCTGAGCAGCATCTGCCCCGGCTGGACCAGAATGGGAGACCACAGATTCCACTGATGATTCTGATCCCACTTCAGACGCCTAACATCACCAGTGCTATTATACACAGGAGCACTGTATATAGTGTCAGTGTACAGGTAATACAGTGATCACCAGTGACATTATTCACAGGACCTTTATATAAACTGTATAGTGTACAGGTAATACAGTAATCGCCAGTGACAATATAAGCAGGAGCTCTGTATATAGTCTCAGTGTACAGGTAATACAGTGATCCTCAGTGACATTATACACAGGACCTCTGAATATAGTTAGTTAACAAAAACTGACATTGCGGATACACATCAATATCGATTCCAAAAACAGAACCTGCTGTTCAGCAATTAGAGCAGCTCCCAACCATGATATATTCCTACAAAAGAATGGAGCAATGCGCCCTCAATAAATAAATGTGGTAAGACAAAAATATTATGAACAATTAATATGCCATTTTATTAACTCACTCACAAACATTAATATGGGTATCAATAACCCACAGAAAGATACAGAACAAGGAAAGATCCAAATACACCACATCCTCAAACCCCTCTCATAGCACAACAAGTAGTAGTACAAAGTACAAATTGCATCAATGTATATGTATCTAGAAAAAAATTATTATTAGCTGTAAACATTATCCATAGAGAAAGCAGTTCCCCGTGGAATGATGGTATGTACATAATAACAAGTGTTGCTTCCTTCCCCTAGGTATAAAGTGCCACTCATAGTGCAAAAAGAAGAAAATGCTTAAACTCACCTTGGCGCAGCTTGAGTGCCGCTGGATCGTCTCTATTTTTCCTATTGGTTCATTTTGGTCACTGTGATAAATGCTATCACAGTGATCAAAATAAAAAAAATAGTAAATAAACCCTCCCTTTATCACCCCTTAGTTAACGAAAAATAATAAAATTAAAAGAATATATTTATTTCCATTTTCCCATTAGGGTTAGGGTTAGGCTAAAGTGAGTTGGGCTAAAGTTTTAGGGTTAGGGTTAGAGTTAGACTAAAGTGAGTTGTGCTAAAGTTTTAGGGTTAGGGTTAGAGTTAGGCTAACGTGAGTTGGGCTAAAGTTTTAGGGTTAGTGTTCTATTTCTTGTTTATGCCTCTGACACGATTGTGGTAACGGGTTACTTTTATTGTGTGCACGTTCTCTCAGCCACATTACATGAATGCTTCCTGTCTCATGCTCTTACCAACGAGTCCCTCCTCTCTATCCTCTGAATACATCCAGGTAGTTAGACCCCTAGAGGCGGCTCAGCATATAACATATTGCTACATCCTTTGTCTTTTAACTGAAGAAATAACTAAGCTAATATAACTAACATACATGTGAACATTTCAATATTCAAGATATTGGTGACATAAACATAACTGGCAAGCATCATGCTATTAAGATACTTTAAAATACTTGGTTGTATATATAGTCCTTGAGGTGTGCTGGCTTTGTGATCATTCTGCCCGATCTAGTAACATACGATGCGTTACTGCCACTATTCGGTGGTTCTCTCGATTCGGGCGTTACCGCATCTGGTATTGCCTGTCTCCGACCGGAATCTCCACGCTGAACCTGGGCCATCCCTGTAGCCTCTCTGCTTAGACTTGCTGTTTCCTCATCTTGGATATGAGGATACTGTTCATATGACCATGTATCAGATCCTTCTTGCGTTTTCCTCAGATGTCTCCGATTTCTCCTTAGTTTTCTTCCCTCCTCTGTCACAATCTCGTAGGATCTAGGTCCTAGTTTCTGGAGCACCTTTGCTTTTCTCCATTGTTTGTCATATTTGCTCGGCTGCATCCTGATGTTGTCATTTTGTCTCAGTTCTGGTAGATCTTTTGCCGACTGATTATAATAGAACGCTTGTCTATCCTGATTTTTCTTTAGTTTTGACCTCATTCCCCTCACCAGATTTGGCTTCAGAAGACGACTAGCTGTTGGTATGAGTGTCCTTGTCCGTTTACTCAGAAGCCTCTGTGCTGGGCTGCTGTCTAGACCTTGGGAAGGTGTGTTTCTGTGGTCCAGTATAGATAGATATACATCTGTCCCTGCCTGTTTCGCTCTCTTAATCAACTTCTTTGCTGTTTTCACCGCTGATTCCGCTTTGCCATTGCTTTGAGGATATCCAGGAGATGATGTATTGTGTTCAAATTCCACTAACTTGCTGAACTCCTTGAACTCTTCTGACCTAAATTGAGCGGCATTATCAGTAAAAACAATCTCTGGAATCCCATATCTGGCAAAATGAGCCTTGAGTTTTTTAATAACTGTTCTTGCTCTTGTATCCTTCAAATAGTCCACTTCCCAAAAATTAGAAAAATAGTCCACAGTAACCAGGTATTCTCTTTCCTCCAATGGGTACAAATCTATTCCTATTTTTGACCATGGTCTATTTGGAACGGCATGCGGTTGCAATGGCTCTTTCGGTTGTTTATCCCCGCCGGACGCACATATCTCACATTGTGCTATGTAACTTTTTATGTGATCATTCATACCCGGCCAATAAACTGATTCTCTTGCTCGCCGCAAACATCCTTCAATGCCCAAGTGGGACGAGTGTAATTTCTGTAGTATGTCTCTTCTCAGAGTCTCCGGTATCACTGCCCTTTCTCCCTTTATGATGATTCCTTGGTGTACTGACAGTTCATCTCGTATATGGAAGAATGGAGCAACTTCCTTTGGAGCATGCTGCTTATATTTTGGCCAGCCCTGCAGGATCACAGTTTTTAATATCTGTAGTGTTTTATCTTTTTCTCTGAAGGTCTGTATTTGTTTCAGTTTATCTTTAGATACTGCAAGATAATCACACATATTGATGTTGTCCATTTCTTGTCCTTTATCCTCTGAGTTGGGTAAGTACGCTCTGCTTAGAGTATCTGCAATCAACAAGTCTTTTCCTGGACAATATCCAATTTCATAATCATATTTTTGAAGTCGCAGAAGCATGCGCTGCAGTCTATTTGGTGCATTTAGTACTGGTTTTTTTGTAATGCTCTCCAACGGTTTGTGATCTGACTGTACTGTTACCTGTCGACCGTATGTGTACTGATGAAACCTTTCCATTCCAAACACCACAGCTAGTAACTCCTTTTCGATTTGGGCATATCCTGCTCTGTCGGTGTTAGCGCTTTGCTTGCAAATGTGATTGGTTGCCGCTCTTGCATTAATGTGGCACCTAGGCCTTTTTCTGACGCATCACATTGGACTACCACCTCTAACTGTGGATCAAAATATTTTAAGGTTGCTGTGTCTGCAATGGCTGTCTTTACTGATTGGAAAGCCGTCTCCTGTGCTTCTGTCCATTCCCACAACACATCTTTGTGAGTTAGCTGTCTCATTGGCTCACACATGTCTGATAAATTCTTGCAAAACTTGGACAGATAATTCACCATGCCCAAAAATCGTTGTACTCCACACACATCTGTTGGGGTAGGCATCTCTTGTATCGCCTTCACCTTTTCTGGATCCACTTTCACTCCATTTGAGGTTAGAAGATGTCCTATATATGGCACTTCCGTCATTTTCAGTTTCAACTTTTCCAAGTTCAACTTTATCCTTTTTCTCTACACCTATCTAAAAATCGTAGCATCCTTGTATCGTGATTCTTTATTGCAGATTGCATATCGTCACCTTCTCCCACTATTAATATATCATCTGCTATCATCTTTACCCTGGGAGTCCTTCCAAAGCTTGCATCAACTTCTGCTGAAATATTTCTGGAGCTGGTGTCAGTCCCATGGGCATTCTCAGCCATTTACTGCGACCAAATGGAGAAGAAAACGTTGTCAATAAACTAGATTCTTCATCCAGTTCCACATGCCAAAATCCATTTTTTACGTCACAAACTGAAAATATTTTTGCCTTTGATAAATCTGGTAGCACATCCTCTATTGTAGGCATCGGATAGTGATTCCTTTTGAGAGCTTTGTTGAGTGGTTTGGGATCGATACAAATTCTTAGTTTTCCTGATGGTTTCTGCACTATGACCAAACTACTTATCCAGTCTGTGCTCTGATGGACGACTTCTATCATGCCTCGCTTTTCTAAATCCTGTAGTTCTTCTTTCAATGGCTGAAGTAGCGCTACAGGCACTTTTCTTGTCGGTAATCTGGTAGGTTGTACTGTGTTATCAATTTCCAGTTTGTGTTTTCCATCAAAACATCCATCACCCTCAAATACATCCGCATACTGTGTTTTTATAATCTGTAAATCTAGATTGCTGTCTGCTTTTGGGATATCCTTCATACTCTGTTTGACTTCCACAGACATAATGTTATGGAATTGTACCTTTATTAAGTCCATTGCCTGAACTGCTTTTATACCTAGTAACGGTATGTGGTCACCACCCTGCAGCACTGTAAATTGGGCTCTATAACTCTTTCTGTTGCATGGGTTACTAACCTTCAGTTGGCATGTCCCAAGAGGTTTCAGTATCGTTTTGTTGTACATCATAAGTACCTTATCAGTAGGTTCAATGAACACCTGTTCATTTAGTAGATCCTCTGGTATGACATTGCAACTTGCTCCACAGTCCAACTGAAATCTAATGGGTTTGTCATTTAATAAAAGAGTTGCAAACAGTTGTCTTGTATCTTTAGGTTCTGGCTGTCTGACTGTATTGACATTCTCTGTTGCAGACTGTAGCTGTATCCATGTAATATCTTCTGCACTGTCACTGTGATTGTCCTGTGTCACACTGTGAATTTCTCTGTGCTTTTTAAAGGGCTTAAGTCTGCAGAGAGCTGCGAAATGATTAATCTTACCACAGGTCCTGCAGCTTTGTCCATATGCTGGACACTTCTCTTTGTCTCTCTCATGTCTTCTGCCACAGTATCTGCATTGGACTGTTCTCGCTTGGTGCTCTGCTTTTCCTCTCATGGTTACTGCATGTACTGGCTCCTCAGTGGTGTCTGCCATCATCTTCAGGCTGTCTCTTGTTAGCTCTGCAGCTCTGCTTATTTGCATGCATTTCTCTAGGGTTAATGTTATGTTTCGGTAACTGAGGAGTGCAGGTAAAAAGGCAATACACCAGAGCAGTTGGAATCTATGAGATTGCAGTACCCTGACTAACCACCACAACTAGAGGCAGCCGTGGAGCGTTCCTACGTTGGTCCTAGACGCCTCGTCACAGCCTGAGAAACTAACTACACCTAAAGATAGAAATAGGAAAGCTATCTGCCCCGGAGCAGAACCCCAAAGATAATAGAAAGCCCCCAAACATGTAATGGCGGTTAGACAAGAAGAAATACTGACACAGACAGAAAACAGTATGAGCAAACGCTGGGGCCCAAACTAACTAAATAGAAAAGGATAGGAAGGGTACTTACTGCAATCCCAGAAAACCCTGAAAAGCACCAACTCTACTAATTTCAAAAACACCTGAGATCACACGACCTCTACCACATAAATTAGCTCTCTGGTGTAACAAAATCAAAACAGCAGCCACTGAAAAAACTGTAAAAAGCAAAAGTACAAACATCAGTGGCTGAACTAAACTGAGAGGGCAAAAGCCCCGGAGGGGACCCTGAAGGCCCCCACAGAAGTGCAGGACAAAATGCAAAAATCAAGCACAAAAACAAAAAGAAGAAAATGTCTTATCTGATAGCAGGAGATGCAGACATGACACAGCAGGCTACAAGGGAAACAGGATTCAAGGATTGAGACCAGAACAATTGATCACCGGCAACCCTGATGGGAAGGTGACTCCCTTATATAAGACCAGTCAGTAACACCTGACTCCCAATCCTCACAATCTCCACTGGACAGACCAGCACCGCTTGTAACCACCAGAGGGAGCCTCTGCTCAGAACTCATCTCAAGCCCATTCACAACAGGTTAACTCCCCTTCTCTCAGCAGTCTCCCTCTTAGCTGTGGCTCTCTGATGCTGCACACTATTCTATCTCTGATAAGAGAATCTCTGATCTCTCCAAAGCTGCATGTTGCTGCCAGTCTTTTCAGCTCAGTCACATATGCATCTATATTCTCTCCCATCTCCTGATTTCTGGTGAAAAACTTAAATCTTTCCACTGTCTCATTCTTCTTGGGGTCACAGTGCTTATCAAATGCCTGTACAATGTCTGCCAGACTGTCCGTACCGTCCTGGATCAGGGTCTGAGCAAGTTCTCTGCCTTTTTCTCCAATCAGATAGTAGAAGAGCTTCACCTTACGCTTCTGATCATTGGTGTCTACTGTAAGATCCACATACAGAGTAAACTCCTCCTTCCAATGTCTCCAGGTCTGCGATAGATTTGAGGACATGATGTCTAGTCTCTGAGGAGGTTTTAATGCGGTCTCCATAATGCTGTACTGTGGGCACTGTACTTACAGTTGAGCTTTGTACCACAAGCTGCCTGGATTGTCTGTCCACTTGTTCTTTATAGGTTCAGCCCTGCTGCCACCATGTTCTATTTGTTGTTGATGCCTCTGACACGATTGTGGTAACGGGTTACTTTTATTGTGTGCACGTTCTCTCAGCCACATTACATGAATGCTTCCTGTCTCATGCTCTTACCAACGAGTCTCTCCTCTCTATCCTCTGAATACATCCAGGTAGTGAGACCCCTAGAGGCGGCTCAGCATATAACATATTGCTACAGTTAGGGTTAGAGTTAGGCTAAAGTGAGTAAGGCTAAAGTTTTAGGGTTAGGGTTAGGCTAAAGTGAGTTAGGCTAAAGTTTTAGGGTTAGGGTTAGGCTAAAGTGAGTTGAGCTAAAGTTTTAGGGTTTGGGTTAGGGTTGGGATTATGATTGGGATTAGGATTGGGGTTGGGATTAGGGTTAGGGGTGTGTTAGGGTTAGGTTTCTGGTTAGGGTTATGGTTAGGGTTGGGATAAGGGTAAGGGTGTGTTGAGGTTAGAGTTGTGGTTAGGGTTGGGATTAGGGTTATGGTTAGGGTTGGGATTAGGGTTAGCGGTGTGTTGGAGTTAGGGTTGGAGCTAGAATTAGGGGGTTTCCACTGTTTAGTTACATCAGGGGGTCTCCAAATGTGACATGGCGCCAATATTGATTCCAGCCAATTTTGAGTTCAAAAAGTCAAACGGTGCTCCCTCCCTTCTGAGCTCTGCTGTGCGCCCAATGGTTTAACCCCACATATGGGGCATCAGCATACTTAGGACAAATTGCACAACAACTTTGGGGGTCTAATTTCTCCTGTTACCTTCGGGAAAATAAAAAATGTGGGCTAAAAATCTTTTTTGTGGAAAAAAGAAGATTTTTGTGAAAAAAAAATTATTATTTTTTTACCGCTCTGCATTATAAACTTCTGTGAAGCACTTGGGGGTTTAAAGTGCTCACCAAACATCTAGATAAGCCCCTTTTGGGGGGTCTAGTTTCCAAAATGGGGTCACTTGTGAGGGGTTTCTACTGTTTAGGCACTTCAAGGGCTCTGGAAACACAACATAATGCCCACAGATGATTTTATCAAAGTCTACATTCCAAAACGGCACTCCTTCCTTTACGAGCTCTGCCAAACAGCGGTTCTCTCCCACATATGTGGTATCAGCGTACTCAGGACAAATTGGACAGCAACTTTAGGGGTACAATTTCTCCTGTTACCCCTGTGAAAGCAAAAATTTGGGGTGAAAATATCATTTTTGTGGATAAAAAAATGATTTTTTATTTTCACGGCTCTGCGTTATAAACTTCTGTGAAGTACTTGGGGGTTCAAAGTGCTCACCACACATCTAGATAAGCTCCTTCGGGGGTCTAGTTTCCAAACTGAGGTCATTTGTCGGGGTTTCCACTGTTTAGGCTCATCAGGGGCTCTCCAAATGCGACATGGCGTCCGATCTCAATTCCAGCCAATTCTGCATTGAAAAAGTCAAACAGCGCTCCTTCCCTTCCGAGCTCTGCCGTGCGCCCAAACAGTGGTTTACCCCCACATATGGGGTATCAGTGCATTCAGGAGAAATTTCCCAACAAATTTTGTGATTCATTTTCTCTTTTTACACTTGTAAAAATACAGTGGTTCTCCCCACATATGTGGTATCAGCGTACTCAGGACAAATTGCACAACAATTTTGGTGGTCTAATTTCTCCTGTTACCCTTGTGAAAATAAAAATTTGCATGTGAAAAAAATCATTTTTGTGGAATAAATATGATTTTTATTTTCACAGCTCTATGTTATAAACTTCCGTGAAGCACTTGGGGTTCAAAGAGCTCACCACACATCTAGTTAAGTTCCTTAAGGCGTCTAGTTTCCATATTGGTGTCACTTGTGGGTTTTTTTACTGTTTAGGCACATCAGGGGCTCTGCAAACACAACATGATGCCCTCAGACCATTCCATCAAAGTCTGCATTTCAAAACGTCACTACTTCCCTTCCGAGCCTCGATGTGTGCCCAAACAGTGGTTTCCCCACACATATGGGGTACCAGCATACTCAGAACAAACTGGACAACAACTTTTGAGGTTTCCACTGTTTAAGCACATCAGAGGCTCTCCAAATGCGTCATGGCGTCCGATCCCAATTCCAGCCAATTCTGCATTGAAAAAGTCAAACGGTGCTCCTTCCCTTCCAAGCTCTGCCATGCGCCCTAACAGTGGTTAACCCCCACATATGGGATATCGGCGCATTCAGGAGAAATTTCACAACAAACTTTGTAATTAATTTTCTCTTTTTACACTTTTGAAAATAAAAATATGGTTCGGAAGTAAAATGTTTGTAAAAAAAAAGTTAAATGTTAATTTTTTCCTTCCACAATGCTTCAGTTCCTGTGAAGCACGTAAAGGGTTAATAAACTATATAACGATACCAGCACTGTGCCTGGGTAGCGGCGCTCGCACCCTCCTCGAAAATCTCCCTCTCCCAGAAACCGAGAAAGAGATTCACATACGAGGGCACACATGCTGCTCCCATCGCAGTGCCACATTGTTAAAGGAAAAACCTTTGAATGTAAAAAAGTTATGTGTCAGTACGAATTCCAGGAGCTCCAGGAGCAAGAAGCACAAATAAGGATCGAGGCTACTTGTCTCAAGAAACAATGCCACGGCCCTCAACCCATCTATATGTCCTATGCTAGTGTACAGGGATTCAATGTCCACTGTTGCTAGAACCATATCTGGTTCCAGGGAAAGGCCACTAATCTTCCCCAGGACGTCCATAGTGTCCCTGACATAGGAGGGCAGCGTGTCATGATCCAGGCCGGGTTTTGTATCCTGTCTGTCTTTCCCAGTCTGATCATGTCAAGGGTTAACTGTTATGTTTCGGTAGCTGTGGAGCATTCCTACGTTGGTCCTAGATGCCTCGTCACAGCCTGAGAGATTAACTACACCTAAAGATAGAAAGAGGAAAGCTATCTGCCCCGGAGCAGATCCCCAAAGAACATAGGAAGTCCCTAAACATGTAATGGCGGTTAGACAAGAGGAAATACAGACACAGACAGAAAATAGTATGAGCAAACACTGGGGCCCAATCTGCCTAGACAGAAAAGGATAGAAAGGATACTCACTGCAATCCAAAAAAAACCCTAAAAAATGCCAACACTACTAATTGCAAAAACACCTGAGATCACACGACCTCTACCACCTAAATCAGTTCTCTGGTGTAACAAAACTAAGCCGCAGCCACTGAAAAAACTGGAAAAGGCAAATGAACAAATAACAATGGCTCCAGAGGAACTGAGAGGAGCCCAAGCCCCCCGGGGGGGGGGAACCTGGCTAACCTCACAGAAATGCAGAGAAATATGCAAATGGTAAGCACAAAAACAAAAACAGAAAATATCTTATCTGAATGCAGAAGAAGAGGCAAGACTCAGCAAGCTTCCAAGTGAACCAGGAACCACAGTTGAGACAAGAACAATTGATCAACGGCAACCATGATGGGAGGGAACCTCCCTTATATCAAGCAAGTCTGTGAATCCTGATTGCCAATCCTCATTGAATGGTTCAGCACTGTTTGCAACCACCAGAGGGAGCCTCCGCTCAGAATTCATTTCCAAAACATTCACAACAGTACCCCCCCCTTGAGGAGGGGTCACCGAACCCTCATTTGTGCAACCAGGTCGGTCAGGATGAGCTCAGTGATACGCTCGGATCAGTCTCCTAGCATGGATGTCCGAAGCAAACAACCAAGAATTGTCCTCCTGACCATAACCTCTTTTACATTCTCTGACAGCCCCTTCTGAAAAAGGGCTGCCAAAGCATCATCATTACATTTGGTTAGGACTGCCCATTTTCGGAATTTCTGACAGTACAACTCAGCGTCCTCAAGCCCCTGATTTAATGCCAACAAGGTTCTTTCAGCTTGATCAGTGACATTAGGCTCATCGTACAATAACCCCAGAGCCAGAAAAAATGCATCAACATCACTCAAAACAGGGTCCCCAGGTGTCAGGGAAAAAGCCCAATCCTGAGGATCGCCGCGCAGGAGAGAAATGACAATTTGAACCTGCTGTGCTGCGTTCCCTGAGGACTTATGTTTTAAGGCAAAAAACAACTTACAGTTATTTTTGAAATTCAGAAATTTGGCCCGATCTCCCAAAAACAAATCTGGCATGGGAATCCTAGGTTCCACAACTGGCAACCCAGCAAGATAGACAGCAATACTCCGAACCTCAGTGGCAAGCTGATCCACACGGCCAGACAGCTGTGCAAGCTCCATTGAGAGAAAAAAAAAATCCTCCTCAGCACCCAGACAAAAAGAGGGAAAAAATGCAAGAAACAGAAGAAAAAAAAAAAATCTCTGACAACTCTGGCAACTTTTTTCTTTCCACACTATTTTTCCCTTCTGTGAGTACCATACAATTTTCAGTTAGGCCGGTGATACTGTTATGTTTCGGTAGCTGACAAGAGCAGGCAAAAACGGCAATACACCAGAGAGGTTGGAATCTATTGGACTGCAGTACCCTGACTAACCACCACAACTAAAGGCAGCCGTGGAGCATTCCTACGTTGGTCCTAGACGCCTCGTCACAGCCTGAGAGATTAACTACACCTAAAGATAGAAAGAGGAAAGCTATCTGCCCCGGAGCAGATCCCCAAAGAACATAGGAAGCCCCCAAATATGTAATGGCAGTTAGACAAGAGGAAATACAGACACAGACAGAAAATAGTATGAGCAAACGCTGGGGCCCAATCTGCCTAGACAGAAAAGGATAGAAAGGATACTCACTGCAATCCAAAAAAAACCTAAAAAATGCCAACACTACTAATTGCAAAAACACCTGAGATCACACAACCTCTACCACCTAAATCAGTTCTCTGATGTAACAAAACTAAGCCGCAGCCACTGAAAAAACTGGAAAAGGCAAATGAACAAATAACAATGGCTCCAGAGGAAGGGAGAGAAGCCCAAGCCCCCCGGGGGGGGGGGGAACCTGGCTAACCTCACAGAAATGCAGCGAAATATGCAAATGGTAAGCACAAAAACAAAAACAGAAAATATCTTATCTGAATGCAGAAGAAGAGGCAAGACTCAGCAAGCTTCCAAGTGAACCAGGAACCACAGTTGAGACAAGAACAATTGATCACCGGCAACCATGATGGGAGGGAACCTCCCTTATATCAAGCCAGTCTGTGAATCCTGATTGCCAATCCTCATTGAATGATTAAGCACTGTTTGCAACCACCAGAGGGAGCCTCCGCTCAGAATTCATTTCCAAAACATTCACAACAGTTAACTTTTCTTTGCCTCATTCTGATGTCAGGTAGGCTATTTCTCTCCACTGCATCATGCAGGACATGTCAGTTATAGTTTCTGCCTACGGCGTGTGTAGCTGACTCTGCGTACCCTGATTCCTCCTTCCGCTTTTGCTGACTATTCCAGGTCTGCTTTTCCCCTCTTCACATCTCAACTTTGTGTTCCTTTTCGTGTTTGGACTCCCTGGTACTTGACTTGGCTTGGACTCTGACCTGCTGTTCCATCTCTTGTCTTTGGCATATCTGCTACTGACCCTTTTGGCTTGTTTCTGACTATGTGTTTGCTTATTCTTTGGACTGCGCTACAGACTAATATCGACTAATATCAACCCAGATTCTTTGACTATTGTGCTGTCACCTGGTGGTGGCCTCGCTGCTGCGCTGCAGGTCTGCTCTTGCTGTGTGCAGTTCTACCTGCATTGCAGCAGAGTGACACAGCGTTTCCACCAAAGGGTGAAGGTAGTATTCAATAACATCAAAGGAGAAAGAAATTTAATGGCACATCGGATTTTTTTTCTTGCGGTCGCCGTTATACGGTTAATAACGGCGATCGTATCCCCGTGGGTCAGTAAAAACTGACCAGAATCATGTACTCTGGGGTCTCAGCTACCCCCAGCAGCTGAGACTCCAGGGAAAATCCAACTCTGGGGGGTGATATACACTTTTTCCACAGCACCATTAATTAACGGCGCTTTGGTTTAAGTACCCTTAACTACCGCCGTTAAAAGGCATATCGGCAGTCGTTAAGGGGTTAAATTAACATACAAAATTGCAGTAGAAGAAATAGATTTTTTGGACATCAAGATTGTGATAGATGCCACAGGCACAATTCAAACTGATGTTTTCCGTAAGGAAACATCGGTCAATTCATTACTTCATGCAACCTCTGCACATACATCCTCAACTGTTATGTTTCGGTAGCTGAGGAGGACATGAACAACAGCAGGGCAGCCGAACACCTGAGATGTTGGTAACTGATGTGTTGCAGATTCCTAAACTAACGACACAACTAGAGGTAGCCGTGGAGCGTTCGTACATTGATCCTTGACGCCTCGTCACAGCCTGAGAGATAACTACACCTAAAGGCTGAAAGATGAAAGCTATCTGCCCCGGAGCAGATCCCCAAAGAAAATAGGAAGCCCCCAAACATATAATGGCGGTTAGACAAGATGAAAATACAAACATAGGCAGAAAATAGACTGAGCAAACGCTGGGGCCACAAGCTGACTAGATAGGATAGGACAGGAGAGATTACTTTCTGCAACCCAGAAAACCCTACAAAAATCCAACAATTCTGATTACAAAAATACTGAGATCACACGATCTCGCCACCCACTAAATCAGATCTCAGTGTGAACAAAAACCAAGCCGCAGCCGCTGAAAAAACAGGAAAAAGCAAATGAGCCAATAACAGTGGCTGCAGATAAACTGTGAGGAGCACAGGCCCCAGGAGGGGACCTGGCTGACCTCCACAAACGTGCAGAAAACAATGCAAAAAGCAAGCACAAAAAGAAAAGCAAAAAATATCTTATCTGAAAGCAGGAGATGCAGGCAAGACTCCAGCAAACTTCCAAATGAACCAGGAACCACAATTGAGACAAGAACAATTGATCACCGGCAACCATCATGGAGGGAACCTCTCTTATATCAGACCAGTCCATGATCCCTGATTGCCACTCCTCGCTGAAAGGTTCAGTTCTGTCTGTAACCACAGATGGAGCCTCTTCTCAGAAACCATCTCTAGCACATTCATAACAGTACCCCCCCTTGAGGAGGGGTCACCGAACCCTCACTTGTGCAACCAGGCCGATCAGGATGAGCTCGGTGATAGGCACGGATCAGTCTCCTAGCATGGATGTCCGAAGTAAACACCCAAGAATTGTCCTCCTGACCATAACCTCTCCACTTAACCAAATACTGGAGTTTCTGTCTAGAAAAACGAGAATCCAATATTTTATCAACCACATACTCCAGATTGCCCTCAACCAAAACAGGGTCAGGAGGCGCAGCCATAGGAACCACTGGCTCGACAAACCTCTTCAATAAGGACTTGTGGAACACGTTATGGATCTTAAATGTCCCTGGAAGAAGCAAACGGAAGGAAACAGGATTAAGAATCTCCATGATCTTATAAGGTCCAATGAACCTGGGCTTAAACTTTGGAGATGCAACCCTCATAGGGATATTTCTTGAGGACAACCAAACCAAGTCCCCCACTTTAAACCGAGGACCATCAGTCCTATGCCGGTTGGCAAACCGTTGGGCCTTCTCCTGAGAGAGAGACAACCTCTCCACTACCTGGTCCCAAATCTGCTGCATTCGCTCCACAACAGAGTCAACACCCGGACAGAGAGAAGCCTCCGCCTGTCCCGAAGAAAATCGAGGGTGAAACCCAAAATTGCAGAAAAATGGAGACATCAAGGTGGTAGAGCTAGCCCTATTATTAAGAGCAAACTCAGCCAAAGGCAAAAAAGAGACCCAGTCATCTTGATCAGCAGACACAAAACATCTCAAATAAGTCTCCAAGGTCTGGTTTGTTCTCTCGGTTTGTCCATTGGTCTGAGGATGAAAAGCAGAGGAAAAAGATAATTGAACACCAAGTTTAGAACAAAATGTACTCCAAAATCTGGAAACAAACTGGACTCCTCTGTCAGATACAATGTTCTCCGGAATGCCATGTAACCGAACCACGTGCTGAAGGAACAAAGGCACCAATTCGGAGGAGGAACGTAACTTAGGTGATGGCACAAGATGTATCATCTTGAAAAACCTATCACAGATTACCCAGATAACGGTCATTCTCTGAGAAACAGGGAGGTCGGAAATAAAATCCATAGAGATATGGGTCCATGGCCTCTTGAGCACAGGTAATGGCATTAACAAACAACTAGAGAGAGAGCAAGGCTTAGAGCGAGAGCAAGTCCCACAGGACTGCACAAATTCCCTGACGTCACGAGACAAAGTAGGCCACCTGTCAGGAGTCGAACCCAGTACCTCTTGTCCACTGGCCAGCAGCTCTACCATCTGAGCTATTCTGCTGGCTGCAAAGTTCCTTGCTGAACCCAGATACCATTGACTGTTCTTCCTGATTGGCTACACCTAGTGCTCTCTTGATTGGGCCTCTGATTGCCAATTACACACCCTATATAAACCTGGCCCTGTGGGTGTGTCATTGCGAGATTATTGTGCTTCCAGCCTTTAGTCAAGCTCTTTCTCCTGCTGTTCCTGCTGTTACAAACACTGCTCTCCTGTGTACCGACCTCCTGCTGCCACCTGACTACGTTATCTGCCTGCTCCTCTGCTACCGAACTGCCTTTCCTGTGTACCGACCTCCGGCTGCCACCTGACTACGTTATTTTCCTGCTTCCCTGCTACAAACACTGCTTCCCTGTGTACCGACCTCGGCCTGCCTTCTGACTACGCTACCTGCCTCTGCTTTCCCTAGTGTTTGCAGTAACATCGGCTCCAACCCAGACGGGATCCTGACAGAATAATCTCGCGCCAAAATGGAGTCCGCTGTGAACACCCTGAGGCGGCAAGTTACGGAGCTTCAAAGTTTTTGTACTGACTCTCAAGGAAAATATGCCAAGTTACAAACTGATTTCACGGCGATACAACAGGAAGTAATTGAGCTACAAAAACAACTACTGGACGTGCGCAATTCAGGGTCCGAATCAAATGCGCGGCTGCCGCTGCCTGCAAAGTTCAGTGGGGATCGCAAGCAGTACCGAGGATTCCTCAATCAATGCCGCATATACTTCCAGATGCAACCTGCTCCCTTTACCAGTGAGAGGAAGAAAGTTTTTTTCATGATAAATCTCCTGACGGATGAAGCTCTTGCTTGGGCTTCACCTTATGTAGAAAAGGACTATGCCCTCCTTAATGACCTGGAAGCTTTCATCGCAGCTATGAATCAAGTTTTTGATGACCCAAACCGCTGTGCCACAGCAGAAACCAAATTACATAATTTGCGCCAAGGACGTCGCTCTGTTGCGGAATATACATCGGAGTTCCGTCGCTGGGTGGCCGACACCACCTGGAATCCAGCGGCCCAGAGAAGTCAATTTCGACGAGGGTTATCAGAACCAGTGAAAGACGAGCTTGCCAGGGTTGAGACCCCTGACCAGTTGGAGGACTTTATTCAACTATGTATCCGGATTGACCAGAGACTTACTGAAAGGAGAAAGGAGAGACTGCGAGCACTTGGGAATAGCCCTGGCTTCTCATTTTCAGCATCAGACCACCAAGAAAAGACGCAAGTTGTGTCTGAACCGATGCAGATCGACGTCATCCGAAGACCACTCTCTGCACAGGAGAAGGAGAGGCGACGTGCAGAACATCTCTGCCTCTATTGTGGGGACCCTGGACACTATGCCATCAACTGTCCTAACAAAAGGACTATAGCCTTTACCAACAACAGGTCTGCCAGCAATACGGACCTTTCTCAGCAGTCGGATTCCATCTTGCAGACTATCTCATCAGTAACGCCAGAAATAGACAAAATACATACCACATCATCTCATTTTGTAATCCCCATTCAGGTTGTAATGGGCACCCAAAAAATACAATGCTCTGCCCTGTTGGATTCGGGAGCAGGAGGAAATTTTATGGACTTAAAATTTACACGTGATAATGATATTTCCAGTAGGACCAAATCCACACCAATTGAAATGGAAACTGTGGATGGATCACCTTTGTCTTTTGGACCTGTCACGCATGAGACAATCGAACTGGAGATTTGTATCGACCTGGATCATCATGAAGCTGTCAGTTTCCACCTTATTTCATCTCCGAAATTTCCGGTTATTCTAGGGATCCCCTGGTTTTCAGTCCATAACCCTTCTATCAACTGGGCATCAAGGACCATCACCTTTCCATCTGACTACTGTAAGAATAATTGTCATAAGGAACCCCCTGTTCTCCAACAAGTCCAAATCTCTGAGATTTCGCATGAGAAGGAAGAGAAACTACCACCTCAATATCAGCAGTTCTCTGATGTCTGCAGTAAGAAGAAAGCAGATCAATTACCTCCTCACCGTCCTTATGACTGTCCCATTGAATTGCTGCCAGGAGCAACCATTCCATTTGGACGGATTTACAATCTTTCTGAACCTGAATTGAAGGTATTAAGAAAGTTCCTGGATGAAAATTTAGAGAAAGGCTTTATTCGACCTTCCACATCTCCAGCTGGGGCACCCCTGTTCTTTGTTGAAAAGAAAGACTCCACTCTGCGGCCATGTATTGACTACAGAGAGATGAATAATATCACTGTCAAGAATCGCTACCCGCTACCCTTGATTCCTGAACTATTTGAGAGACTCCGTTCTGCGAAAATCTTTACGAAGCTGGATCTTAGAGGGGCTTACAACCTCATACGGATTCGCCCAGGAGATGAGTGGAAGACCGCCTTCAGAACGAGATATGGACATTTTGAATCTCTTGTTATGACCTTTGGCCTTAGCAATGCCCCAGCCACCTTTCAACATTTTATTAATGATGTATTTTGAGATTTCTTGGACCAATTCGTTGTGGCTTATCTCGATGACATTCTTATATTTTCAGACACCTTGGAAGAGCATCGCAGGCACGTCCAGTTAGTCTTGGAACGACTACAGGAGAACCATCTCTACATTAAACTTGAAAAATGTGAGTTTGAACAAACCAGTATCCAATTTCTGGGATATATCATCTCTCCAGAAGGTCTGAGCATGGATCCCGGCAAAATCAATGCTGTAGTGGACTGGCCTGTTCCAAGAAATTTAAAAGACGTCCAGCGTTTCATAGGATTTGCAAATTTTTACCGAAAATTTATAAAGAACTTTTCACGGATCATACTACCAATTACTACACTAACAAAAAAGACAAAAGCATTTTTCTGGTCTCCAGAGGCACAGGAGGCTTTTGACAAGTTGAAAACTCTTTTTACGTCTGCTCCATTGTTAGTACACCCAAATCCTGAATTGCCATTTACTGTCGAAGTGGACGCCTCGGACTCTGCAGTGGGAGCTATTCTGACTCAGCGAGTTGGGGACAAGATGCAACTTCACCCATGTGCGTTTCTTTCCCACACCATGTCATCTGCAGAAAAGAACTACGACATTGGTAATAAAGAACTGTTAGCCATTAAAGTTGCCTTCTCCGAGTGGAGACATCTTCTGGAAGGTGCCAATCACCCTGTGACTGTCCTCACGGACCACAAGAATCTTGAATTCCTCCATACAGCAAAAAGATTGTCTGCAAGACAAGCACGATGGGCCTTATTTTTCTCAAGATTCAATTTTATAATCTCTTACCGGCCTGGTTCAAGGAATGGCAAGGCTGACGCCCTGTCCAGGATGTGTTCGGAACCTCAGGAGAGGTCTAGTAATGATGATACAATTCTAGGCCCTAAAAATTTTTTGGGAATTTTGCACTCTAGAGGACTAGGTAATAGAATTAAAGATGGATATCAAGAGGACTCTTTCCTTAACCATCCTTCGGAAGACGTCGATCTTTCATTCAAAGAGGGGTTTTGGATGCAGAAACACCAAATATATGTACCTGAATCTTCTCGCCTTGAAGTCCTCAAAAGTGTCCATGATTCTAAACTGGCAGGACATCCTGGAGTTGCAAAAACACAAGACTTACTACTTCGTTTCTTTTGGTGGCCTAATTGTAGGAAGGACGTGAGGAAATATGTTTCAACCTGTTTAACATGCGCACGAAACAAGACCCCACGATCGTCTCCTCTAGGACTCTTGCAACCACTCCCAGTTCCATCCAGGCCTTGGGGATCTATTTCCATGGATTTTATTGTGGAACTACCCCCTTCCAAACAGATGACCGTCATCCTTGTCATAGTGGACCGACTCACAAAAATGGCCCACTTTATTCCAACTGAAGGAATTCCTACTGCTGAAAAAACTGCAGAACTGATGATCAAAGAAGTATTCAGGTTACATGGAATTCCTGACAGCGTGGTGTCTGACAGAGGCGTTCAGTTTACGTCAAAATTTTGGAAGAGTTTCTGTACAGCCTTGGGAGTCACGGTGAATCTTTCTACCGCTTTCCATCCTCAGTCCAATGGCCAGACGGAGAGAACGAACCAGACTTTGGAGCAATACCTCCGTTGCTTCATTTCCTATCTTCAGGATGACTGGGTGGACTATTTACCAACAGCAGAGTTTGCCTACAACAACTCCATACATAGCGCTACATCTCAAACCCCATTTTTTGCTAATTATGGAGTACATCCAGTATTTATCCCTAATCTGCCAGTGAACACTCCCATTCCTGCTGTTAATGACAGGCTTACAAAATTACAGGAATCCCAGAAGGAATTATCAGAGATATTGCTCAAGACCCAGGAAGAATATAAGGAAGCAGCAGATAAACATCGGAGAGTGCCCCCTGCTCTTCAGGTTGGAGACAAAGTTTGGCTGTCCACTAAAAACCTTAAGACACATGTGCCATCCTCCAAATTGGGTCAGAAATTCATTGGACCTTTTCAAATTTCTGCAAAAATTAACCAGGTTGCTTTTCGTTTAAAACTTCCCAACAATCTAAAGATTCATCCAGTGTTTCACATATCCTTGCTCAAACCCTTCTGTGAAAACCCGTTTCCATGAAGAATTCAGCCACCTCCTCCACCAGAAAGGATCCGTGGTGAAGAAGAATACATTGTGGATAAGATTCTGGACTCCCGAAAATTCAGAGGTAAACTGCAGTATCTGGTGCAGTGGAAGGGTTACGGACCAGAGGAAAATTCATGGGAACCAAGGGACAACGTCCATGCTCCTAGACTAACAAGAGCCTTTCATCAAAGGTACCCGGATAAGCCAGCTCCTGAGATGTCCAGAGGCCATCCTGGAAGGAGGGGAGTACTGTCAGGAGTCGAACCCAGTACCTCTTGTCCACTGGCCAGCAGCTCTACCATCTGAGCTATTCTGCTGGCTGCAAAGTTCCTTGCTGAACCCAGATACCATTGACTGTTCTTCCTGATTGGCTACACCTAGTGCTCTCTTGATTGGGCCTCTGATTGCCAATTACACACCCTATATAAACCTGGCCCTGTGGGTGTGTCATTGCGAGATTATTGTGCTTCCAGCCTTTAGTCAAGCTCTTTCTCCTGCTGTTCCTGCTGTTACAAACACTGCTCTCCTGTGTACCGACCTCCTGCTGCCACCTGACTACGTTATCTGCCTGCTCCTCTGCTACCGAACTGCCTTTCCTGTGTACCGACCTCCGGCTGCCACCTGACTACGTTATTTTCCTGCTTCCCTGCTACAAACACTGCTTCCCTGTGTACCGACCTCGGCCTGCCTTCTGACTACGCTACCTGCCTCTGCTTTCCCTAGTGTTTGCAGTAACATCGGCTCCAACCCAGACGGGATCCTGACACCACCAAAAGGACCGACTCACCAAGTCTCTGGTACCAAAAATCCCAGGATGACCAGCCAACGTGGAACAATGAATCTCAGACATCACACTCTTCTTCCACTGGTCTGGGACAAACAATTTCCCAATAGGGCAGCGCTCAGGTTTATCCTCCTGACACCCTTCCAAGGCCAGTCTCAAATTGGGCAAGATGGCGGAAAGAACTACACCCTCTTTCAAAATAACAGTAGGATCAGATAACTCAGGAGAGTCTGCAAAGAAACTCCTCGAGAGGGCTTCCGCCTTAACATTCTTAGTGCCAGGAAGAAAAGAAACCACAAACTTAAAATGTGTGAAAAACAAGGCCCACCTGGCCTGTCTAGGAATAAGTCGCTTGGCTGATTCGAGATAAACCAGATTTTTATGGTCCGTGAGGACCACCACCTGATGTTTGGCTCCTTCCAGCCAATGTCTCCACTCTTCAAAGGCCCACTTCATGGCCAATAACTCCCGATTACCCACGTCATAATTACGTTCAGTTGGAGAAAATTTTCGAGAGAAAAAGGCACAAGGGTTACTCTTAGAGGTCTCTTGATCTCTTTGGGACAAAACGGCACCTGCCCCAATTTCAGAGGCATCAACCCCCACCAGAAACGGTAGAGAAATATCAGGCTGCCGTAGAACAGGAGCAGAAGTGAATCTCTGCTTAAGTTCCTGAAATGCAGAGACTGCCTCAGGAGGCCAATTCACCACATCAGAACCCTTTTTGGTCAAATCAGTCAATGGTTTAACAATACCGGAGAAATTACCAATAAATTTACGATAAAAATTGGCAAAACCCAAAAATCTCTGAAGAGCCTTTAATGAAGTAGGTTGGACCCAATCACAGATGGCTTGAACCTTGACCGGGTCCATTTCAATAACAGACGGAGACAAAATGAATCCCAGAAATGAGACCTTCTGTACGCCAAAAAGACACTTTGATCCCTTCACATACATTGAATTCTCTCTCAAAATCTGGAACACAGTCCGAACATGTTTCACATGAGAGTCCCAGTCATTGGAAAAAATCAAGATATCATCCAAATAAACAATCAGAAATTTATCCACAAAATCCCTGAAAATATCATTCATGAAGGATTGGAAGACGGAAGGAGCATTAGTGAGCCCAAAGGGCATCACTAGGTACTCAAAATGCCCCTCTGGGGTATTAAACGCCGTCTTCCATTCATCCCCGTGCTTAATGCAAATAAGGTTATATGTCCCCCTGAGGTCAAGCTTGGTAAAACAACTAGCACTTTTCACCCTGGAAAACAGGTCAGAAATCAAGGGTAACAGATATTGATACTTCACAGTGATTTTATTCAAGAGACCATAATCAATACACGGCCTCAATGAACCATCCTTTTTGGCCACAAAGAAAAAACCGGCACCCAAGGGTGAAGAGGATGGTCTGATATGACCCTTCTCCAATGACTCCTTGATATAAGATCGCATAGCATCGTGTTCAGGTATAGACAAGTTAAAAAGGCGACCTTTAGGAAATTTACCACCAGGCACTAATTCAATAGCACAATAGTAGCTCCTGTGAGGGGCAAAGATGCAGATTTACTTTCACTAAATACATCCGAAAAATCAGTCAAAAAGTCAGGAACATCCTGAGACTTGGGAGAGGCAGAAAAAACAGGAGTGTCGGCATTAACACATTGGCAGCCCCAACTGGTCACAGACACAGATTTCCAATGCAAAACAGGATTATGAGACTGTAACCAAGGGAAACCTAGTACAATAATGTCATGCAGATTATACAGCACCAGAAATTTGCAACTCTACTGATGATCTGGTTCAACCCTCATTATCTCCTGAGTAGAAAACTGGAGTTTATTCTCCGCCAAAGGGGTAGAATCAATGCCCAGTAGGGAATAGACTTCCGCAGGGTATCATGGGAAACCCACAACGTTTGGCAAAGTCAAAATCCATCAGGTTAATAGCTGCTCCTGAATCAACAAAAGCCTGAGCAGAAAATGTGGACAGGGAGCAAATCAGGGTAACAGTAAACAGAAATTTAGTCTGAACACTACCCAAGACAACTGAGCGTGCAAAGCGTCTTCCCCGCTTAGGGCAGACTGAAATAGCATGAGAGGCGTCACCACAGTAGAAACATAACCCATTGCGCTTTCGATACTCATGACGCTGAGCCCCAGAAGTCACTCTATCACACTGCATGGGCTCAGAAGCTGGCTCACAAGGCAACACTATCTCACGCATACCTCTGCGCTCACACAAACGTCTGTCAATTTGAATAGCCAATGACATAGATTCATTGAGACCAGAGGGAGCAGGGAATCCAACCATAACATCCTTTACATTCTCTGACAGCTCCTTCCGAAAAAGGGCTGCCAAAGCATCATCATTCCATTTGGTCAGGACTGCCCACTTTCGGAATTTCTGACAGTACAACTCAGCGTCTTCAAGACCCTGATTTAATGCCAACAAGGTTTTTTCAGCTTGATCAGTGACATTAGGTTCATCGTACAATAACCCCAGAGCCAAAAAATGCATCAATATCATTCAAAACAGGATCCCCAGGTGTCAGGGGAAAAGCCCAATCCTGAGGATCGCCGCGCAGGAGAGAGATGACAATTTGAACCTGCTGTGCTGCGTTACCTGAGGTGAGGACTTAGGCTTTAAGGCAAAAAACAACTTACAGTTATTTTTGAAATTCAGAAATTTAGCCCGATTCCCCAAAAACAAATCTGGCATGGGAATCCTAGGTTCCACAACCGGCAACCCAACAAGATAGGTAGCAATACTCCGAACCTCAGTGGCAAGCTGATCCACACGGCCAGACAACTGTGCAAACTCCATTGAGAGAAAAAAAAATCCTCCTCAGCACCCAGAGAAAAAGAGGGAAAAAATGCAACAGACAGAAAAAATAAATAAATAAATCTCTGACAACTCTGACAACTTTTTTCTTTCCACACTATTTTTCCCTTCTGTGAGTACCATATAATTTTCAGTTATGGCCGGTGATACTGTTATGTTTCGGTAGCTGAGGAGGACAGGAACAACAGCAGGACAGCCGAACACCTGAGATTTTGGTAACTGATGGGTTGCAGATTCCTAAACTAACGACACAACTAGAGGTAGCCGTCGAGCATTCCTACTTTGATCCTTGACGCCTCGTCACAGCCTGAGAGATAACTACACCTAAAGGCTGAAAGATGAAAGCTATCTGCCCCGGAGCAGATCCCCAAAAAAAATAGGAAGCCCCCAAACATATAATGGCGTTTAGACAAGATGAAAATACAAACATAGGCAGAAAATAGACTGAGCAAACGCTGGGGCCACAAGCTGACTAAATAGGATAGGACAGGAGAGATTACTTTCTGCAACCCAGAAAACCCTACAAAAATCCAACAATTCTGATTACAAAAATACTGAGATCACACGATCTCGCCACCCACTAAATCAGATCTCAGTGTGAACAAAAACCAAGCCGCAGCCGCTGAAAAAACAGGAAAAAGCAAATGAGCCAATAACAGTGGCTGCAGATGAACTGTGAGGAGCACAGGCCCCAGGAGGGACCTGGCTGACCTCCACAAACGTGCAGAAAACAATGCAAAAAGCAAGCACAAAAAGAAAAGCAAAATATATCTTATCTGAAAGCAGGAGATGCAGGCAAGACTCCAGCAAACTTCCAAATGAACCAGGAACCACAATTGAGACAAGATCAATTGATCACCGGCAACCATCATGGGAGGGAACCTCCCTTATATCAGACCAGTCCGTGATCCTTGATTGCCACTCCACGCTGAAAGGTTCAGTACTGTCTGTAACCACAGAGGGAGCCTCTTCTCAGAAACCATCTCTAGCACATTCATAACAGTACCCCCCCTTGAGGAGGGGTCACCGAACCCTCACTTGTGCAACCAGGCCGATCAGTATGAGCTCGGTGATAGGCACGGATCAGTCTCCTAGCATGGATGTCCGAAGTAAACACCCAAGAATTGTCCTCCTGACCATAACCTCTCCACTTAACCAAATACTGGAGTTTCTGTCTAGAAAAACGAGAATCCAATATTTTCTCAACCACATGAAAAAGAATATGCTCATTGGATGAAACCTTTGAGGGCCAGACCCAGGACCTATTCAGGAGATTCCGGGACCAAGGATACAGTAACAGGAGTATAAGGAATGGCTACTCTCGTGCCAGGAGGGTACCTCATGATAAATTACTCTTTTACAGTGGCGTAGCTACTGGGGGCAGAGGGGGCCGATACAGTTACATTCTGTGGCAGAGCAGGGAGAATTTATCTCCCTGCACTGACACCCGGCCGCTATGGGGCCCCTGAGCAGGCGTGGGGGCCCGATGCCAGCAGTGGGCCCCCCGCCAATCATCACAAGTTCAGCTGTATAGGCATCCAGCTAATACAGCTCACCGCATTGATGAGAGAAAGAGCGATACGCGCCTTCTCCCATTATCCCCCTGTCAGCGTCTGACGCAGACAGTGACGGAGCGCGATGACGTCACTACCCGGCGCCCGCTGTCAGGAGATGAGCCAGAGCAGGAAGCAGTGCAGGAGCCAGGAGGAAGAGAGGTGAGTATTGTGTTTCTGAGCTGAGAAATCCATCCTGTCTGGCCTATGCTTTTACTGGGGGTTCAGTCTCTGTCCTTGTTCACATTTGTCACTTGACAAGTGGAAAGATTTTTAATACGAGAGTTAAGACTGTCCCACAAAGGGTTGCCTTGACGTGGCGGGATGGCTTGTACATTCTTTTGATCAAAATTATGTTTACCAAATACCTTTATTATTATTACTACCTTCATGCATTTTTTGCAATATAATTTTTATGTTATTTTATTTTAGGATATTTGTTTCTTGTTTTTTTGCTTTTTCTGTGTAATGGTCATGTGTTAATATGCATTTACATTTTGCATGCACATCAACTTACTTTTTCAGCTCAGACCAAGTTTTTCATTTAGTTCTTAGTGCATCTTGTGCATATAAGGGTGTGACTGCCCTGCTTCTGAGCTGAGAAATCCATCCTGTCTGGCCTATGTTTTTACTGGTGGGTTCAGTCTCTGTCCTTGTTCACATTTGTCACTTGACAAGTAGAAAGATTTTTAATACAAGAGTTAGGACTGTCCCACAAAGGGTTGCCTTGACGTGGCGGGATGGCTTGTACATTCTTTTGATCAAAATTATGTTTACCAAATACCCTTATTATTATTACTACCTTCATGCATTTTTTGCAATATAATTTTTATGCTATTTTATTTTAGGATATTTGTTTCTTGTTTTTTGCTTTTTCTGTGTAATGGTCATGTGTTAATATGCATTTACATTTTGCATGCACATCAACTTAGTTTTTCAGCTCAGACCAAGTTTTTCATTTAGTTCTTAGTGCATCTTGTGCATATAAGGGTGTGACTGCCCTGCTTCTGAGCTGAGAAATCCATCCTGTCTGGCCTATGCTTTTACTGGTGGGTTCAGTCTCTGTCCTTGTTCACATTTGTCACTTGACAAGTGGAAAGGTTTTTAATACAAGAGTTAGGACTGTCCCATAAAGGGTTGCCTTGACGTGGCGGGATGGCTTGTACATTCTTTTGATCAAAATTATGTTTACCAAATACCCTTATTATTATTACTACCTTCATGCATTTTTTGCAATATATTTTTTATTTTATTTTAGGATATTTGTTTCTTGTTTTTTGTTTTTTCTGTGTAATGGTCATGTGTTAATATGCATTTACATTTTGCATGCACATCAACTTAGTTTTTCAGCTCAGACCAAGTTTTTCATTTAGTTCTTAGTGCATCTTGTGCATATAAGGGTGTGACCGCCCTGCTTCTGAGCTGAGAAATCCATCTTGTCTGGCCTATGCTTTTACTGGTGGGTTCAGTCTCTGTCCTTGTTCACATTTACGTCACTTGACAAGTGGAAAGATTTTTAATACAAGAGTTAGGACTACCCATAAAGGGTTGCCTTGACGTGGCGAGATGGCTTGTACATTCTTTTGATCAAAATTATGTTTACCAAATACCCTTATTATTACTACCTTCATGCATTTTTTTGCAATATATTTTTTAATTTATTTTAGGATATTTGTTTCTTGTTTTTTGTTTCTTCTGTGTAATGGTCATGTGTTAATATGCATTTACATTTTGCATGCACATCAACTTACTTTTTCAGCTCAGACCAAGTTTTTCATATTATTATAGAGGTCTGAGAGGGGTTGCATTATATTAGCGTCTGCCTATGGGGGGCTGCATTATATTAATGTCTGCCTGGAGGGGCTGCATTGTATTAGAGTCTGCCTGGGGGGCTGCATTATATTAGAGTCTGTCTATGGGGGTTGCATTATATTAGCGTCTGCCTGGGGGGCTGCATTATATTAGCGTCTGCCTGGGGGCTGCATTATATTAGAGTCTGCCTGGGGGCTGCATTATATTAGCATCTGCCTGGGGTGCTGCATTATATTGGCGTCTGCCTGGGGGGGCTGCATTGCATTAGCGTTTGCCTATTGGGCTGCCTTATATTAGCGTCTGCCTATGGGGGCTGCCTTATATTAGAGTCTGCCTATGGGGGGCTGCCTTATATTAGCGTCTGCCTATGGGGGATGCATTATTTTAGAGTTTGCCTATGGGGGGGCTACCTAATATTAGAGTCTGCATGGGGGTGCATTATATTGCAGTCTGCCTATGGGAGGCATTATATTACAGTCTGCCTATGGGGGTCATTATATTACAGTCTGCCTATGGGGGGCTGCATTATATTACAGTCTGCCTATGGGGGGCTGCCTTACATTACAGTCTGCTTATGGGGGGCTGCATTATACTATAGAGTCTGCCTGTGGGGAGTGCATTTACTATATTAAGGACTATCTAGGGGCCATCATACAGTGTGGGGATTATAGTGACGGGGCCATCATACAGTGTTGGAGCCATCAAACAGTTTGGGGAATACTAAGGGGTTAGTATGTATGCAGTGAGATGGCATTATACTGTGTATAAGAGAGCATCATACTGTGTATAGGGGAGCTATACAGGGGGAGACATGGGACATTATTAAATGTATAGTGGGCACTTATAAAGGAACTCAGGTTACTGTGATTGTTAAAGGGGCACACAGGGCAATATTACATTCTAGGGGACAAAATGTGGGCACTGTTTTCTAGGGCACTTGCACCCGGCATTACTATATTATAGAGGGGTGCTTTAGAATTTAAAGGGCACACAGAACCAATAGGGACACATAAGGCAGCAGCGGCTTAGAATTGGGGTATCAGCAGGATAAGGAGTTTGTGCAGGTTGGGGATAGATGGTGGCAGCGCTGAAAATATGAGACTTGAAATGTGTCTTTCTTGTAATCTCTGCAGCCGAGTCCTGGCTAGAGAAGTTGTCATGTCGGTCTCGGCCAGATGGAAAAGACAGGAAAAGTGAACGATTCGATCAGAAAGAACGTCAGCGGTAAGTCACCATCTATAACTGTGCAGTAATTACTTACATATTTTGTAGGACTGGTATTTACCACTGACCATATGGTGGTAATATCCATGTTGGTCTTTAAAGGGAATCTGTCACCCCATTTTTGCCCTATGAGATAGGGCCACCGCCATCAGGGGCTTATCTACAGCAATCTGTAATGCTCTAGATAAGCCCTCGATGTTACCTGAAAGTGAAGAAAAACGAGTTATAAAATACTCACCCAGGGGCGTTCCGGGGGGCGGTCCGGTCCGGAGGAAGTCGCGGTCCGGTCCGGGGCCTCCCATCTCGTAGCAAAGCCGGACTCTTCTTTCCGTCCCGTCGCGGCTCCTGCGCAGGTGCACTGCTCTGCCCTGGTGAGGGCAGAGCAGAGTACTGCAGTGCACAGGGGCCGGAAAGGTCAGAGAGGTCCGGCGCCTGCGCACTACAGTACTCTGCTCTGCCCTCACCAGGGCAGAGCAGTGCGCCTGCGCAGGATCCGCGACGGGATGGAAAGAAGAGGCCGGCTTCGCTACGAAATGGGAGGCCCCGGACAGGACCGCGACTCCCTCCGGACCAGACCGCCCCCCGGAACGCCCCTGGGTGAGTATAATATAACTCGCTTTTCTTCACTTTCAGGTGACATCGGGGGCTTATCTACAGCATTCCGGAATGCTGTAGATAAGCCCCTGATGGCAGTGGCCCTATCTCATAGGGAAAAAATGGGGTGACAGATTCCCTTTAAATATAGATTATTTTCAGTAACAGCGCAGTCATCTCCTACATCCACTATTAGGGTGTGTCACTGAGTTGTAATCAATGTTACCTGGTTAGGGCCTACTCAGAAGTTTGGCACCCTCCCAGAACCAAAACCCTAGCTACGCCTCTGCTCTGTTATGAAGGATCCACCACTGAGATTTATTTAGACCTATAACAATCAATGGGATATAATCCGGCAGATACTACAGAAACACTGGGCGGTGCTCAAAACATAACCCATTCTGAAACGGATCATCCCTGGCAGTCCACTTTTGACAGCAAGGAGAGGAAGAAATCTCAAAGACCTGTTGGTGAGGAGTCACTATGTGGCCAATTCCCCAAATCCCATTGGGGCAGGAAAACAAAAATGGGGATGTTATCCTTGTGGGTCTTGTGTGGCATGTCGGAACATCGTTCGTGCCACATCTTTCTCCTCAGCGGATGGGAGTAGGGACTACCGGATTACAAGCTACATCACGTGTAGCACCACCCATATGGTGTATTATGCCGTCTGCTCCTGTAATTTAATTTATGTGGGGCTCACATCGCAGGAGCTGAGAATTAGGACAAGGGAGCACATGAGAGACATTGTGGCCGCAAAAAACTGTGATGACCATTCTGAATTGAAGCCGATCCCTAGGCAATTCAAGCTGTCCCATGATTGCAACCCAGCCGCATTGCAAATACGTGTTATAGACAGGGTACATTGTGGCATAAGAGGAGGAGATCTTAAACACACCTTGGCGCAGCTTGAGTGCTGCTGGATTGTCTCTTTGGGCACAATGTCTCCCCAAGGGTTAAAAAGAAAAATTATCCTTTGTCCCTTTCCTGTGATCCTGTGGTATTTTGATGCCTTATCCTCCATCTCCTTGTTTTTAATACCTTATGTCTCTTTTAATTCTTTTTTATTTAGTGTCCAATCAATGGGATCATATTGGGGATATTCTTGTCCGGGTTCTCTACTTTTCCTTGTTTGCTCCACATCTTTATTTACATATCATCCATTTTTACAGCTATACAAGTGGAGCGTCATCATTGGAAATGGACAATTTGAGGATTACCCGGTGTATTAAGTCTGAAGCATATTCAACATTCCTTTCTTGAAAATTGGATCTTCTCTTTGTTTGGGACATTACAGCTTTGGCAAAAATTAAGAGACCTCTTTCCAAATGTTCAGTTTGTCTGACTTTCCTCTTTATAGGTATATTTTTGAGTAAAATGTAAATTGTTCTTTTAGTCTATAATCTTCTGACAGCGTCATCGAATTTCCAAGCAATAAATGTTGTATTTTTTTTCAGACAAAGAAAAATTGTCAAAATTAAAAAAAAGCAAAAAACAGTGCTTTCAGACCTCAAATAATGCAAAGAAAACAAGTTCATAATCATTTAGAAACAACAATACCTCTCTTGGGAAAAAAAAAACTACAATTTATGGGGCAGGAATGGACCAGCTAATCTGCTTAAAATCACATGTGGCAAATGGGAGTGGGTAAGTTATGGTGCAAGACTTATTCTTTTTGACTTATATGCTTTCTTTGGTTGGCGTTTATTCACACTAGCTTAGATGTGCTGGTGCTTCTTTTTGTCTATTTGTAGCAAAGCCTTTGGGACATGTGAAATCCCACCAGTTCCTGTTGTATCCCCTTGTGATGGATTGCAGCAGGGGACCTGACTGAACGGCGGAGAGGTATGGATATTGTTGCTTTTTTATTTTATTTTTATTACAGGAGAACAAGGGATTCAGATGGATGAGCAGTGTAATAAAATGTCGTCAAAAACTATGTGTTTTTATTTCACAAAAATAATTTTTAATTAATGTGTGTGTGTTTTTTTAACCCTTTACTACAATGGGATTAATAATGGAGAGTTGTCTAATTGACAACTCTCCATTATTAACCCGGATTGATGTCACCTTTCAATAGCAAGGTGACATTAACCCCTTATTAACCCATTAGCCACCGCTAAAGGCAATGGGAATAGACAGGCTAAGTGCCAGAAAAGGCGCATCTAGTAATAGATGTGCCTTTTCTGGGGTGGCTGCGGCCAGATGTTAGTAGCTAGGGGGGCCGAAAAACAATGGTCCCTCTCAAGGCTATTAATATCTGTCATCACTCACTGGTTTTCCCTGTCTGGCGGACATTTTTTTATAACAAATTTACACATTAAATTAACACCTACATGTCCGAAATTTTGCACACATACACTCATATAATTATTAGTCAAAACCATATATCAAACTAAATGAAATTAAATAGTTTACTGTATGTAAACAATGTGACATTTCATGTCGTGTTCTGTAATGATTTTACAGAAGCTGGCAATTGAATTAGCAGCTATTATGCTATGTAGAAGTGTATGAACTATATATATACGGTATGTATATGTATTCTATGTGTATATATCTATTTTTTCTTTTGTGATTTAAAACTTGTCATTGGGATCCATTATATGTTGGTTTTGCAAGCCGGTGAGAAAATCTCGCCATACGAATGCTTACATGCGCAAAATATGCAGCCACACCTTGACAACGGATGACAAATGGATCACTGTTCAGGGTACTTTTCTGCATATTATGACCGTAAAATACGGTCCATATTTTTATACGTTGTGTGTGACTTCGGCCTAATACAGTAATTGCCAGTGACATTATACACAGGATCTCTGTTTATAGTGTCAGTGTACAGGTAATACAGTGATCACCAGTGACATTATACACAGGAGCTCTGTATATAGCGTCAGAGAACAGGTAATACAGTGACTACCAGTGACATTATAAACAGGAGCTCTGTATATAGTTTCAGTGTACAGATAATACAGTAACTATCAGTGACATTATACACAGGAGCTCTGTATACAGTGTCAGTGTACAGATAATACAGTGACTACCAGTGGCATTATACACAGGAGCACTGTATATAGTGTCAGTGTACAGGTAATACAGTGATCACCACTGACATTATACCCAGGAGCTCTGTACATACTGTCAGTGTACAGGTAATATAGTGATTACCAGTGACATACACAGGAGATCTGTATATAGTGTATAGTGTACAGGTAATACAGTGATCACCAGTGACATTATACACAGGACCTCTGTATATAGTGTATAGTGTACTGATAATACAGTGATCACCAGTGACAATATACACAGGAGCTCTGTATATAGTGTCAGTGTAAAGGTAATACAGGGTTCACCAGTGACATTATACACAGGAGATTTGTATATAGTGTCAGTGTATAGATAATACAGTGATCACCGGTGACATTATACACAGGAGCACAGGAGCTATGATCGCTGGGCTTCATATGGCAGCAAGGGCAGTAATGCCCTGATGGCAGCCCTGTTTGAATGGGAAGTTATCTGTCACATATTTGACATCATCATTAGAAAGCGATATATTCAGAGCTTCAGACTTTGAATAACTTACTTTGAAGTTCTCAAGAAACTAAATTTCTCAGATTCCTTCATTAGAGCAGGTAGAGAGACGGGTTTGAGAAATATATAATAAAATGCTGTTATATAATTAGTTGGATCCATTTTAATTTTGTCAATATTGATATTTTTTCTTATAGCATTGGCTAGATGCTACATCAGTATGACATATAACAAAGGGGAGGATGGACACCTTCCGTTCTGGATCACAAAAGGCGATGATAATGAACCATTGATTCTAATGGTATGTTTCCACACTGCGTACTGGCAGCGCTTTGGACGGAGCGGAAACCCTGCTCCGCCCAAAGTACTGCCCTCTGTTGTACGCGCTGTGATTCCGGATGTGTTCATTGAACACAAGTGGAATAACAGCATCCTATCCATAGACTGGGTTATTTATCTTGCGGAGACTGAGCATCTCGGCAAGATAAATAGACATGCTGTGGTCTAGAAAGACGCGCCCCATGTCTGGATACGCAGGGCCATCGGATGCGGCCCTACACGCATAGTGGAAACTATATTTCATAAAATCCCCTCCACTATGCTGTAACATCTCGACGCTGCGGATTGAACTCTACAGCTGTACACAGCATCCAATCCGCAGCAAATATTGAATGTTTCCGGACCGTGGAAACATACCCTAAGGCCGGCGTCACACACAACAACAAAAAATCGGTCCGTTTTAGACGGTCGATTGTCGGATCAAAATGCAAACATCACACATCCTTCTGGCATCCGATTTTCCTTCAAAGATGCGATTTAGTCGCATGTGTGTGTACCTTGTAACATCCGATTTTCATCCGACTTGCGAGAATTTCTCGCAGGCTTGCAAAACTGACATATAATGGATCCAAAAGAATAGTATTTCAATCACAAAAAAAAGAATAGATATATACACATAGAACACATATATATATATATATATATACATGTCATTGTGACATGTATATATACATATATTTATAGTTCCTAGACTTCTACATACTGTTATAGCCGCTAATTCAATTGCCGGCTTTTGTGAAATCACAGAAGCCGACATGAAATGATACATTGTTTAGACACAGTTAACCATGTCATTTCCTGTATTTTGATATTTGTTTAAAACTTACAATTACATGAGTGTATTTGTGCAAAATTTCAGACATGTAGGGGTTAATTAAAGGTGTAAATTCGTTTAAAAAAAATGCGTGGGCTCCCGCTGTATTTTCTCCACCAGACAGACAAAGCAAGCGAGTGGGGGCAGATAATAACAGCCTAGGGAGGGTACATTTTTTTGGTGCCCCCCCTGGCTACTAACATCTGCCCTCAGACACCCCAGAAAGGGCAAATCTATAATTAGATTCGCCCTTTCTGGCACTTTGCCCGTCTATTCCCATTGCCCTGTAGCGGTGGCGAATGGGTTAATAATCTCACCTTAATGTCACCTTAGTATTGAAAGGTAACCTTAAGGCAGGTTAATAATTGAGAGCTGTCAATTAGACAACTATCAATTATTAATCCTATTGTATGAAAGAAAAATCAAACACACACAGTTTAATAAAAAAGAATTTTAATGAAATAATCACACAGTTTTTGACAATATTTTATTTTCCTGCTAAAACCATTTCCTGTAATAAAAATAAAATAAAAAAGCAAAATCATACTTACCAATCCGATGTACAGTCAGGTCCCACGGTGTAATCCATCAGAAAGGGTTAAGAGGTTACAGTTAGCAGGGAGATAATTCTGTCTCCTAGCTGTAACCCCCTGAATGAATAAGTTCCTCTACCACAGAAAGTAGAGGAAGTGATTCATGAATGGAGCTTAATTGATTTATTGGCAATTTAACTTTAGTAACCTGACCTAAAGGGAAAGTGGACACAATCAATTAAGCTTCATTCATTAAACACATCCTCTCCTGTCGCCAGGAGAGGAACTTATTCATTCAGGAGCTTTGAGCTGAGCATGCAGGATTACTTGCACTGCTTGGCTCAAAGCTAGTTAACCCTTTGTGAAGGATTACAGCGTGGGACGTGACAGATCGGCGGAATAGGTAAGAATAATGTTGTTTTATTTTTTTTTCTTTATTTTAGGAGATCAATGGCTTTGCACGGATTAAGTGTAAAATAAAAGATGGTCAAAAAAATGTGTTTTTATTTCATTAAAATTAATTTTTATTAATGTGTCTGTGTTTTTTTAATTTACTTCAATAGGATTAATAATTGATAGTTGTCTAATTGACAGCTCTCAATTTTTAACCTGCCTTAATGTCACCTTTCAATACTAAGGTGACATTAAGGTGAGATTATTAACCCATTCGCCACCGCTACAGGGCAATGGGAATAGACGGGCAAAGTGCCAGAAAGGGCGAATCTAATTATAGATTTGCCCTTTCTGGGGTGTCTGGGGGCAGATGTTAGTAGCCAGGGGGGGCACAAAAAAAGTACCCTCCCTAGGCTATTATTATCTGCCCCCACTCGCTTGCTTTGTCTGTCTGGTGGAGAAAATACAGCGGGAGCCCACGCATTTTTTGTCAACGAATTTACACCTTTAATTAACCCCTACATGTCTGAAATTTAGCACAAATACACTCATGTAATTGTAAGTTCTAAACAAATATCAAAATACAGGAAATGACATGGTTAACTGTGTGGAAACAATGTATCATTTCATGTCGGCTTCTGTGATTTCACAGAAGCCGGCAATTGAATTTGCGGCTATTACAGTATGTAGAAGTCTAGGAAATATAAATATATATATATATATATACATGTCACAATTACATATATATATATATATTGTGAGACAGTGAGAGCGTATGTATTGAATGGGGTGTACATTTCACAGGTACTTTGCTGACTTGTATGAGGGAAATGTGTGCCTTTGTAAAACTAGTGGTGGAGAAAGGTCATTACACCATCCATTCAAGTACACGTTTGCAGCTCAAACCTGTGGCCACTCAGGTATTGATTAGGAAGCCAGAAGTAGGTGCTTGGGAGCACAGTCAGAGAGCTAGTTTAGCCTGGACACAGGAAGGTGTCTCGGCACAAGAAACAGTCTCCAAGAGTGTTAGAGCTGTCTTTAGCCTGGACACAGAGAGGTGTCCTGGCACAAGGAAGCAGTCTCCAAGAGTGTTTGAGCTATCTCAGTTTGGGTGCAGGAAGGACCCCGGACATAGGAGTAGTCTCAGTGCGAATCCGTGTGAAGAGCGGCTGAATAGGAGTGGATCTCTCTCAAGTCTGGTCATGGAAGGTGCCTTCAGACACAAGGAGGAGTATCTGTGAAGCTCCATACTGGTAACATATGTGATATGTGTTGTTTTGGGCACAGACTGGTAGAGTCTGGGTCCCGGATAGAGAGGGCCATCTATCTAAGTGTAATTAGAGGCTAGACAAGCCTAGGTTTTCTGTTTATGCTTTGTTTTAATCTGTTTGCTGTGGACTTTAATAAAGCTGGTTGCGGCCAGTTTTGCACCAGAACTGCTGTCTGAATGAACTGTTTTCATGCCATTCTGTCTACCCAGACAGCGATCCTAGAGCTAAACCCCCTGGAAATGTTACAATTGGTGGAGGATGCTGGGGCAGCGCAGGGCCTAGTACAGTTAGTGCTGGAGTGTGCGTGCGGCACAGTAGCGAGAGACAGCATTAAAGGTGAAGTCTATTGAAATAGCAACAGAGGAAAAAAAAGTGTGTCAGCAGAAACGTCTGTTTGGAGCAGTCTTAAAGAGACAGGAGCCCTAATAGACTTTGCAAAGAAAAAAAAAAAAAAAAAGTGTGTCTGCACAGCAAAGCTGAATTTTTCTATGGAAAAGACTGTAGAGTGTGTGTATGTCTTGAGTGAAGACTGCCGTTGTTGAGACAGAGAAGTCTGACAGCATGGACGACGAGTGTGGATACAAGCATCTTGCTGTGACTCAGTGGGTCACGAAGGCATCTTGCTGTGACTCAGTGGGGTCACGAAGGCATCTTGCTGTGACTCAGTGGGGTCACGAAGGCATCTTGCTGCAACTCGGCGGGGTTGTGAAGATTGTCGTCGCACTCAAATCCAGTTTTGCTGTGGCTCGGCGGGGCCACGAAGATTTTTCAAGGAAAGCGGTGAAGTTCTGGTGTGAACAGTGCTCCGCGATGGCTGTGAACGGAGCAGCAAATGGGTCTGACAAGTCGGACCGCATATTTGAGAAATGTCTACTGGACATGCAACTGGACATGGTGCGGGAGCTGTGGGCACCGTATGGAATGGCGGCAGTGGACCATTCTATGGACTCTCCGGGGTGCCAGTGTTGTCACAGAGTGCCCGGGGAGGTGGTAAGAGATGTTGTGAACTGAGTCCTAAGACTACTGCTGATTTTTTGTGTAAAAATTACCCTGCCGGTGTGGTTGTTAAAAAGGGGGCGGAGTCTAAAAAAGGGGCGGATTTTCACAAGAATGTAGAGTGTGGAAAAATGAAAATTGTTACTGGTGGTGGGTTGGTACCTCCTAAAAATGACAATGTGACCGTTGCTAACGGGTAGCTCCAGTAGAAGGGGGTGACGTCAAAGTGGGAGGTGACCTGTTAGTCCACAACACCATGGGGAGTGACACAGACCCCGTAGCTGACTGGGACACTATGAAAGTAAAAAGTGAGTTCAGTCAGGAGAGGCTTGACGAGGGAAGAGAGTCCTCCTCTCGTCGTAGACGGCGCAAAGGCCACAAAAAGGTTGTGCCGGTAGTACTCGCTGAAAAAGAAAATGAAGAGAATGTAGTACTGTCTGCCTATGCTTCAAGTGTGGATTCTCCTTTAGAGGTAGAAGAGGAGAAGGCCAGTCATGGCCAAGAGCTGGAACATATTCGGCTGCAGTATCAGAGTGACATGCTGCAATTATGTGAAAACCTGGAGGACGTGTCCTCAGACCAGCGAGATCTAAAAGGAAGCAACGAGGAAGTTATCCTGTGGCAGAATATGTTCTTTGCCATTAAAGAGGACCGCCGCAAAATCAAGGAAGAGGTTTTGCAGTTAAAGCGTGAGAAGGAGGCGCTGCAGGATGGAGTTTCTGGAAGTAAACAAATCCTAGAACGACTGCGCGAACAGCTCAACCAGGAGCTGTGTGACTCCAGGAAGGAGTGTGATGAACGCAGTAGGGAACTGCAACAGAGGAAGAGAGATTATATAGATCTCCTCAGGGTCAAAGAAAAACTAGAAGAGGAGAAGATGGATGCAGAGCAAATGCGCCAGGTGGTTGAGACCACTCTGCAGGACACCCGTGATGAAAATGGTGATCTGCGCAGAAAGACCCTAGGTCTGGAAGCTCAGGTGAAGGAGCTACAGATGTCCTGTGATACTCTCCAGAAGGTGGAGATGCGCCTTAAGGAAAAGCTCAGCCAAATGGAAGCTGAGCGGGAAAAGATGGAGGAGTCCATCAGAGAAGCTACAGACCAGGTCCAGGAGTTGGCCACTGGAGATGAGAAGTGTAAAGCAGATACTTCCTCGAGTGCGGTGAGTTCGGATGATTCGGTGGATGTCGGAGCCGAGATCAAGGAGCTCAAGGAGTGGTTACAAGCCCATTGGACGCAAGAGAAGCTTCAGAGATGGGCTGCTGAGAGGCGAATGGCGGAACTAGAGGAAGAAGTTCTCGCGCTTAAAAGTCGCCTGATACAGTGTCACTCGGTGAACAAAGCCTCCTTGGAGAAAGAAAAGGGCAACCATGTTGCACTCGCTTCCCTTGGCCAGGAGAAGATAGACCTGAGGAGAGCTAAGAGTGTGGTAACGGAAGATAATTGTGAAATGGAAGTGGTCCGGACGGAAATTCACGAAATTGTAGCTGTGAGTCAGCTCAGAAGAAGAGTAAAGGGGAAGAAGCTGAAAGTCAGTTGTCCCTGAACCCTGAGCTGATTGATCGTCTGGAACCCACTGGTGAGACCGAAACGTGTCGGTACAAGTGCCTCGTAGATGTACCCGAGGACTTGAGAGAAGAATGCACCCGTGAGTCTGTACATGAAGCGTTTAGGAAGGCCGTGGGAGCCTGTAAGGTGTACTCGACCTCAGGAGCTAAACAGCTGGTGGTCTTGTCCATGACTGAAGTTACAGTGAAGAGGGTGGCAATCCTAAGTGACATGCACTGGCGATGTATTCGCACAAAGCGGTTTCTCCGGTTGAAGACAGAACAAGCCGTTAGACAACTAAAGCTTATGAGAAAAGCTCACAGTCTACAGGAAGAGGTCATCCGGGTGCCTCATGTTCTGGTGAGAAAGCTGATTGGGAGAAATGGCCGAGCCATGCAGATAATGGTGAAGAAGTCTGGTGTGGTGAAAGTAAGCAGTCCACGTGATCGTCGGGACTGGATACCAGATGAAGACGGCATGGTGTCATTCTACGCTATAGGAACGGAAGAAAGTCTTGAATATGTGCGCATGTTGGTGGCGTACCGTGTGACCTACCTGCGAGAGGTAGAACAATTGAATCTCGCTAGACAGCGAGTAGATAGACAGCATCATCTGAGCAGCAGAAGATGGCAGCCGTCTAAGAATAGTGAGACCCAACAGAGAAAGGGCCCCCTAAATGGCAGAACAGCTAAGACTGAAGTTAGGGACCTTACAAGATGTCCAGTGGGTAGTGGGCGTGGGTTTAGAGGTAGTGAGACCTCCAGTAACTCAGGTTTGAGAGGCCCATACAGACGACCCGATAGAGTACCGGACAGTACAGAGTCTAACCGGACCTTAGATACCCAGGCAAGACCTGACAAGGTTACGATTGACCACTGGGAGCGAAGGGAGACCTGACAAGGTTACGACCCAGAAATGTGACTGGACGAAGTCTGTGACAATGACAGACGGTAGGTCCCTAAGGAATGAGCGAATGTCATTGACTTACGGGGCTGAACAGAGCAAGGGACAAGTACATGGTCTCTGTGTGAACTGTGGGTTGAGGTGATTGGATATATTATGTGTTCAACCCCACAAGCTTAAACTTATGTGATGATAATGATAATGATGATGATGATCATAATGATGATGGTAATGATGAATGATGCTAATCATAATAGTGATGATACTGATAATGGTGTTAACCGTGATAAAGATGAAATTCCTTTGCAGGTGATGTTGGGAGACGAGGATGGTGGTTCTCGGGAACCAAGTGTCCCTGACCTACCTGTGTATAGTGCTGATGCAGTGTCCGGAGTTCACTGTCTCTTTGGGATTGTTGACCAGCCCTCCGGTCTGGATGACCAGCCCTCCGGGCTGGAGAAGAGGGAGGGGATATGTGAGACAGTGAGAGCGTATGTATTGAATGGGGTGTACATTTCACAGGTACTTTGCTGACTTGTATGAGGGAAATGTGTGCCTTTGTAAAACTAGTGGTGGAGAAAGGTCATTACACCATCCATTCAAGTACACGTTTGCAGCTCAAACCTGTGGCCACTCAGGTATTGATTAGGAAGCCAGAAGTAGGTGCTTGGGAGCACAGTCAGAGAGCTAGTTTAGCCTGGACACAGGAAGGTGTCTCGGCACAAGAAACAGTCTCCAAGAGTGTTAGAGCTGTCTTTAGCCTGGACACAGAGAGGTGTCCTGGCACAAGGAAGCAGTCTCCAAGAGTGTTTGAGCTATCTCAGTTTGGGTGCAGGAAGGACCCCGGACATAGGAGTAGTCTCAGTGCGAATCCGTGTGAAGAGCGGCTGAATAGGAGTGGATCTCTCTCAAGTCTGGTCATGGAAGGTGCCTTCAGACACAAAGAGGAGTATCTGTGAAGCTCCATACTGGTAACATATGTGATATGTGTTGTTTTGGGCACAGACTGGTAGAGTCTGGGTCCCGGATAGAGAGGGCCATCTATCTAAGTGTAATTAGAGGCTAGACAAGCCTAGGTTTTCTGTTTATGCTTTGTTTTAATCTGTTTGCTGTGGACTTTAATAAAGCTGGTTGCGGCCAGTTTTGCACCAGAACTGCTGTCTGAATGAACTGTTTTCATGCCATTCTGTCTACCCAGACAGCGATCCTAGAGCTAAACCCCCTGGAAATGTTACAATATATATATATATATATATATATATATATATGTATTCTATGTGTGTATATCTATTCTTTCTAGTCTTTATTAAAGCTGTCAGTGTGATTTTACAGTATAGCCGGGGATGAATTGCCGGCTTTTCTAAAGGACACCGATGCGATTTCATCGCAAGTCACACATGCAGTCCGTTTGTAATCAGATTTTTCATCGCTCCCATAGACTTGCATTGGCGATAGTCGACCCACAATCGGTGACAATCGCAGCATGCTGCGATTGCACACGGACGTTTAAAACGGACCACAAAAAATCTGATGGTGGGAGCTGCTCCATAGATTAACATAGGACAGACTGCAATATGATTTTTCATCGCATTGCAGTCGTCCGATTCTGTCGCCAGTGTGACGCCGGCCTAATACGTGCAGTGGGGCCTGTGTACAATGATAGGATCAGTTGTATGAAGCAAGGGCCAACACTAATATGGCATAGTGCTTCCTTCTTAAACCCACAACTAACTCTGTCAAAGGCCTTTTCTGCATTAACAGATAGAAGGGCAAGTGTTAAAGCTTTGGTTTTGGCTTTAGAATTAATTAACATTGCCTTAATTGTGTTGTCCCTCGACTCATGGCCCTGAATGAATCTCACCTGATCAGTGTTGATAAGGGGATGTAACAATCGCCAATCTGTCAGCGAAATATCTTTGAAAACAATTTGATGTTCACATTTAATAATGAAATGGGTCTATAGTTAGCTGTATTTGAAGGGTCCTTCCCAGGTTTTCGGACAACACTACAGTTGGACTCTAATGATTGAGGGGCGAAGAGGATAGTTTCATTCTGAGACTTGAACGTTTTAGCCATCACTGGGGTTAATTGTGTCTTAAAAAGTTTATAAAATGCTGGGGTGAACCCATCAGGACCAGGGTACTTTCAGCAACTGAACGCAGTGTAAATTTCATTTTCCAGAATATCATGTTCCAACGCATTAGAGACTTGACGGTCCAGGGAAGGAAAAGCAGTCTCTTGAATATTTATCTTCGTACAAACTAAAAGCAAGGAAGGAGATAAGTCTAAGTATTGTCCTTTTGATATTATATAGTTTCTCACCATACTTGCGGAAGATGTTTATAATTTTACTAGGATTATGGGAATCTTTACCATTTTGCTTCTTTATGTATGGTATACAGTGGGTTCGGAATGTATTCAGACCTCTTTAAATTTTTCACTCTTTGTTTCATTGCAGCCATTTGGTAAATGCAAAAAAGTTAATTTTTTATTCTCATAAATGTACACTCTGCACCCCATCTTGACTGATAAAAAACAGAAATGTAGAAATTTTTGCAAATTTATTAAAAAAGAAAAACTGAAATATCACATGGTCATAAGCATTCAGACCCTTTGCTCAGACACTCATATTTATGTCACATTCTGTCCATTTCCGTGTGATCCTCCTCGGTGTTGGGACCTATTCTCTTCAACATATTTATTAACGATCTGGTAGAAGGTTTACACTGCAAAATATCGATATTTGCAGATGATACAAAACTACTGTATGTAAAACAGTCAATACAAGAGAAGATAGTATTCTGCTACAGATGGATTTAGATAAGTTGGAAACTTGGGCCGAAAGGTGGCAGATGGGGTTTAACACTGATAAATGTAAGGTTATACAAATGGGAAGAAGGAATCAATATCACCATTACACACTGAACGGGAAACCACTGGGTAAATCTGACATGGAGAAGGACTTGGGGATCCTAGTTAATGATAAACTTACCTGGAGCAGCCAGTGCCAGGCAGCGGCTGCCAAGGCAAACAGAATCATGGGGTGCATTAAAAGAGGTCTGGATACACATGATGAGAGCATTATTCTGCCTCTGTACAAATCCCTGGTTAGACCGCACATGGAGTACTGTGTACAGTTTTGGTCACCGGTGCTCAGGAAGGATGTAACGGAACTAGAGGGCAACAAAATTAATAAAGGGGATGGGGGATCTACAATACTCAGAAAGATTAGCAAAATTAGGATTATTTAGTCTAGAAAAAAGACGACTGAGGGGCGATCTAATAGCCATATATAAGGTGACAATACAAATATCTCCAAGGATCTGTTTATACCAAGGAAGGTGACGGTCACAAGGGGGCATTCTCTGCGTCTGGAGGATTCTTTACTGTTAGGGCAGTGAGAATCTGGAATTCCTTGCCTGAGGAGGTGGTGATGGCGAACTCAGTCGAGGGGTTCAAGAGAGGCCTGAATGTCTAATTGGAGAGTAACAATATTGTATCTTACAGTTATTAGGTTCTTTAGAAGGACGTAGATCTGGGGATTTATTCTGATGGAATATAGGCTGAACTGGATGGACAAATGTCTTTTTCGGCCTTGCTAACTTTTTACTATGTATGAGATGGTTCTACTCCTTCATTGGAGTCCAGCTGTGTTTAATTAGACTGATAGGACTTGATTTGTAAATACACACACCTGTCTATATAAAGCCTCACAGCTCAAAGTGCATGTCAGACCAAATGAGAATCATGAGGTCAAATGAACTGGCCAAGGAGCTCAGAGACAGAATTGTGGCAAGGCACACATCTGGCCAAGGTTACAAAAGAATTTCTGCAGTACTCAAGGTTCCTAAGAGCACAGTGGCCTCCATAATCCTTAAATGGAAGAAATTTGGGACCACCACAAGTCTTCTTAGACCTGGCCATCCAGCCAAACTGAGCAGTCGTGGGAGAAGAGCCTTGGTGAGAGAGGTAAAGAAGAACTCCAAGATCACTGTGGCTGAGCTCCACAGATGCAGTAGGGAGATGGGAGAAAGTTCCACAAAGTCAACTATTACTGCAGCTCTCCACCAGTCGGGCCTTTATGGAAGAGTGGCCAGACCAAAGCCTCTCCTCAGTGCAAGACATATGAAAACCTGCATAGAGTTTGCTAAAAAAAACACATGAAGGACTACTCCCAGAGTATGAGAAATAAGATTCTCTTGTCTGATGCGTCAAAGATAGAACTTTTTGGTGATAATTCTAAGCGGTGTGTATGGAGAAAACCAGGCACTGTTCAGCAGCTGCCCAATACAATCCCAACAGTGAAACATGGTGGTGGCAGCATCATGCTATGGGGGTGTTTTTCAGCTGCAGTGACAGGACGACTGGTTGCAATTGAAGGAAACATGAATGCGGCCAAGTACAGCGATATCTTGGATGAAAACCTCTTCCAGAGTGCTCTGGACCTCAGACTTGACTGAAGGCTCACCTTCCAACAAGACAATGACCCCAAGCACACAGCTAAAATGACAAAGGAGTGGTTTCAGAACAACTCTGTGACCATTCTTGACTGGCCCAGCCAAAGCCCTGACCTAAACCCAATTGAGCATCTCTGGAGAGATCTGAAAATGGCTGTTCACCGACTTTCACCATCCAACCTGATGGGACTGGAGAGGATCTGCAAGGAAGAATGGCAGAGGATCCCCAAATCAGGTGTGAAAAACTTGTTGCATCATTACCAAGAAGACTCATGGCTGTACTAGCTCAAAAGGGTGCTTCTGCTCAATACTGAGCAAAGGGTCTGAATACTTATGACCATTTGACATTTCAGTTTTCCTTTATTAATAAATTTGCAAAAAATGTCTACATTTCTGGTTTTTTTTTAGTAAAGATGGTGTGCAGAGTGTACATTAATGAGAAAAAAATAACTTTTTTGCATTTACCAAATGGCTGCAATGAAACAAAGAGTGAAAAATTTAAAGGGGTCTGAATACTTTCCAAACTCACTGTATGTAACAACCCTGCCGGCATCACTGCATGGTCTCACATCCACCACCTGCCTCACACACCAGTTTACTCACTACTCCGGGCCATGTTGTGAGTTCTGTCTTCTGCCGGCTCCATGCTGTGTACCTCATGTCTCCTGCCTACTCTTTGCATACTTTCTGGCTGTGTGCATATGGGGGTGGTGCCGGCACTTCCTGAGTCTTATAGAGACAGTTTGCACCTTCCCAAGGTGTCCCCAGCCTATTGCCATGAGGCATCGGGTACTTAAGGCATCCCCGCCCATAGGAGGAGGCCTGAGCAATGCTCTATCTCAGTCAGTGTCTTGCTGCTGAGCTGCCAGGTCCTGTTCTGTTTTCCCCCTTCTCTGGGGGGCTGTATACCCAGATCTGTTTCCGTGCCTGTTTCCTATGTCTCTTGTTTAGTCCTTCTCCCTGGGGGCAGAATACTCAGGCCTTAGTCCTTAGTTCTTGTACCTGTTTCTGTACCTGACCTTGTCTGTATTCAGTCCTATTTCTGTGTCTGTTGTATCCTTGTCTGTAGCCTTTCCCACCTGACCTGTTGTGTGTATCCTTGTGTCTACTGTGGTTCTGCTCTACTCGCCCCACCTAAAGGCTCTGCTCGCTGCACCTAGCGGCTCTGCTCTGTTTGCCACACCTAGCAGCTCTGCATGCTCTCAGCCTACCTGCGGTTCTCGTCTACACTTGCTCTGTCTACCTGCAGTTCTGCTCTGCCCTTGCTCCACCTACCTGAGGTTCTGCTCTGTACTTGCTCCGCCTACCTGCAGTTCTGTTCTGCACTTGCTCTGCCTACCTGCGGTTCTGTTCTGCACATGCTCTGCCAACCTGCGGTTCTGCTCTGCACTTGCTCCGCCTACCTGCAGTTCTGTTCTGCACTTGCTACGCCTACCTGCGGTTTTGTTCTGCACTTGCTCCGCCTACCTGCGGTCCTGCTCTGCTCTATGCTCCGCTATCCGCGACCTGTGGTTCTGTTCCGCTTTCCGTTCCGCATCCTGCGGGGCTTTCTCCTCCAGTCTGAACAGGTCTCTACCTGTTCCCATATACCATTTATATCTGTCCGTGTTACTGCCCTTCCTAAATCAGCCCCAGCTTCTGCAGTCTGAACAGGTCCCTACCTGTTCCCATTTACCACTCATACCTGACCGTGTTCCCGTCCCTACCTAGTCTGTTCCTGCCCCTTCCGTTTGAACTGTGCCCGCTCGTCTGCCAGTGTCTCAGCCATGCTCGCCTGTCTGCCAGTGTCTCAGCTGTGCCTACCTGTCTGCCCATGTCTCAGCCGTGCCTGCCTGTCTGCCAAGAGTACCAGCCATGCCTGCCATAGCATTAGTCATGTCTGTCTGTACTTGCCCGCACCTGTCATAGTGTTCTGTTCTCCAGTGGGATCAGCTGTTACAGCCAGACACCGCCCTGGAGTGGTACCTGGCAGCTACCTGCCACACAAGATTTACCTCACCACTAGAGGATCCAGTGAACATCAAGGTAGCTGCTTAGTCAGAACCTTCCAGGGTAGTCTGGTTTGCTGCACAGTGGGGACACAACCCCCATGCTCGCGCTGCCCAGCCAGGGCGCGAGCGTAACACTGTATATGTCGTAGCAGCACAGGGATGGAGCAGTCTTCACAGAGGACTTCGAAAAAGAAGCGTTTGAATTGTTTCCTGAGCCTGAGGTATTTTGGGTCTAATAGGATCATTTCTTTTTTTAAGATAGTTCCTCAAGGGTATTTGCGGATAATGTTTGCTTGTGTAAAGTTTCAAGGACATGAATCTGAAATAACAAACTATCAACCTCAAGAGATCTTCTTTTTAAGTCTAGATCCGTGTTTGATTAATATACTGTACCTCTCACACTACATTTGAGTAAAATGAGGTTTGGTCTGAAGAATGATTTTGAAGGAAGACGTTAATAGTTTCCTTCAGATCTGAAATGCAAAGTCTATCCTTGAGAAGGTAGTCATTCAGTCTCCATGTCCAGGAAAGCTGAGAATGGGATGTCAAAAAAAAGAGGGAGAAAAATAGGAGCGTGGTCAGACCACAGAATGCCTCTGATTGTGGCCCAAAGTTGCCAAGGCATGATGGCATAGAAAAAACTCTATGCAGCTGTAGGAGTTGTGTGCAGGGGAAAAGTAAGTGTAAGAGAGCATATGGAGGACCCTCTTTAGTTAGTGAATTTGTCTCAATGACAAAGAACCCCGTCCAGATGAGAAGTCTATTGAAGGGCTTAGAGTAAAATTAAAGTCACCCCGTACAAACAGAGTTCTTTCGGCAAAGTCAGAAAAAGAGGTTAGAAGGGAACGACATGTAGAAATCTGTTCTTTATTAGGAAGATACCAATTAGCTATTGTGCAAACTGTATTAGCTATCCTTAAATTAAGAAATATGAATCTACCCTGGTTGTCAACAATGGAGTCCATTAAAATATGCTCCATTGATTTCTTGAAGGACAATAGATGCATCTCTGGACATTGGGTCTGGATTAGTGCTATGGAACCTTTGAGTAAAATATCTGTCTTTTACGTTAGGGATATGTTCTGCTATGAAGTGGGTTTCTTGTAGTAGCAGGATTTGGACCCTTTGCTTATGCATAGCATATAAAACCTGAGGCGTTTATGTGGGACATTGAGGCTTCTTTCATTAAACGAGTTGTTCTTAATTGAAGCCATAATTATGAGAATAGAAATAGGAAAGAAGGTTGGAGGGAGTATCAAGGGGATGGGGAAATAAAATTAACAATACAGTACAAAAGTTTGAGCAATAGAGAGAAGGGGGAAAAATGTATTCTATTCTTGTTTGCAAAGTATAGATCCCCTGTATGGAGATGGACTTTCTATACAGCTGGGGGTTATCCTACTCCTGAATGCTGCATCTTTTCCATTCATTAGATAGTCACCAGGCCACTATTTTAGAAGCTAGTAGGTCACTATGAGAGATGGAACTGGCGTCAACAATGTCCTGTCTCCTGTATCATGGGAGCTCAAGCAATGCTGGAATGATGGGCATGCCCCCCCAGGAGATGATGGTAGCAACTGCGTCCTGTAAAAGCTCACCTCCACATCTGCTGCTGAAGAACAGAAATGCTGAGCGGGAGATAACAATACCATCTCAGGATCCCTGCAGATGAGGGCTGAATGACTGTGCTGCTGAGAAAGCAGGTGATGCTCGCCGGGGATGCTGAAGAAAGGTGAGTAAAACTGACAGAGGAGTTCTCATTTTCTTTTCTGGCATTTGCGGCAGTTTATACTTCTGTAAAGGTGTGTAGGCCAGCTAAGAAGTTTCACATTTTAAAAGTTCTGTACCTACGGGTTCAACAACCTTAACATCCCCCTAGATGAATTCATTGATGGATCTGGTTTCCAAAGTGGGGTCATTTTTGGAGCTTTTTACTGTTTTGCTACCTCAGGGGATCTGTAAATCAGACATGGTGTCTGAAATCTATTCTAGCTAAATTTATGTTCCAAATACCAAATATCACTTGTCACTTTTTCCCTTCTGAGCCCTGCTGTGAGCCCAAACAGAAATTTTTGACTATATATGGCAACGCTCCCCAAAAAAATTGGGGGCTAAAACAACATTTTTGTGAAAAAAAATTAAAATTTTCAATAGGACGACTTAATGTTATCAAATTCTGCGTGGTACCTGTGAGTTCAAAATGCTCACTATACCACTGAAAAAAATCCTTGAGGGATGGAGTAACTAAAATGGGGTTACTTGTGGGGGGTTTCTGTTGGTTTGCGTGCCTCAGAGGCCGTGCAAATGCGACATGGTGCCCAGAATCTATTTCAGCTAAACTTGTGTTTCAGAATTCTAATAGTGCTCCTCCCCTTCCAAACCCTGCCATGTGTTCAAACAGAACTTTTGAACTACATGTCAGGTATTGCCAAGCTCAGAAGAAAGTGGGTAACAAACTTTCCAGTTCCCTTTTTCATGTTATCTCTTGCAAAAGTGGCCATGCTTCCCTCAGGAGATGATGGTAACTGCTGCATCCCATGAAAGCTCACCTCCACATCTGCTGCTGATGAACAGGAATGCTGAGCAGGAGATAGTTACGCCATTACATACCCTGCTGCTGAGGGCTGAATGGCTGTTCTGCTGAGAAAGTAGGTGATGTTTGCCGGAGATGCAGAAGAAAGGTGAGTAAAAGCTGGTAGAAGAGTGTTCCTCTTCTTTGCTTGCATTTGCGGTAGTTTATACAGCTATATAGCTGGCCAAGCGGGCTAGGAAGTTCCACATTTTAAAAACTTCTACCTACAGGTTCAACAACAACTTCAACATCCTAGATGAATTCTTTAATGGGTCTAGTTTCCAAAATGGGGTCACTTGTGGGGGTTTCTGATGTTTTGCAACTTCAGGGGATCTGCAAATGAGACATGGTGTCTGTAATCCATTCCAGCCAAATTTACATTCCAAATACTAAATGTCGCTTCTTCCCTTCCGAGCTCTGTCATGTGCCCAAACAGAACTTTTTAACTACATATGGGCTATTGACACCCTCAGAAAAATGTGAGTAACAAACTGTGTGGTCCGCTTTTTCATGTTACTTCTTGAAAAATGTGGGCCTACAGCAAAATTTTTGTGAAAAACATTAACATTTTCAATATGATGACTTAATGTAATAAAATTATGGGTAGTATCTGCGAGTTCAAGATGCTTACTTTACCACTGGAAAAAATCCTTGAGGGATGTAGTTTCCAAAATGGGGTCACTTATGGTGGCTTTCTGCTGTTTGTGTTCCTCACGGACTGTGCAAATGCGATATGTTGCCCGAAATCTATTTCAGTAAAGCTTATGTTCCAAAATTCTGACAGTGCTCCTTCCCTTACGAGTAGAGTTGAGCAAAACAGGTTGGTCAGATTCATAAGTCGCCGACTTTTCCCAAAGTCGGGTTTCGTTGACTGAAATCCGACCATAGAGTGAGGTTGGCCATGCGGTCGGCAAAACGAGCGCCAAAGTCGGTTTTCCCAGAATGCTTGCAGGTGCCTTTTTTCAGCCAATGAGCAAGGACGTACACTGTGGGCAACGAGATGACATGTGCAGCGTCCACCACCATCGTAGAGAAGGGCATTGCAGTGATTGGCTTGCTTTGGGGCGTCATAGTGTCTATAAAAGCCTTGACTGCCGACCTCCATTTTACTTCTGCCGATATTAACAGTAGGGAGAGGTTGCTGTTTATCAATAGGGAGAGAGTTAGGGCTGGAAAGAGAAGTTCTTATGTGCTTGTGCTGATAGCAGTTGTTCTGTACAGTTAGTGTGCAGTGACAGGGGAGGATTTTCTTGTGTGCAGCGGCACTGGTTATTAGACTGCCTGATAGCTGTATTGCTGTGTGTACACTGCTGTGCAGACTGCTTTTTACACAGCACTAATACTTTTATTCTTTTTTTCTGCACAGTTACCGACCGTTCATTTTCCCACACTGTATAGAGCTGTACGCTCCTCACACACTACCGTGTACCGGCTGGTATCACGGACAAATACATGCTGACTATCTGTGTATGACTCCGGAAATAAATACGAGATTTAAATTTTCCCTTACACCGTATACAGCTGTACGCTCCTCATACAGTACCATATATCTGCTGGTATTTTTGGTACATTTTCCCAAACATGAGGAAGTATGGTGGAAGAGGCCACGGACGTGGGCGGGGGGTGCCAGCTGGTACTGATGGTGGTGGTGGTGCATCTGCTGGTAGTGCCAAAAGCACAATAGCACCTAAGGCAGGAGGTGTTGAGCCTGCGTCATCGTCTGGCTCCAGAAGGCTTGGAAGGCTCACTTTTCTGGGAGTAGGTAAACCGCTGTTAAAGCCGGAGCATCAGGAACAGGTTTTGGCTTGCATTGCCGAAACAGCCTCCAGCTCTATCACCTCCTCTTCTGAAGTTTCAAAAACTGCAAGCACTGAGTCGTCAGTACAGGTTCCTGGTCAGGAACAACACCTTTCCTTGTGTCCTTCACCCCCACCAAAAGTGAAGGATGCGGCAGACCATACTTCAGATTACTCCTTGGAGATCTTTTCACATACCATGCCTAACTTATCAAGTAAATAAATACCGTCTTTGGAGACAAGGAGATCTACAAGACAAGAGTGAGAGGGAAAAAGAAGGGGGGCGCAGATCTAAGTGTAGAATTTTAGTAATATCAGATTAAAATAGAAATACCGTATATACCCATGTATAAGCCGAGATTTTCAGCCCATTTTTTAGGGCTGAAAGTCCCCCTCTCGGCTTATACGCGGGTCATATACGGGAGTCGGCGGGGAGGGGGAGCGGGGGTGTTGGATCATACTCACCCCTCCGCCGGCACGGTCTCTGCAGCCCCCCTGCTTCTCCCACGATCTCCGGCTCCTTCCTGCAGCTGTCACATGGCACCGCTCATTAAAATCATGAATATGCACATATTCATGACTTTAATGAGCGGTAGCACGTGACCGCTGCAGGACTGAAGCGCTGCGGAGAGCGCCGGGAGAAGAGGAGAGGCTGCAGGGACGCGCCGGTGGAGGGGTGAGTATATGCTATATTCACCTGTCCCACAGTCCACCGCTGCGCCCTGCTCCCTCGGTCTGACTCCTCTGTGTGTGAATGATCAGGCAGATGGCGCGATGACATCATTAGTGCACGCCCCGCCCCCTGCCAGATCATTCACACACAGAGGAGTCAGACCAAGGGAGCAGTGCGCTGCGGTGGACCGAGGGACAGGTAAATATCTCAAGTGCCGGGGTCCTGAGCGAGCGGTGACACCGGCACCTGTCCCCCATAGCGCGCCGGTGTCACCGCCTGCTCAGGACACCGGCACCTTGCCCCCAGCGATGAGAGGTGAGTGTGTCATTTTTTTTTTTTGCAGCAGCAGCATATGAGGCCTATACTATGGGGCATAATTGTGCAGCATATGTGGGCATAATCTGGAGCATATGGGGGCATAAGCTGTGGAACATATGGGGGCATAAGCTGTGGAACATATGGGGCATAATCTGGAGCATATGGGGGCATAATATGGAGCATATGGGGGCATAAGCTGTGGAACATATGGGGCATAATCTGGAGCATATGGGGGCATAATATGGAGCATATGGGGCATAATTTGAAGCATATGGGGCATAATATGGAGCATATGGGGGCATAAATGTGGAATTTATGGGGCATAATCTGGAGCATATGGGGGCATAATATGGAGCATATGGGGGCATAGCTGTGTAACATATGGGGCATAATCAGAAGCATATGGGGGCATAATATGGAGCATAATATGGAGCATATGGGGGCATAATATGGAACATATGGGGGCATAAGCTGTGGAACATATGGGGCATAATCTGGAGCATATGGGGGCATAATATGGAGCATATGGGGGCATAATCTGTGGAACATATGGTGGCATAATATGGAGCATATGGGGGCATAATCTGTGGAACATATGGGGCATAATCTGGAGCATATGGGGGCATAATGTGTGGATCATACGGGGCATAATCTGTGGAATATATGGGGGCATAATCTGGAGCATATGGGGGCATAATCTGTGAAGCATATTGGGCATAATCTGTGGAGCATATGGGGGCATAATCTGTGGAGCATCATATGGGGGCATAATCATTTTTCACCCTAGGCTTATACGCAAGTCAATAAGTTTTCCCAGTTTTTTGTGGCAAAATTAGGGGGGTAGGCTTATACACGGGTCGGCTTATACATGAGTATATACGGTACTTCTCACCTTTTGGTGTCTTGTTACTCAGCGTGTAACCCTGTGTTTGGGTAATGGAGTAATCGTCTGGTTCTGCTGGCCTGCTGCTCAAACCAGGTGTAGCGAACTACCTTGTAGGAGATTCGTCAGGGAGTGCAGAAAAAAAATTTTACAGTTTGTACAGGAGCACTTCCGGCTGATTCATTAATTACTCCGAATATTTCAAGGAATATCCAATTTATTATAAACATACACGCACAACACGTTTCGGCTATACATAAAATTAGCCTTCATCAGGTAAAATCCACCTGATGAAGGCTAATTTTATGTATAGCCGAAACGTGTTGTGCGTGTATGTTTATAATAAATTGGATATTCCTTGAAATATTCGGAGTAATTAATGAATCAGCCGGAAGCGCTGCTGGACAAACTGGAAATTTTTTTTTTCTGCACTAACTTATCAAGTGAAAACCTGAATTCCCTAGTCCAAGATGAATATGACATGGAGTGCACTGATGCACAGCCACTGCTATATGATTCTGCTGGTACATTCACCCAGAGAACTGGTATATTCACCCAGAGCAGGTCACACTTCAGATTACTCCATGGAGCTCTCTTCACATATCATGCCTGGGTTATCAAGTCAAATCCTGAATTCCCCAGTCCAACAAGAATCTAGCATGGAGTGCACTGATGCACAGCCACTGCTAGATGATTCTGCTGGTACATTCACCCAAAGCACTACATTGCCCTTGCTGTCCACTGAGCCAGAATCTGACCCTGATGAAACTCAGGTGCCCCTTCCCGCATACTATACCACCTTACACGGTGACACAGAGGAAGGTGCAGATGAAATTGAAGAGGAGGTGATGGATGACCCAGTTGTTGACCTGGATTGGCATCCATTGGGTGAAGAGGGTGCCGCTGACAATAGCTCAAAAGAGGAGGACGATCAGCAGCAGGCATCGATATTGCAGCTGCAGTTATCTGGCAGGCCCGTAGCAGTCCAAAAACGTGTTAAAAAACAAAAAGAGTTGCAGGACAGCTTGGCCAGATGGTCAGATTAGCACAGTGTGCAAGCCCTGAAAAGTTTTCCCATAGTAGGAAGAGTGCAGTGTGGCACTTTTTTGACCAAAATCCTATTGATGAGGCAAAGGTTATCTGTAAGAAGTGCGGAAGGACCTTTAGCCGAGTGAAAAATCTCCGAAATTTGAATACCAGTTGCATGCTTAGACATGTAAACACCATTCACTTGCAAGCGTGGACGGAGTACAAAACCTCACTGGCTTTGAATGCCTACATTGCCAAACTGATCTCATTAGAGATGATGCCCTTCCGTTTGGTTGAAAGCGCAGCGTTCCGAGAGCTCATGGCCTACGCTGTCCCACAATATGACCTACCCAGTCGGCACTTCTTTTCTAGAAAAGCCATCCCTGCCCTCCACCTGCATGTGAAAGACCGCATTGTCCATGCACTCAAACAATCAGTGAGTGGAAAGGTGCACCTCACAACAGATGCATGGGCCAGTAGGCATGACCAGGGCCGTTACGTGTCCATCACTGAGCACTGGGTTAATTTGATGGATGCAGGGTCCACAAGGGACAGTGGCGGTGGGACAGTGCTGCCTAGCCCACGGTATAGGCAACAGTTGGCTCTAGGCGTTCGACCCTCCTCCTCCAGAAGCAAAAGCTCGTCGACAGAGCGCAGTCGCACGAGCACTCCATCTGCAGCTGCCAGTGTTGCACATGAAGTGTCCCACTATCGATCAGCTAGTGGTAAGCGTCAGCAGGCTGTTATAAAGATGATGTCTTTGGGCGACAACAGACACACCGCGGAGGTACTGGCCGACTACTTGTAGCGAGAAACTGAATCATGGCTGGGCAGTCTACATCTGGAGCCAGGCAAGGTAGTCAGTGATAACGGACGTAATTTTGTGGCGGCCATAGCCCTGGCAAAACTCAGACACATACCTTGCCTGGCTCACACCTTGAACCAGGTGGTGCAGTGCTTCATAAATAATTATCCGGAGTTACCAGCCCTGCTCCATAAGGTGCGAAGACTGTGCTCGCACATCCGTCGCTTGCCCGTAGACTCCAGTCGTATGCAGAGGCTGCAGCGATCACTCCATCTCCCCAAGCACCGCCTAATCATAGACCATGCACATGGCTGAGAGGCTGTGCGAACAGAGGCAGGCTGTAATGCATTTGTGGGAGGATACACGGGCAGGCAGTTTGAGGGCAGACATGGAGTTGTCGGGTGTGCAGTGGTCAAAGCTGAAAGACCTCTGTAAAGTCCTTCAGTGTTTTGAGGAATGCACACGGCTGATAAGCGCAGACGACGCCATCATAAGCATGAGCATCCCACTTATGCGTCTGCTCATGCAAACTTTGACGCACATTAAGAATCAGGCGTCTGCTGCTGTGGAGGAGGAGAGAAACCTTGATGACAGTCAGGCATTGTCTGCTCAGGGAACTGTCCTGGACGAGGTCGAGGAAGAAGAGGAAGAGGAGGAGGAGGAGGATTATTTTGGGGAGGAGGATGTTTCTCAGGGGGCAAGAGAAAATGTTGGCTGTTATGATTTGGTAGCCGAGGAGAACAGGAGGAAAAAATACAGCAAAGGCAGCCAAACACCCAGAGAGGTTGGGAACTAATGGGTTGCAGATCCCTAAGCTAACCGCACAACTAGAAGCAGCGGTGGGACGTACCTACGGTGACCTAGACACCTCAGCACAGCCGGAGAGATTAGCTTCACCTGAAGATAGAAACAGGAAAGCTAACTACCCCGGAGTAGAGCCCAAAGGAATTAGTAGCCCCAAATATATAATGGCGGTTAGACATGAAGAAACACAAACACAGGCAGAAAATAGAGTGAGCAAACGCTGGGGCCAAATACTGCCTAGATAGGACAGGACAGAATACTATCTGCAACCCAGCAAAACCCTAGAAAATTCCAACATTTCTGATTTCAAAAAATGCTGAGACCACACGATCTCACCACCCGCTAAATCAGATTTCTGATGTGACCAAGCGGCTAACCCGCAGCAACTCAAATACCAGGGACAGAACAAATAAACAGTGGCTACTGAAAAACAGAGAGTAGCACAGGTCCCTGGAGGGGAACCCGGCTAACCTCCCACAAAAGTACAGACAAAAAATAGAAATTGCAAACACAATAGAAACAAGCAGAAAATATCTTATCTGAAAATAGCAGACGAAGGCAAGACACCAGCTGACTTCCAAAAGAACCAGGAAACAACAATTGGTCACCGGCGAGGATCATGGGAAGGCAGCTCACTTATATCAGCCCAGTCAGTCTCTCCTGATTGCCAGTCATCGTTCGCAGGTGATGGACTTCTACTATTCAACAATGGTTCAATACCCTCAACAACCACCAGAGGGAGCCCCAACTCAGAAGTCATTTCCAACACGCTCACAACAGTTGGCTTGCCAAGGTCAGGTACAGGGTTTGTGCGGGACAGGAGGGATGTGGATTTGGCAGAAAGTGCTCCTCCACCCACCACTGGCAGTGCATCATTGACACCTGGAACATTGGCCCACATGTGTGATTATGTCTTGCGGATCCTAAAAAGGGACCCCCACATTGCCAAAATTATGAAGGATGATGAATACTGGTTGGGTAGCATCCTCAATCCACGCTATAAAGGCAAATTACAGAACATCTTGCCACAGGAGAACCTAGAGCTAATATTGGCGAACAAACAAGCAACTCTGGTAAACCGTTTGTTAGAGGCATTCCCAGCACACAGCAGCGGTGCAGGTTCTACCACGAACCGTACTGGGCCAAATGGAAGAGGTGATCGAGGTACACACAGCCAAAGTGGCGTTGGAGACAGGGGTTTCATGACCATGTTGTGGACTGATTTCTCGAGTACCGCTCACACGACTGGTAATACTGAATTGATTGCAACAGACAGGAGACAACAGTTGTCAACTATGGTTCAAAATTACCTCTCCTCCCCTATCGATGTTCTCCCTCACCGGTCATTCCCCTTTGACTACTGGGCCTATAAACTGGATACCTGGCCTGAATTGTCACAATATGCCTTACAGGAGCTCGCTTGCCCTGCTGGTAGTGTGCTATCAGAAAGAGTCTTCAGTGCTGCTGGATCAATCCTGACAGAAAGAAAGACCCGACTGTCGACCCAAAGTGTTGGTGATCTCACCTTCATTAAAATGAACCATGCCTGGGTTTCAAAGGATTTTGTTCCACCTTCCCCTGATGACACATAGGTTGCCAGCAAAATGGCTCACTTTGTCCTCCTCTTCCTCCGACTTCTCCAATTCCTCCATTTGCAGCTGCTGAACGTCCAGCCTACACCTCAACATATGCCAGTTTTCCCACCTCCCTAACTGGGTTGTACCCCCCCCACAACTTTAGCCAAAGAACTCCCAGTTTTCAATGCGTTACTATTATTATAAAGTAAATTAAGGTTGACAAGTTTAAGTAATAAGAATTGGTGTCGTTGGCATTGAAATGGGCACTGTAGGTGTGTTTACTGTTATGTTTCGGTAACTGAGGAGAAATGGCAAAAAATAGCAAAAGCGGTAATACACCAGAGAGGCTGGAACCTATTGGATTGCAGTAACCTGAACTAACCACACAACTAGAGGTAGCCGTGGAGCGTTCCTAAGTTGATCCTAGATGCCTCGTCACAGCCTGAAAGATAACTACACCTAAAGGCAGAAAGATGAAAGCTATCTGCCCCGGAGCCGATCCCCAAAGAAAATAGGAAGCCCCCAAACATGTAATGGCGGTTAGACATGAAGAAAGCACAGACACAGACAGAAAATAGAATGAGCAAACGCTGGGGCCCAATCTGTCTAGACAGAAAAGTACAGGAAAGAATTCTGACTGCAATCCAACAAAAACCCTAACAAAAATACCAACACTTCTGATTGCCAAAAAACCTGAGATCACACGACCTCTTCCACCTAAATCAGATCTCTGGTGTAACAAAACGCTATTCAGCAAATAAAAGTAACAAAAGAGCAAAGCAAAACTGCAGACACAAACGGAGCACAATTGCAGCGCCAGACCCCCAACAGGGACAGGCTGCAGTCCACTGCAGGCAGCAAACCAGCAGAAAAAATCAAACAGAAAAAAAAAAAAGCAAACACTTATCTGAAGGAGAGCAGGAAACTAGCAGTGCTTCAAGCAAGACCAGAAGAACAATTGATAACCGGCAAGGCTGCTGGGAAATCAGGCCACTTATATCCTACCATTCAGCGCCAGCTGAAGGCCATTCATTAATCAGTTCATTACCCTCAGCAACCACCGGAGGGAGCCCCAGCTCAGAAGCCGCCTCCAGCATATTCATAACAGTTTACTGTCCTCCATTCACTGCCTACTTTTATTCCCCATTGACTTGCATTTGGGTCGGGTTTCGTTTTTGGGCGAAATTCCGACTTTTGCCGTTAGTTAGTCTGCCAATCTCGTTCAACTCGACTTTTGGTAAAGTCGGATGGTCCGAAACCCGACTCGACCCTCCCGGAGGCAAAGTCGCTCATCTCTACTTCCGAGCCCTGCCATGTGTTCAAACAGAACTTTTTGACTACATGTCAGGTATTGCCAAGCTCAGAAGAAAGTGGGTAACAAACTGTGTGGTCTACTTTTTCATGTTGCCTCTTGAAAAATTTGGGGAGCAAGCAACATTTTCATGAAAAAAAAAATTTTTCAATATGAGGAACTAATGTTATAAAATTCTGTATAGTACTTGTGAGTTGTTCAAAATGCTTACTATACCCGTAGACAATCCTTGAGGGATGTAGTTTCCAAAATTTGGTCACTTCTGAAGGTTTCTGTTGTTTTGGTACCTCAGGGGCTCTGCAAATGATACGTGGTGTCTGCAATATATTCAAAGCCAAATTTACATTCCAAATACCACAGATTGCTGCTTCTTCCCTTCCGAGCCCTGCTGTGTGTCCAGAGGTTTTTGACCACATGTGGGATATCAGTGCGCTCAGAAGAAACTAGGTAACAAAGGTGGGGTCCATTTTCTTGTACTATTCCTTGTAAAAGTGGAACAGTTGGGACTAAAGCAAGATTTAAGAGTAAAAATTTCAACATTTTTTTTCATTCCACTTTGCATTAATTCCTGTGTAGCACCTGAAGGATTAAAACATTTCCTGACAACTGTTTTTAAATTTTTGAGAGGTGTAGTTTTTAAAATGGTATCACTTTTGGGGAGTTTCAAATTTATATAGGCCATGTAAAGCCCATTTACATCTGAATAGGTCTCTAAAGATTTTTGTAAATTTCTTTAAGAAAATGGTACTAAACTTTTAACCCTGCTAACATCCTAACAAAATAAAACAATGTTTGAAAAAAGATGTAGATGTAAAGTAAACATATGGGAAATATTATTTATTAATTTTTTTGTACAGCATGACTAACTGGTTTAAGGATATAAAGATTGACATTTTGAAAATTGCAAATTTTTCAAAATTTTGCCAAAATTCTGATATTCTCACTAATAAACGCAAATCATATTGACCTAAATTTATAACTAGCATAAAGAACAATGTGTCACAAAAAAACAATCTCAAAAACACTGGGATTTGTTAAAACCTTCCAGAGTATTTACCACATGAAATGACACTGGCCAGTTTTTAAAAATTTGTCCTGCTAATTAAAGGTTAAGGCTCAGTCACTCATGGGTTAAAAGAGCTAATTTCAGCTGGACTGAATATCACATTTCATAGTCACATTACAATAAAAATATGATTGCGCCCAGTTAACTAATAAAGATTGGACAGGAACTAATCCCATATAAGTGTCATGTATAGTGTACAGTTCCTATAGCGTCTTGTGCTTGGGTGCGAGGAAAACACAGGAGACACAGGTTGATATGAAATGACTTGTATTACTTCATACAAGCATGCTGAAAAGTTCACACAGTTTGCAGGAACAGCGACAGGAGACACAGCAGGCCAGAGTAACTTCAAGCACTACAATAAATCTCCAAAGCAGGTTCAGGATCTCTTCTCTGTACCGTAATTCCTCTGCAAACATGGATTCACCAAACAGCAGGTTTCCAGAGTCCAAAAGTGTTCCAAGGTTCCTCAGTAGGGAATAGCTGGAGTACAAGTCCAAGGTTTCCAGAAGTCAGGTCACAGACTGACTGAGGCTTGATTCAGGAGCACTGATTGTTCAGCTGAGGCTGCTTAAGAAGCAAGAGGGAAGAATCAGGGCGGGAACATGTAAAATGGAAACTCCATATTAACTGAGGGCAAGAGCTGCAGAAAGACAGAAAGCAAAATGGCCGAAGGAAAACTGAGTTTCAAGGAACATGTCAACAGAGACAAAGAACCTTACATTACTCCCCCCTTAGGGACAACCTCCGGATGACCTCAGATCAGGCTTGTCAGGGTACCTCTGATGAAACTGGCGGAGCAGGCGAGGAGCATTTACATTATTGACTGGTTCCCATGAGTTGTCCTCCACTGGGTAGCCCTGCCATTTAATCAAATATTGCAACTGATTTCTGTCCAACCTGGAATCTAGAATCCTTTCCACCATAAATTCTTCCTGACCATCGACCAGCACTGGGTCAGAGCAAGGAGAAGAACGTCCAGGAAACGTATTGGGTGTTGCAGCCTTTAGTAGGGATACATGAAAGACAGGGTGGATTCTCATAGTTCTGGGCAGTTGAAGACGACAAGCAACAGCACTTATAATCTTATTGATCTTATAAGGTCCAATGTACTTATGTCCCAATTTAGACGATGGAATCTTTAATTTAAGATTTCTGGTTGACAGCCAGACCAAATCTCCTACCTTGAAAGCTGGTGCAGGTTTACGAAATTTATCTGCTGCTTTCTTGTACCTTTCCTGAGCCAATTCTAGATTTTCCTTTAGAAGATCCATATTCTTTTGTAAAGAAGTGATTCGTTCAGCCACTGCCGGCAAGGGCGTATCTATGGGAAATCGAGGAAGAATGTTAGGATGATAACC